>JAVSCE010002314.1:0-25782 GCA_032199065.1 Smutsia gigantea | reverse complement strand
ATGTCAGCATCTTGCATTATTTCAGTACATTTGTCAAAAGCATGAAAGCAACGTTGATACATTACTAACTGAACTCCTGTGTTTGCTGATTTCACTAGTTTTTCTGCTAATATCCTTTTTCTGTTCAGGATGATCCAATCCTGGTGTTTTGAGGGGTATTACAAACATTGTTGCTTAGAACTATTCTACATCTAGTGCATATGTGCAAGAGTTTCTCGACACTCAGTCCCTGGGTTTGCTGGGGCATGGGATACATTACAACTTTCATTTGATTCAAGAAGTCAGATTTGTTCTCCAATGTGACTGCACCAATCTCACCCACTACCAGTGCTGTATGAGCTCCCCTTGCACCACTTGATAGAAAAAAATTTTAAATTGCCAAACTGGTGTGTGTGACATTGTCTCTGTGGTTTTAATGTGCATTTCATTGTTATTGTGGTTAGGCCTCTTCTCATGTTTCCTTTTGTATGAAGTGCTTCTTCATACCTTTTGTCTTTTAATTGGGCTGTCACATTAATTTGTTGTCTTTTAAAATAACCTCTGAAAGCTAAAAATCTTTGTTATGTCTTTTGTCTCTACACATAAAGTGCTCAATGTTTGTCAAAGGACAGAAAGATGTCAGTTTATTTCAGGAGCTTCTTAAGTCCTGTTTAAATTCTCATCTACCCAGTGGCCAGGGTCCTCCTTTCCTCCATCCAGGGGATAGATCACACAGCTGAAACTCAATAGTCCTTAATGGTTGATAAATAAATGAAGACTCCCTCCTAAATTGAAGGGAGATGTTTAATTCCTGTCTTTGCATAACCTACAGGGCCTATGTGATCTGCCCCTAGTTTACCCCCTTTACTCACACAGTTCTAGCCAAACAGGTCTCTGCTGTTCAAGTGAATTCCACATCTTCCAGCCTCAGGGCTTTGGCACTTGTTCTTCCCCCAGACGGTTTTAGGGCTTCCTTCCTAATATCCTTCAGGTTTTTGCTCAGTATAACTTCACCAGAGAGGCCTTTTCTGACCAATATAAAACAGCATCCTCTGACACTGTATCCTCTTTCCTTACTTTTTCTTTAAAGTATAACCACATTATATTCATAATGTATTTGCCTGTGTCCCACTAGAGGTATGCTGTGGAGTACCAGAGCCACTAGCTATATGTGGCTATGATGGAGCCCTTAAACTGTGGCTAGTCTGAATTGAGATGTCCTGTGAATGTAAATATACACCAGATTTTAAAGAATCCAAAAATAAGTAAATTATCTCATTAAAAGTTTTGTATTGATTACATGTTGAAATAACATTTCAGGTTGAATTGTTTATTAAAGTTGATTTCACCTTTTTCTGTAACCTTTGTTTTAAAAAATGATTATTAGGAAATGTAAAATTCTGTCTCTGACACCTGGGGCTTGTATTTCTTTTGGACGGTGATGTTCTAGAATATAAGCTAAGGCAGGAACGTTTGTCTGACTCAGACACTGCCTTACCTCAGAACAGAACAGAACAGAACAGAACAGAAACTCAGTAATATTTGCTGAATTAAGGACTCCAAAAGTAGAATAACAGTCCTTCTTTTTGTTGTCTAGCCCAGGAATCCGTTTTTCAAAAAATAAAACTTTGAAGCATGATTTCCATAAGAGACACCCATTTTAAGTGTATGATGCAACAATTTTTAGTAACTTCACCATTGTCCAACCATCAATGTACCTTTTAGAATATTTGCACTACCCCAATCAGATCCCCTCACGCTCCTTTACAGTCCACCCCTTCCCATCCCAAGGCAACCTCTATATGTTGACCCCGTAGATTTTCTGTGTTGGATTTCTAAGGAATGAATCCCTGTCTATATCCTTCCAGGGAACAAACTCCTTGACCAGACTGGACCATTGATTGCTCTTCCCTGTTTCTGTCTGTCTCTCAACGCTGTTCGGCACAGGGCCAGACCCACACATGGCTCAGGGTTTGTTCAGGGAAAGGCAGGTCAGCTCGCGTCCCATTTGGGTTTCTCCAGCCCCGCATCTCCCTAAGCCCTGGAAGGGCAGACCGGCGGGCTCATGGTCCGCTGCTGCCTCCTGAAGAGCATGTGGGGCTGCCTTGCTGAGCCCCACAGCCCTGCAAGAATGGTGCCTACTCAAAGCCCTCATCGCAGGGAGGGACTGCAGCTCCCAGCGGCCCGAAGGGGCCCGAGCACCCCGTCCATGCGTTCTAATGCCTCCCAGGCAGCTCCTCACCCCAGGTCTGCCTTGTCACTATTGGTCCCCAGCTGCCCTCCTCCCAAAATGGCGACCAATCGCCTCCTATCCCGCCCGCCGCGTGTCACCTAACGGCGCTAAGCCCCGCCCCTCGGCAGTGGCCGAATAACCGCTGAGGCAGCCCCAGCAGGCCACACGCGCTGGGAGCCCGCGAGTAGCTAGGTGTGCGCGAGAATACTCAGGGAACGGCAAAGCAGCCGCGGGCACGCATGCGTGGGGCCGCGGGTGAGCGGTAAAGGTGCTCCGCGCGCAAGCCTGGCTGCGCATGCGAGCCCGGCTCACGGGGAACGTTGGGGACGTCTGGGGACGCCAGCGGTTGCTTGGAGACCTCCAAGACGTGGAGTCCCCGGAGGTGGGTAAAACCGGTTGCTGCCGCTGCCCACTCTCTGCCTCTGGATCCCCCTTTTCCTGCTCCTTAATCATTTTCAGCCTCTTACCCCTTTATAAATATAATTTGTTTATACATTTGTTCTTTAGGGGGCCTCTCTCCCTTTCTAAGGGCATAGGAGGCCCGGTGGGCGCCCCTCACCCAGCGTCACGCACGCCTTTTCTGTAGTCCAACAGGTCCGGGCCTCGCTAGAACCCCACAGCCCCTTCTCCCTTGGAGAAGACTCAGGACTCCCTGGCTACTGCACCCCTATTCTCACCTACCTCACCCCCCTAGGCCCCCATTGCCCCCTCGCAGCTCTCCAGCCCACACCTCGGGCCCTACCGGACCTCCGCTCTTTCTGCCCCTTGGCCTTGTGTTCGCCACCCTCCACTTCCAGGTACATTCTGCTAAATATTCTCTTTCCTCCTGAAGCGTTCCCCACTTTGGGGACCCAGATTTGTTTCTTTTTGGGATCATCCAGCAAAAACAAAAATCTCTCTCTATTCCTTGACCACGCCCCTCCCCCTCCTCTTAAGAACTTATAGCAAAAAATATCTTTCTTTTTTCACAGATTTTTCTTCCACCCAGGATCACTTTCTGGCAAAAATCCTTCCTTTCCACCAAGGATTTTTTGGAGTATCTTTCCAACTCATTAACAAACCGTTCATTCCCAGTTTCTCTCTCGTCTAATATTTATTTTCCCAACCGTCTTCCCCAACTCTCCAACAAAAATCTCTTTTGATCACCAGTTCTACCCCAGTTAGGCTTGTCCCAGCAAAATCCCCTAGGTCCCTTCCCAGAAAGGGGAGATAGGAAAGCAGGAAAAAATAACTTTTTCTTAACAACAAAACCCTTTTTCCCACCTAGATCTCTCCAGTTTGCTATTGCTTCCTTTCTTCTAAAAATTGCCACCACCTCCAATTTCACGCCAGTGTCCTTGCTTCTTTAGGGACCCAAGTTCTGAATTGTCCCCTTCCTTTCCACCACCTGCTTTTCTAGACAAAAGAAGTTGGACGAGCCCTGGATTTGCCAGCCTGCGTTCCAGGAAGAAGTACCCGGTGGTCGGACTGGGATCCTAAACTGAGCCCTCCTGTTCTGTGGAGAATCACTTGCTCTTCTGGTGAGTTTCTGCCCTTTGCACTTGTGTAAAGACAGCTACTTCCTCAGTGGATTCCTTTATTTCTCAGAAGTGTTTCTAATCCCTCCAAAAATCTCTGTACCAATGGTGAGATCATTACAAAATTGCTGTTTGGGAAATCATATGAGAAAAGGGGTTATTTATTGTGCGTGTTGACCTCTCTGGAGGAATGCAGACACTTATTAGACTGGCTTATGTTTCCTCGTTAATTGCAAAAAAATGCCTTTTCCTCCTCTAGCTCAGGGTAGCAACTTAAGATACCTACAGGCCCTGAGTGTGATCAACCAGGCTGCACCCTAAGCGACGCCAGTCAATGCAGATGGCCCAATAGAAATGCCAGGACAGTGTTGCAAAAACTAAATTTTTTAACAATTAAAGTGTCGTTAATATACAATCTTATGTTGGTTTCAAATGTACATCACAGTGGTTCAGCACTCCCCGTGACCACCTTACCTTGTGACTGCAAATTATTGGACCCCTTTATCCACCTATCGGGCCCCTCACCACACTGGCCCCAACCCCTCCCCCTTGGTAACCACTAGTCACTTCTCAGTGTCCATGAGTCCACTGCTGTTTTGTTCCTTCTATTTTGCTTTTCAGAACTTAATTTTTTTTTTTTTGGTGAAGAGACCAGAACACTGTCTCTGTGTGAAACCTTTTGATCTTTAAAAATGCTGGCAACAAATTTAATAAATATTTAAAGACAGTGTAGGCCCCTTACAAAACATGTCTGCTTGCCACCAGTTTGGAATTTTTGGTTTAGGATTTCTTTCTGTGTTAGACACACTTTCACAGATACATATTCCCCTGGGCACATGCATATATGCAGGACTTGTTCTCTTTAGGGCCGAACTTCTCAAACTTCTTGATCTTAGGAGTCACCTACACTTAAAAACTATTGAAGACCCCAAAGAGGAGTTCTGCATGTGAACTATATCTGCTGATACTTGCTGCATTAGAGGTTTAAACTAATAAACTTTAACAATATTGATTAATACATTTTTAAATAGCAATAGTAGACCCATTCTATGTTAACATAAATAATTGACATTTTTAGTAAAAGACTGTTTCAGAAAACAAAAAATTTAGTGAGAATAATGGCATTGTTTTACAGTTCTTTCTTATCACTGCTTTTGCATTCCGCCTCTTTGGATATGTCCCGTAGCCTCTGCAAAGTTTCCCTGAGAATGAAAAAGGCAGATAGTTTTACGAAAATAGTTTTGACCTCGTTGACTTCCTGAAAGACTCTTGAAGACCTGGGGGCTCCCCGCATTGCCATCCACCTCCCTGTGAAAACCGCTCCTCCAGATTTTAGTGCTTATCTGCACCTTCTGTTAGGATCAGCTTTTAGAGTGAGACACTTTGGTGTCTCTTTTCTTCATTTAGTTAATTTCGTGTAAGAAATTTTCCTGGAAAGTACAGTCATAGGATTCTGATGGCTCCATGTCTTTCTCTTTCTCAATGTAAGCTTTAAATCTGTTCTTTTCATGAGACATCAGAGGAAATGAGTTAAACTTCTAGTAAAAATTATATTGGTTAGATGGCCAGAGGAAGGAGTCTTCCTTGACTGGTCAGTTTAAAAATGTGGGTGCAGAGTATTCCACAGGAGTCCCTGCCTCAAGTGTGGAATTGCAGCACAGTGGAGTGGTTACGTGTGAGGGCTTTGAAGTTCAACTACCTGGGGGTGAATCATGACCCTGATTTGGGGCAAGTTACTTAACTTCTCTAGACTTTACCTCATCCGTAAAATAGGGTTAGTATTACAGCATATTGCCTCCAAGGGGTGTTGTGGGAGTTAAATGAGACGATATATAAATGTTTAGAGTAGGGCTGATGAATGTTTGCTTCTCCTCTTATGATGATGATGATGATGATGATGATCACAGGGGCCTGGCAGGAAGATAGGTGAGGACTGTGGGGACTGGTGGCCATCGCCCTCCTCAGAGAGGGCGCTGTCCCTCAGCTCTGTCCTATTGGTAACTATCAGGGAATATCAAATCTCATAATTTTTAAGAGAAGCCAGAAATAAACATATTTAGTTGAAATCTCTCCATTAAAAGAAAATTTCAGTGAGTAATCCATTTTTTTAAGTTTATTTATTTTTTATTTTATTTTGCTATTATTAATATACAATTACATGAGCAACATTATGGTTACTAGACTCCCCCTATTATCAAGTCCCCACCACACACCCCATTGCAGTCACTGTCCATCAGCGAAGAAGGATGTTATAGAATCACTACTTGTCTTCTCTGTGTTATACCGCCTTCCCCATATCCCCCCACCCCACCCCCACACCCGCTACATTATGTGTGCTAATTGTAATAGCCCTTTTACCCTTTATCCCTCGCTTCCCACCCATCTTCCCCTGTGGCTTCATGGCTTCTAGCTTTTTATTGCTGAATAATATTTTATTGTCTGGATCGACCAAAGTTTGCTTATTCATTCGCCCACTGAGGGACATCTTGGTTGCTTCCAGTTTGGGGCATTTATCAACAAAGCTGCTATAAATGTTTGTGTGCAGGTTTTATGCCTACATACTTTTTCAACTCACTGTGGTAGATGCTTGGCATATGCTGGGTGGGTCATATGGTAAGGTCATGTTTAGCATTGTATGAAACTGGCAGTATGGGAACTCTTCAAAGCCCTTGCTCCCAAAGCACCACACTCCCCAGCTTTTCCTCCCTAGCTTTAGGTGGTGTGTCTGTGTTTGGCCCCAACTAACATCCTTTGCCCCAGGCGGCAGCGATTGGTTCATTGCTTTTAATGTTTTCTTTTGGCATCATTAATATACAATCACATGAGCAACATTGTGGTTACTAGATTCCCCCCATTATCAAGTCCCCACCACATACCCCATTACAGTCACTGTCCATCAGCATAGTAAGATGCTATAGAGTCACTACTTGTCTTCTCTGTGCTATACTGCCTTCCCCGTGCCCCACCCCATACATTATGTGTGCTATTCATAATGCCCCTTATTCCCCTTCTCCTTCCCTTCCCACCCACCCTCCCCAGTCCCTTTCCCTTTGGTAACTGTTAGTCCATTCTTGGGTTCTGTGAGTCTGCGACTGTTTTGTTCTTTCACTATTTTTCTTTGCTCTTATGCTCCACATATGAGTGAAATCATTTGATATTTGTCTTTTTCTGCTTGGCTTATTTCCCTGAGCATAATACCCTCTAGTTCCATCCATGTTGTTCCAAGTGGTAGGATTTTTCTTCTTATGGCTGAATAATATTCCGTTGTGTGTATGCAACACACCTTCTTTATACATTCAACTACTGATGGACACTTAGCTTGCTTCCATTTCTTGGCTATTGTAAATAGTGCTGCAATAAACATAGGGCTGCATATGTCTTTTTGAAACTGTGCTGCTGCATTCTTAGGGTAAATTCCTAGGAGTGGGATTCCTGGGTCAAATGGTATTTCTATTTTGAGTTTTTTGAGGAACCTCCATACTGCTTTCCACAATGGTTGAACTAGTTTATGTTCCCCCCAGCAGTGTAGGAAGGTTCCCCTTTCTCCACATCCTTGCCAGCATTTGTTGTTCCTATTCTTTCTATGTTGACCATCCTAACTGGTGTGAGGTGATAGCTCACTGTGGTTTTTAATTTGCATTTCCCTGATAATTAGTGACGTGGAGCATCTTTTCATGTGCCTTTTGGTCATCTGAATTTCTTCTTTGGAGAAGTGTGTGTTCATATCCTCTGCCCGTTTTTTAATAGGGTTGTTTGATTTTGGGGTGTTGAGGCATGTGAGTTCCTTATATATTTTGGATGTTAACCCCTTGTCGGATATGTCATTCACAAATATATTCTTCCATACTGTAGGATGCCTTTTTGTTCTGCTGATGGTGTCCTTTGCTGTACAGAAGCTTTTTAGCATGATGTAGTCCCATGTGTTCATTTTTATTTTGTATCTCTTGCCCGAGGTGATGCGTTCAGGAAAAAGTTGCTCATGTTTATATTCAAGAGATTTTTGCCTATGTTTTCTTCTAAGAGTTTTATGGTTTCGTGAAAACCCTACATTCAGGTCTTTGATCCTTTTTGAGTTTACTTTTGTGTATGGGGTTGGACAATAATCCAGTTTCATTCTCTTGCATGTAGTTGTCCAGTTCTGCCAACACCAGTTGTTGAAGAGGCTGTCATTTCCCCATTGTGTATCCATGGCTGCTTTATCATATATTAATTGACCATATATGATTGGGTTTATATCTGGGCTCTCTAGTGTGTTCCATTGGTCTGTGGTTCTGTTCTTGTGCCAGTACCAAATTGTGTTGATTACTGTGGGTTTGTAGTAGAGCTTGAAGTTGGGAAGTGAGATCCCCCCTGCTACTCCTCCTTCTCAGGATTGCTTTGGCTGTTCAGGGCCTTTTGTGCTTCCATGTGAATTTTAGAACTATTTGCTCTAGTTCATTGAAGAATGCTGTTGGTATTTTGATAGGGATTGCATTCAATCTGTATATTGCTTTAGGCAAGATGGCCATGTTGACAATATTAATTCTTCCTATCCATGAGCACAGGATGTGTTTCCATTTATTGGTTTCTTCTTTAATTTCTCTCATGAGTGTCTGTAGTTTTCAGAGTATAAGTCTTTCACTTCCTTTGTTAGGTTTATTCGTAGGTATTTTATTCTTTTTGATGCAATTGTGAATGTAATTGTTTTCCTCATTTCTCTTTCTGCTAGTTCATCGTTAGTGTATAGGAATGCAACAGATTTCTGTGTATTGATTTTGTATTCCACAACTTTGCTGAATTGAGATATTAGATCTAGTAGTTCTGTGGTGGATTCTTTAGGGATTTTTATGTACAATATCATGTCATCTGTAAACAGGGACCATTTGAGTTCTTCTTTCCCAATTTGGATGCCTTTTATTTCTTTGTGTTTTCTGATTGCCATTGCTAGGACCTCCAGAAGTTATTTTGAATAAAAGTGGGGAGAGTGGGCATCCTTGTCTTCTTCCCAATCTTAAAGGAAAACATTTCAGCTCCTCACTGTCAAGTATAATGTTGGCTGTGGGTTTGTGATATATGGCCTTTATTTTGTTGAGGTACTTGCCCTCTGTACCCATTTTGTTGCGAGTTTTTATCATGAGTGAATGATGAATTTTTGTAGAATGCTTTGTCAGCATCTCTGGAGATGATTATGTGGGTTTTGTCCTTCTTTTTGTTGATGTAGTGGATGATGTTGATGGATTTTCGAATATTGTACCATCCTTACATCCCTGGGATGAATCCCACTTGAACATGATGGATGGTCTTTTTGATGTATTTTTGAATTCGGTTTGCTAATATTTTGTTGAGTATTTTTGCATCTATGTTCATCAGGGATATTGGTGTGTAATTTTCTTTTTTGTGATGTCTTTGCCTGGTTTTGGTATTAGTGTGATGTTGGACTTGTAGAATGAGTTTGTGAGTATTCCCTCCTCTTCTACTTGTTGGAAAACTTTAATGAGAATGGGTATTAGGTCTTCACTAAATGTTTGATAAAATTGAGGAGTGAAACCGTCTGGTTCAGGCATTTTGTTCTTAGGCAGTTTTTTGATTACCAATTCAATTTCTTTGCTGGTGATTGGACTATTCAAATTTTCTGTTTCTTCCTTGGTCTGCCTTGGAAGGTTCTATTTTTCTCCATTTCTTCAAGTTTATCCAGTTTGTTACAATATAATTTTTCATAGTATTCTCTCATAATTCTTTGTATTTCTGTGGCATCCATAGGGATTTTTCCTTTCTCATTTCTGATTCTGTTTATGTGTGTAGACTCTCTGTTTTTCTTGATAAGTCTGGCTAGGGGTTTATCTATTTTGTTTATTTTCTCAAAGAAGCAGCTCCTGCTTTCATTGATTCTTTTTATTGTTTTATTCTTCGCAATTTTATTTATTTCTGCTTTAATCTTTATAATGTCCCTCCTTCTATTGACTTTGGGCCTCATTTGTTCTTCCTTGTCTAGTTTCATTAATCGTGAGTTTAGACTGTTCATTTGGGATTGTTCTTCCTTCCTGAGGTAGGCCTGTATTGCAATATATTTCCCCCTTAGCACAGCCTTTGCTGCATCCCACAGATTTTGTGGTGTTGAAATATTGTTGTCATTTGTCTCCATATATTGCTTGATCTCTGTTTTTATTTGGTCATTGATCCATTGACTATTTAGGAGCACGTTATTAAGCCTCCATGTGTTTGTGGGCTTTTTCATTTTCTTTGAATAATTTATTTCTAGTTTCATACCTTTGTGATCTGGGAAGCTGGTTGGTACAATTTCAATCTTTTTGAATTTACTGAGGTTCTTTTCGTGGCCTAATATATGATCAATTCTTGAAAACGTTCCGTGTGCACTTGAGAAGAATGTGTATCCTGTTGCTTTTCGATGGAGTGTTCTGTAGGTGTCTGTTAGGTCCATCTGTTCTAATATGTTGTTCAGTACCTCTGTCTCTTTACATATTTTCTGTCTGGTTGATCTGGTGAGTGGTGTGTTGAAGTCTCCTAAAATGAATGCATGGCATTCTATGTCCCCCTTTAATTCTGTTAGTATTTGTTTCGCATATGTAGGTGATCCTGTGTTGGGTGCATGGATATTTATAATAGTTATATCCTCTTGTTGGACTGACCCTTTTATCATTATGTAATGTCCTTTTTTGTCTCTTGTGACTTTTTTTGTTTTGAAGTCTATTTTGTCTGATACAAGTAGTGCAACTCCTCCTTTCTTCTCACTATTAGTTGCATGACATATCTTTCTCCATCCCTTTACTTTCAGTCTGTGTATGTTTTGGGGTTTGAAGTGAGTCTCTTGTGGGCAGCATATAGATGGGTCTTGTTTCTTTCTCCATTCAGTACCTATGTCTTTTGATTGGTGCATTCAGACCATTTACATTTAGGGTGATTTTCGATAGGTACATACTTATTGCCATTGCGGGCTTTAGACTCATGGTTACCAAAGGTTCAAGGGCAATTCCCTTCCTATCTGGCAGTCTAATTTAACTTCATATACTATTACAAAGACAACCTAAAGGGTTTTTTTTCCTCCTTTTTCTTCCTCCTCCATTCTTTTATGTTATGAATCATATTCTGTACTCTTTGTCTTCCTTTGGGTGACATCTTTTTAGGCTTAGGAATACTTCCATCTATAGGGTTCCCTCCAAAGTGCACTGTAGAGGTGGTTTGTGGGAAGTATATTCTCTCAGCTTTTGCTTATCTGTAAATTGTTTCATCCCTCCTTCAAATTTAAATGATAACCTGGCCGGGTACAGTATTCTTGGTTCAAGGCCATTCTGCTTAATCGCATTAAATATATCAGGCCACTCCCTTCTGGCCTGTAAAGTTACTCTTGAGAAGTCTGATCATAGCCTGATGGGTTTTCCTTTGTGATGTTTTTTCTCTCTCTAGCTGCTTGTAAAAGGCTCTCTTTATCCTTACTTTTTAACATTTTAATTATTATATGTCTTGATGTTGTCTTCCTTGGGTCCCTTGTGTTGGTAGATCTGTGTACCTCCATTGCTTGAGAGACTCTCTCCTTTCCCAGATTGGAGAAATTTTCAGCAATTATCTCCTCAATGACATTTTCTATCCATGTTTCTCTCTCTTCTTCTTCTGACATGCCTACCATGCGAATATTGTTGCGTTTGGATTGGTCACACAGTTCTCTCAATATTCTTTATTCTTACAGATTCTTTTTTCTTTCTGTGCCTCAGATTCTTTGTATTCCTCTTCTCTAATTTCTGTTCCATTTACTGTCTCTTCTACTACATCTTATCTGTTTTTAAATCCCTCCATTGTATGTTGTGTTGCATTTCCGATATGGAATTTCTTAATGAAATGATGGAATCTCCACCTTAAATTCATTCCTGAGTTCTTGTTTTTCTGTACCTCCATAGGCATGTTTATAATTTTTATTTTGAACTCTCTTTCAGGAAGATTGGTGAGTTTGGTTTCATTTGGCCCTCTTTGTGGGGTTTGTGAGATTTTCTTCTGAACCATGTTTTTGTGTCATTTCACATTTTTGTGTGTTTCCCACTAGTGTGCAGAAACTCCAGTCTCTGGAGCTGCAGAGCCCCTAGAGTGTGGTTGTGGGTTGTAGGGAGGACCTGAGGGTGCCTGGGGGCAGGAAAGATCTGTTTCCTGATTCCCATCTGTGGTGCCTGTCTCCAGTGTGAGAGCCAGTGGGCCAAGCACACATGTGTAAACCTCTGTGCTTTGCATCTCTAGCTGTTGCAGGCGGGGCCTCCCTCTGGCTGGCCTGAGGACTGTGCAGTGACCGCCGTTTTGCAAGCAGGTGCCTGCAGGCCAGTAGGAAGGTTTGGCAGGCTGTGTGTCACAGTGGGGGGCCTTGGAGCTGAGTAGGCAGTCATGGGGATGGAGCGCCTGAAGCTCCCCAAAGTTGCCAACCAGCTGTGCAGAGCATACCCAGGCAAACCTGTGCAGCTCTACCTCTCCTGCACTGCAAGGTTCGTGAAAACCCCGCCCCTTCAGCAGCCCTCTGGCTGCTAGGAAGCCTCTCCGACTGCCTGCCTTTCCTCTGACACAGAGCAGTCAGATGTGGATCCTGCCCTCCACAAACGGCCGGAATGTCAATTTCTCAAGCCCTCTGCCTGTCGGAGCTCCCCATCGTCCAGAGCACCACACACTGTAGGATTCTGCTCACAAAGCAGATCTCCAGGGCTAGGTGTTCAACAGTCCCAGTCTACCACTCCCTCCCCAGCTACGTTTCTGTTCCTCCCACCAGTGAGCTGGTGTGGGGGAAGGGTTTGGGTCCCGCCAGATTTAGCCTTTCCTACGTTACTGTGTTCCATGAGGTCTGCTCTGTTTGTGAGGTCTGTTTTCTGTCTGGTTCAGCCTTCTTTCTTGCTGTTTTAAGGTTAGCTGTATTAATTAACTATATTTTTGTACAATTTGTAGTTTGGGGAGGAGCTCTCTGTCTCACCTCTCATGCTGCCATCTTGGAAGTCCTTGTTTCCCTCATTTTTAGATAATAAAAATAATCTACAATCTCTAAACTGTGTATTGTTTGGTTCGGCCTGTGTTTTGAAACTTCATGAGTAAATGGAAGCACATCTGTATTGTAACTGAAATTGACTGATTTTCACTGCTTGCAATGTTTCATTGAATAAATACATCACAATTTATCCATCTCCTGTAAACGGACAGTTTTTTCTTTTTTTACTCTACTTTGATTCTGGAATCATTTCAGTTCTATAGGAAAGTTGGGAAGACATCCACCTCCATACACCCCTCACCAAGGTTTCTCTAATGTCAGCATCTTATGTTATTTCAGTACATTTGTCAAAAGCATGAAAGCAACGTTGATACATTACTAACTGAACTCCTGTGTTTGCTGATTTCACTAGTTTTTCTGCTAATATCCTTTTTCTCTTCAGGATGATCCAATCCTGGTGCTTTGAGGGGTATTATAAACATTGCTGCTTAGAACTATTCTACATCTAGTGTATATGTGCAAGAGTTTCTCGACACTCAGTCCCTGGGTTTGCTGGGGCATGGGATACATTACAACTTTCATTTGATTCAAGAAGTCAGATTTGTTCTCCAATGTGACTGCACCAATCTCACCCACTACCAGTGCTGTATGAGCTCCGCTTGCACCACTTGATAGAAAAAAATTTTAAGTTGCCAACCTGGTGGGTGTGACATTGTCTCTGTGGTTTTAATGTGCATTTCATTGTTATTGTGGTTAGGCCTCTCCTCATGTTTCCTTTTGTATGAAGTGCCTCTTCATACCTTTTGTCTTTTGATTGGGCTGTCACATTAATTTGCAGTCTTTTAAAATAACTTCTGAAAGCTAAAAATCTTTATGTTATGTCTTGCAAGTATTTTTTGTCTCTTCCCATAAAGTGCTGAATGTTTGTCAAAGGACAGAAATATGTCCATTTATTTCAGAAGCTTCTTAAGTCCTGTTCTTTAAATTCTCATCTACCCAGTGGCCAGGGTCCTCCTTTCCTCCATCCAGGGGATAGATCACACAGCTGAAACTCAATAGTCCTTAATGGTTGATAAATAAATGAAGACTCCCTCCTAAATTGAAGGGAGATGTTTAATTCCTGTCTTTGCATAACCTACAGGGCCTATGTGATCTGCCCCTAGTTTACCCCCTTTACTCACACAGTTCTAGCCAAACAGGTCTCTGCTGTTCAAGTGAATTCCACATCTTCCAGCCTCAGGGCTTTGGCACTTGTTCTTCCCCCAGATGGTTTTAGGGCTTCCTTCCTAATATCCTTCAGGTCTTTTCTCAGTATAACTTCACCAGAGAGGCCTTTTCTGACCAATATAAAACAGCATCCTCTGACACTGTATCCTCTTTCCTTACTTTTTCTTTAAAGTATAACCACATTATATTCATAATGTATTTGCCTGTGTCCCACTAGAGGTATGCTGTGGAGTACCAGAGCCACTAGCTATATGTGGCTATGATGGAGCCCTTAAACTGTGGCTAGTCTGAATTGAGATGTCCTGTGAATGTAAATATACACCAGATTTTAAAGAATCCAAAAATAATAAATTATCTCATTAAAAGTTTTGTATTGATTACATGTTGAAATAACATTTCAGGTTGAATTATTAAAGTTGATTTCACCTTCTTTTGCAACCTTTGTTTTAAAAAATGATTATTAGGAAATGTAAAACTGTGTCTCTTACACTTGGGGCTTGTGTTTCTTTTGGACGGTGATGTTCTAGAATATAAGCTGAGGCAGGAACGTTTGTCTGACTCAGACACTGCTGTACCTCAGAACAGAACAGAAACTCTGTAAGTAATACTGCGGAATTAAGGAATCCCAATGTATAATACCAGCCCTTTTTGTTGTCTATTCCAGGGATCAGTTTTTTTTAAATAAAACTTTGAAGCATAATTTCCATAAAAGTCACCCATTTTAAGAGTATAATCCAACAATTTTTAGTAACTTCACCATTGTCCAACCATCAATGTACCTTTTAGAATATTTGCATCACCCCAATCGGATCCCCTCATGTTCCTTTACAGTCCACCCCATCCCATCCCAAAGCAACTTCTATATGTTGTGTCCATAGATTTTCTGTGTTGGATTTCTAAGGAATGAATCCCTGTCTATGTCCTTCCATGGAGCAAACTCCTTGACCGGATGGACCATTGATGGCTCTTCCCCGTTTCTGTCTGTCCCTTAACGTTGCTCAGCACAGGGCCAGACACACACATGGCTCAGGGTTTGTTCAGGGAAAGGCGGGTCAGCTCGCATCCCCTTTGGGGTTCTCCAGCCCCGTGCCTCCCTAAGCCCCTGAAGGGCAGGCTTGGGGCTCGTGGTCCGCTGCCGCCTCCTGAAGAGCATGTGGGGCTATATTGTTGAGCCCCACAGCCCTGCGAGAGTGGCACCTACTATCAAAGTCCTCATTGCAAGGACTGCAGCTCCCAGCAGTCGGCAGGCGCCCGAGCTCGCCGTCAATGCGTTCTAATGCCTCCCTGGCAGCTCCTAACTGCAGCTCTGCCTTGTCACTATTGGCCCCCAACTGCCCTCCTCCCAAAATGGCGACCAATCGCCTCGTATCCCACCCGCCGCGGGTCACCTAACGGCGCTAAACCTTGCCCTCGGCGGTGGCTGAATAACCACCGAGGCAGCCCCACCGGGCCACATGCGCCGGGAACCCGCGCGTAGCTAGGTGCGCGCGAGGATGATCCGGGCAGCGCAAAGCGGCCGCGGCCACGCATGCGTAGGGCCGCGGGTGAGCGGAAATGATGCTCTGGGCGCAAGCCTGGCTGCGCATCCGAGCCCGGCTCGCGGGGAACGTTGGGGACATTAGGGGACGCTAGCGGTTGCTTGGAGAACCCCCAGACGCAGAGTCCCCGGAGGTGGGTAAAACCGGTTGCTGCCGCTCTCCCCTCTCTGCCTCCGGATCCCCCTTTCCTGCTCCTTCGTCATTTTCAGCCTCTTACCCCTTTACAAATATAAGTTGTTTATACATTTCTACTTTAGGGGGCCTATCTCCTTTTCTAAGGGCACTGGAGGCTCGGTGGGCGCCCCTCAAGTGCCCCAGATGACAAGTCCCAGCAGATCATCCCTCACTCCCAGGTGGCTGCCGCCTCCTCCCAGCATACTGTGCCCCAGGGCAAGCAGGCTGCGCTGAAGCCACTTCAGTGGCCGTGGCCACAGCAGCCCCCACCACTGGCACCCACAGTTGACTCTTTCCATGCTGGCCCTGCAAACCCAAAGCCAGAGGAATCCGCAGCCCACAAGAGAAAAACCACGTCTGCCTTCCCCAGAGAGGCCTTGCCCAGCAGCACTAGATGGGACACAAAGGGAGGAGCAGAGGTGGCCCCTGTGCCATCGGGACCCCCTGGGAATCCAGAAATCTCCTCTCTGGCCAAGCAGCTGAGATTCACAAAAGGGCCCTTAGACCTTGGGGACATCCTCCCCAGAGGGGGCGCAGGGCAGATCCCGCTATGTGGTGAGGTCCCACCGGAGCCCAGCTTCCAGGGAGGCAGGCCCAGGCAGAAAATGGCCTGGCCTGGGGAGCCGTGAAACGTGAGAAGGGCCCAGCCTGCTTCCGGGGCAGAGGCCACAGGCTCTTCTCTGGCAACCCGCAGGCCCAGCCTTTCTCAGCCTTCCGGAAGGAGAAGGTGAAAATGGATACGAGCTGTGCAGCCTCTCCCAGCCAGGTGACCATGGCCTCCTCGTCAGCCGGGCCTTCGGTGGACCCCCCGCAGGACGCAAAGTCGAAGCTGAAGATAGTCAACGGGATCCAGGTACCTGACTTTATGCTATGAGATGAGAGTCTCATTCATCACTTGTTTCCGAATTGATGAGTCATCCAGGCATTTTATTTAGTGCCCATAAGTCCTCATATCCAGTTTTGCAGAGTGGAAGTGAAGGTTCAGGGAGCAGAGAAGTTTTAAGTTTTGATGCAGTCCAGTTTGTTCTCTTTCTGTGTCATCCAAGAAATCATTGCCTAATCCAAGGTCACAAAGAGTTACACCTGTGTTTTCTTCTCGGCACCTTGTAGGTTTAGTTCTTGCATATGCCTCATTTTTGATATGTTGGCTCAAATGTATTTTCATCTTCAGGGTGGAAATATCGACCAGCTCCCCCATCCAGTGACGGAGGAGAACATGACAGGTGGATGGTAAGTTCGGAAGCCCCTCCCTGCTGGGCCTAAGGGAGCTCAACCCGTCAGGGGTCCTCTGGAGGCTTTTATGTGCTGGCCTTGGGTGAGTGAGCTCTGGATGCTTCAGTCCTGAAGAGGTGCACACCAGGCTATGAAGAACTGGGGTATCGTCCCCATTTCTTAGGATTCATCGAGAGTTGTCAGTGGATCAGACTGAAAAGCAAAAATACAAAAAAACCAAAAAACCAGGGGTGGGGTCCTCTTCTCCTGTTCTTCCCTCCTGCCATGTCTCTCCACAGGAACCAGCAAAACGCGGGCCCTGCAGACTGGGCAGAGCCAACGGGCACTCATGTCTGGGAGCGCCGCAGGCAGGTGTTCAATACACAGGAAAGGCTGAACAGCCGCGTGTGTTTCGACAATGACGAGTCTCTGTCACCTCGAGGGAAGCAGGACCAGCAGGTGAAGGGGCGCGTGCAGTAGGGTCTGTGCTTGCAGGGTGCTCAAGGGCTTTGGGGGAGTAATGACTGGGTGTTATTGTCTCAGGCTGGAGACGTCCTCCCGGGGAAAGCCTGGGCAGGGACCAGGAGTCAGGCTGTGCTGCTCCGGGGGGCAGGCTGACGCTTGAGCCTGGAGCAGCCCCTCTGCCACCTGCCTATGGTTTCTCTTACCCAGCCATCACCTCTCTGTGTTTAGGTATTTGGCACGGAGTGTAACAAGCCTCTGAGACAGGTGCTGAGGCCGGAGGTGGACGGACAGAGCTCCCCAGGAGCCAGGAGGTCCTCGGACAGCACGAACACAGCTCCTCTGGGGACTCCTGTGTCGGTGCCTGTGGGCCCAGTGAGCCGGCCCCGGAGGAGCAAAGCCAAGGTGGGTGCTGGTCTGTCCACTTCCTTCCCACGGCTTTCTGCACACCTTGCCAGTGGAAGCCATGGGCAAAGTCCAAACCAGATGCCACAAAAAATCTTAACTCCTGAGCAGCTTGGCTTGCACATTCATTCATTCATTCAACTTCTGTGCCAGCCCTGTGGGGGCACTGCTGGGGACACCATGGTGACAGGGACAGCCCCAGCCTGGCCTCCTGGGGCTCCCAGTCCAGGCATGTAGATGGACCCATGCTAGACAGTGATGACTCACACTGGGCTGGGCTGGGAAGGGGGGCAGAGGGACTGAGGGGACACCAGAGACCCCACCTGAGGAGGTGAAGAAGGACTTCCTGGAGGAGGGTATCAGAGTTGAGACTTGGAGAACGAGAGCAGTAAGACTGGCAGAAAGAGGGGGAGATTGTGTGGAGCTGAGTAAGAGATGTAAGTTCAAGTGATCAGTCATTGCAGCCTGTACTGGAGGATCCCACCTGGAGAAGCCCCCTCTGGGCTTGGGGACAGGGTTCAGGGATCCCATTGTCCATCTCACGGGAGCTGTGGTCATCTGTCATTTTGTCATGCTCTTGCACTGCATCTCTGGCCCCATCTCTAAGTGCCAGTCATTTTTAACAACTTGACGCTGGCCTCAAACATCTCCAGAACCCTTTGTATCAGGGCCTGTCCTTGGGGGGGGGGGGCACATGAGGAAGCTTCCAGCATCATACATCCAGGCTGAGATTCTGGGGTCTGGCTCAGGCGTGGTGGCCCCGCTCGGCTCCCTTGCTGAGGCCAGCTCAGATAGGGGCGTTGAGTGTTATATTTCCCTCTGGCTCCATGGGCAGTGCCCTTGCCTGTGCTCGTGCCACCTTGAAGACTGAACTGTGCACAGGTGGCCTCAAGTCACCCCGTGTCTTTGAATTCTCCTCTTCTCCAGGGACAAGACAGAGACAAGACGAAGACAAACAGTAAGGAGAACAGCCAGCCCAGAAAGCGGAAAAGGCGCTCGCAGCCCGAGGCATTGTTCATGCCTCCCTGTCCCTTCTGCCTTTGGGGGGCCGGGCCCCGAAGGAGGCCACCAGAGCTGCCTGCGGTCTCCGGTGCTCCTGGTGGACCACCTCCTGAAGGGATTGTTTCAGGGCTCTCCCTATACGCCACCCCCAATGCTCAGACCCATGCGGGAGGGATCTGGGTTGTATTTCAACACTCTCTGTTCCATGTCCACTCAGGCTAGTCCTGACAAACTCATCAGCACCAGGCTTGGTGAGTGAGGCTGGGGCTCGTGATCTCTGACCATCACACGGCAGGCCTGCTATGAGCCAGATACACCTCCACGTGTAGCATTTGGTCCAGTGGTTCTCTCTGGCCTTTGGCTGTGTCTGGTGTCTGGGTCCCATGGCTGCTCAGAGGTATCCCAGGACCATGTGGAACCAGCAGCCTTCTAGATGCTGAGAATTTGACAGGCAGAAGGAAACTACAGAGGCCATTTAGCCTGAGCACCCTTCTGCCTGTCCTTTTGAGTAATTTTGTTAACAGCTTTATTGGTACATAAATCACATACCATATGAATCACCCATTTAAAGTACACAGTGTTTTTTAGTAAATTCAGAGTTGTGCATCCATCACACCATGTAATTCTAGAGCAATTTCATCGGCCCAGAGTCAGCACTGTATCTATCCATTAGCAGTCACACACCCCACAGCCCCCATCTCCCCAGCCCTGGGCAACCACTAATCATCTCTGCAATGATCATGGACGTACCTACTCTGGACATTGCATATAATTGGAATCATACAGTATGTGACCTTTGGTGTTTAGGTTATTCATTTAGCATAATGTTTTCAAAGTTCATCCATGTTATAGCATATACAGTGCTTCAATCCTTTTTATGGCTGAATAATATTCCATTGTGTGGATACACAAAATTTTATTTATCCATTTATAGCTGCTGGGTATTTGGGCTGTTTCCATCTTTCAGCTATTGTAAATAATGCTGTTATGAACTCACAAGTTTTTGTTGGCAAATGTTTTCATTTCTCTTGGGTTTATGCCTAGGAGTGGAATTGCTGGGTCATAGGGTAACTATGTTTAACCAATTAAGGAACTGCCAGACTGTTTTCCAAAATGGCTGAGCAACATTAATAAATTTCCATGAGCATTGCGTGAAAGTTCCAATTTTTCCACATCCTTGTCAACACTTCTTACTTTTTAAATGATAACTCTCCTAGTGGGCATAAGATGTTATCTCATTGTGGTTTTGATGTGCATTTCTCCAACGGCTAATGACGTTGAGTATCTTCCCGTGGGCTTATTGTCCATTTGTGTATTTTCTCAGAAGAAATGTCTATTCAGATCCTTTGTCCCTCTTTGAAATCGAGTTATTATCTTTGTATTATTGAGTGGTAAGAGCTCCTTGTATATTTTGGATGCAAGCCCCTTATTAGATATACGATTTGGAAATTCTCTCCTGTTTCATGTCTTGTCTTTTCATTTTATTTATGGTATTTGTGGTACAAGAGTTTTTATTTTTTGTCACTTGTGATTTTGGTGTTGTATCTACAGTTTTGCCTGACCAAAAGTCACAATTGCTTTTTAAGTCAATTAAGAAAAGAGAAGAAATATGCAATTGTACTGACTTTTGCTCCTTTTTCTTCTAAGAGTTTTATAATTTTAACTCTTGCATTGAGGTCTTTGATCGATTTTAAATTAACTTTTATATAAGGAGTCTAAATTCACTCCTTTGTGTGTGGATATCAGTTCCAGCACCGTTTGTTAAAGAGATTATTCTTTCCCCCATTGAACTGGTGTGGCGCCTTTGTGGAAAATCAACTGACCATAGTGATTTTAGATTTTTCTTCTTTTTTAATACAGACAGTTAACAGCTGTAAGTTCCCTTGGAGCATTGCTTTAGCCATGTTCCATAAGTTTTGGTATGTTGTGTTCTTTTTTCCATTTATCTCAAAGTATTCCCTAATTTCTCTTTTGATTTCTTCTTTAATATCCTGATTATTGAGGAGTGTGTTGTTTTATTTCCACATATTTGTGAATTTTCCAAATTGCCTCATTTTATCGATCTCTAATTTAATTCTATTGTGATCAGAGAACATACGTTGTATTAAGTTGGTCCTTTTAAATTTATTGAGACATGTTTTATGAACTAGAATGTTTTGTCCTAATGAATGTCCCATGTGCACTTAAGAAGAACATATTCCACTGATGTTGGGTGGAACGCATCATAGATGTTTCTGTGTCTTGTTTTGTTCTGTGTGGTTTTCCTATCCATTACTGCAAGTACTGAAATCTCCAGATATTGTTTTTTAATTGTTTATTTCATACTTCAATTCTGTCAGTTTCTGCTTCATGTATTTTTGGACTCTGTTTTTAGGTGCATATATGCTTATAATTGTCATATCTTCCGGATGGTGTGATTTTTTTTCATGACATGACTACAATGTTATTTATCATCATTGCAATAATTTTATCATTATCTCTAGTTGTTTCAAAGCCTAATTAGCCTAACATTAGAACGATTCTGCCTCTTTTATGGTTGTTTACGTGATATATTTTTTCTGTCCATGTATTTTCAACCTGCTTGTGTTTTTGAAAATAAACCATGTCTCCTCCAGATAATATTAGTTGGATCATACATTTTTTATCTTATCTGACAAACGCTGCCTTTTGATTGGTTTATTCGATCCAGTGTCATTTAATGTTACATTGGTATAGGTAAGTTTACATTTGCCATTATGCTTTTTATCTTCTGTATGTACCTTGCCTTTTTCTCCTTCTGTTCCTCTACTCTGGCTTTCTTTTGTATTAAGTATTTTCTATTGTAACATTTTAATTCCTTTAGTTTTCCATTTTTTTCTTCATCACTTAGTGGTTGCCCTAGGACTTAAAACTACATCTTAACATATCAGAATATGTTCAGCTGTATAATAACTTACAGTGAAATATAGAAACATTATTGCTATACAGCTCTATTTCTAACCCTTTTGCTATTTTTATTTATATATGTACCTTTATATATATTTCATTTTCTATATGTGTGTGTGTGTATATATACATATATATATATAAATCCAGGAATACATTGTTGTAATTCTTACATTATATGATTTTGTATTGTGTAACAAAAACTGAGAGAATAAAGGAAAACAAGCATTATTTATACAATTTTCAGGCCTTTTGAGTAAATACCCAGAGGTGGGGTTGCTGGATCATATGGTAGTTCTGTTTTTAAGTTTTTTGAGGGACTCCCTACCTTGCAATCTTGGAAAACTGCTTTCAGCTGCTCTGGAAAGGCAGGCAGAAGGGACCCCTGGAACACTTCTAGTCAGTGTTCTTGAAGCTTTGTGTTGTGTATTTTTCTAGATGAAGTGGATTTCTTCTCTGTCGAGGATGACACCAGGATCAGCAGGGAACGGTGAGTTGGAACAGACTTAGAACCTGAGGGTCCTTCCAAAGTGGGGATATTTTTACCCTCCTTGTGTCCCTCCAGAGCTCCTTCCTCCTAGGGTGGTTAGCTACTCTCTGGGAGAGAAGTGGTAGATTTCTCTGGGATTCTGTGGGACGTTCCTGCAATATTCCTTCTATCTGGGCATACAATAGCTGGGCCCACTGGGACAAATGCCCAGGGCCCTGGGGTTCTAGGTAGAATTGGTGATGACACATGTGAGACTTGAGTATCCATGGAATGTGACTAGATGGATGTGGCCATGGATGTAGAAGCATGCCAGGCATCAGCATATACCTCCCTTGTCCTGGACCCCAAGAGAGGCCCCTGAGGCCAGAACCTGGTGATAAAGAAAATTGGAGGAAGGGAGTGTGGCTGGAGGGGTGTCTAGAACACTTTCCCAGGTCTGTCAGGGGGCAAATACTCAGCAGATGCATTTGGGAGATGACAGAGGTTTTCACAGAGCAGGGTTGTGGCCTGAGAGCAGGGTACATCACACATCTCCTTCTTATTTCCAATCTTAGTCACATATGTATGTCTCATGTGTGTGTGTGTGTGTGTGTGTGTGGCCTCATTTCAGACAGATAAAGATAGGAAGCCAGTTTCAGGCCGAGATCCCGGAGCTGCAGGAGAGGTCTCTGACCGGGACTGACGAACATGGAGCTTCTCTGGTCTGGAAGCCATGGGGAGATGTGATGAGCAACCCAGAAACCCAGGACAGAGGTGGCTGAGCCTTGGGGGCCAAATCCCCAAGGGTACCCCCCTTCCCTCATGTCCAGGGACTTTCTCCTCCCAGTTCTCACCTGGACCAAGCAGCAGCATCCCTGGGGTGGGGGAGCAAGCTGTTGGACCAGGACTTGTTCTCCCACCCCCCTTCTCCTCCTGCAGTCATCAGCCAGGCCATCCTGAGCAGGTGCCGGGAGCAGGGTTTCTGCCCTTCCTCCTTGTCCTTCCCTTCGCCTGCTTTTCATGGAGATGTGAGGGAGACAGTGACAGGGAACCCCCTCTCTGTGCTTTTGGGGATGTCTCCTCCCTGGCATTCACTGACTCTCTGTCTCTCATCTCCGTCACACTCTGCTGGGGACATTGCTGGGAACAGTGACTGAGTTCTGCAATGTGGCCTGCTCCAGCGTGATGCCAGGAGGGGGCACCAACCTGGAGCTCGCTCTGCACTCCCTGCACGACGCCCAGGGCCACGTCCAGGTGAGCTGGAGGCATGGGCGGGCTTGGAGGGTCCCTGGGAAGCTCCCTGCTCTCCTGAGGCTGGGGATCTGGTGCATGTAATGTGCCATCTGTGGGCTTTGCGGCTCATGAAAACAAGAAAGGGCACCCATCGTTTTCTCCCCAGGGGCTGTGGGGTTGATGCGGTCCTTGTCGGTTGCAGGGGAAGTGTGCAGATAGGGCCCAATTAATCAGTTATTTACCTGGGGCAGCAGCAGAGCACCAGGTTCCTCCGAGACCACAGGGGCATGGGGGAGGGAAGCCTAGTAGACTGACTCAGGTCCTGCATTAATCTGGTTTATTGATGGAGCTTTATCTTTTTTATTAAAACCCCATGTATGAAAACCTGTGATGCAACAAAAATATCTGCTTCCTCCAAGGACCTGCTTCACAATCCTGAAGTCCACCTCTGAGTAGTGGGAAGGGAGGTCATGTCACCCGAGTTAGGGCCCCCAGAGTCAGTGTTACAATTGTACTTTTCCTCAAGTTGCAAGGCAGTGGCTGGCGCCTAGGAGATGTTGAGCAGAGTAACCAGCACATGTTTCTCGGCCCTCATGAGTGTTGTGGCCCTGGGGCAGGGCCAGCTTTGGGGCCCCCCTCGGTCTAATGCTCTGCTTCCAGCATCTTGAAATTCTTAACAAATTTTCAAAAAGGGGCCTGCGTTTTCATTTTGCGCTGGGCCCTGCAAGTTCCATGGCCAGTCCTGATGGCGTTTGCACTGGTGAGCAAGACAAAGTCCTTCTCTGTGGGGCTTACATTTTAATTTTAGGAAAGTCAAAATTGAAATCTGTTTTGAAAAATTGTGAGTGGTTAATGCTATGAAGAAAATAAAATGGGGCATGGCACAGACAGTGTCCTGCATGTCAGTCCTTGAGGAAGGAAGGAGCTGGTGCCAGAATAATCCACACACTGCTTCCTTCATCAAGAATATCTTACTATGAGAAAAACACCAGCTGCACTCAGCAGTATGCGTAGTGACGGAGCCAGTACGTCCACAAGCAGTTCACAGGCCATGGCCAGTCTACAGCCCCACCACGCTCTGAGTAGCCCTCGAGTGAGGGGGGCTTTAGGGAGGCCTGTAAGTGTTTTTCAAGTGAATGAAAGAATGAACGCAGGCCTCTACCTCACCTTCTCTCCCTAAGAAAGTAGCGTGCTTTCCTTCTTGTTGCAGGAGGCCCTGGAGACTCTGTTACTCAGAGGAGCCCAGAAGCCGCAGACTCACCCACTCGCAGACTATCACTACACAGGTACTGGAGCAAAGCTGCTGGAGGGGTTTTTGCCTGGCTAATACCCCTGTCAGCCGGTCAGTTTCAGCGGCAAGCGCTGCTTGTGATTCTGGGCATTCTCTTGGGGCCCTCCTTCTCCTGCCTTTCCAGGAGGACCTTTCCTCTCCAGGGGAACTCAGTGGGTGCCTCTTTCTTCTAGCTGGATCCTCCCTTCCCCCTTGCAGTGGTTCCCTCATGGGCTGTGCCCAGCCAGGAAAGGGATCGCCTGGCCAGGGAGAGGTGAAGGTGGGCTCAGATTCAGTGGCTGAGCACACCAGCCTGGGAGCCAGGCAGCTGGGGGTCCCTGCCTCCCAGTGGCAAGTCTGTTAACCAATGGAAACCTTGTTGCTGCATCTGTAAAGCAGGGAAAGTATTGGTCCCAATCTGCTAAGGTTTTTCTAAGGACTGTATGAGATAAAACAAGGGGTGTAGCAGAGCTCCTGGCACATAATTGGTACTCAGTAATGGCAGCTTTAGAAAGGGCAGTGTGCATGTCAGCCACGGCTGTGGCCGCAGAGCTGTCCTTTTCCCTCCTGTTTCTCTGATAGGTTCCGACATCTGGACCCCCATGGAGAAGAGCCTGTTTGAGGAAGCATTCTGTGCGCACAGGAACAACTTTTCCTTAATACACAAGATGGTAAGGTGTCTGTGGGTGGGCTGGTGCAGACAAGGCCTCGTCTCACACCGCTGAGCCAAGCGAGAGCTGGACGGCCTATCCGAGGTGACACTGTTCACACTGTAAGCACTTTGTCAAAAAAACAGTTTGGGCTTCCTGGTTTTTCTCTATTTGATTTACTTATTCTGCAATTTCTTCTGTTTGCTTTGTGTTTAAGTTGCTCTTCTTTTTCTAGTTTCTGAAAATGGAAGCTACGGTCATTGATTTGAGACCTTTCTTCTTCCCAAACATGGGTTTTTAGTGCTATAAGTTTCCCTCAAAGTACTTCTTTGTTAAGTTTTTTGGGAGGTTTTCATTTTTATTCAATTCAAAACACTTTTTCATTTCCCTTTTGATTTCTTTTTTGAACTGTGAATATTTAGAAGTGTGTTAGTCTCCAAATATTTGAGGATTTTGCATAGATCTTCAGTTGATTTTTAAGTTAATGCCATTGTGATCAGAGAAATACTTTGCATGACTTGAATCCTTTTAAATTTATT
>JAVSCE010002313.1:0-195129 GCA_032199065.1 Smutsia gigantea | reverse complement strand
AGTGTAGGAGGGTTCCCCTTTCTCTGCATCCTCGCCAGCATTTGCTGTTCCTAGTCTTTTCTAGGTGGCCATCCTTACAGGTGTGAGGTGATATCTCATTGTGGTTTTAATTTGCATTTCTCTGATAATTAGCGATGTGGAGCATCTTTTCATGTGCCTGTTGGCCATCTGAATTTCTTCTTGGAGAAGTGTCTGTTCAGCTCCTCTGCCCATTTTTTAATTGGCTTATTTGCATTTTGTTTGTTGAGGTGTGTGAGCTCTTTATATAATTTGGATGTCAACCCCTTATCGGATATGTCATTTATGAATATATTCTCCCATACTGTAGGATGCCTTTTGTTCTACTGATGGTGTCCTTTGCTGTACAGAAGCTTTTTAGTTTGATATAGTCCCACTTGTTCATTTTTGCTTTTGTTTCCCTTGCCCAGGGAGATATGTTCATGAAGAAGTTGCTCATGTTTATGTCCAAGAGATTTTTGCCTATGTTTTTTTCTAAGAGTTTTATGGTTTCATGACTTACATTCAGGTCTTTGGTCCATTTTGAGTTTACTTTTGTGTATGGGGTTAGACAGTAGTCCAGTTTCATTCTCTTACATGCAGCTGTCCAGTTTTGCCAACACCAGCTGCTGAAGAGGCTGTCATCTCCCCATTGTATATCCAAGGCTCCTTTATCATATATTAATTGACCATATATGTTTGGTTAATGTTTGGATTTTCTATTCTGTTCCACTGGTCTGTGGGTCTGTTTTTGTGCCAATACCAAATTGTCTTGATTACTGTGGCTTTGCAGTAGAGCTTGAAGTCAGGGAGTGTAATTCCCCCTGTTTTATTCCTCCTTCTCAGGATTGCTTTGGCTATTCGGGGTCTTTTGTGGTTCCATATGAATTTTAGAATTATTTGTTCCAGTTCATTGAAGAAAGCTCTTGGTATTTTGATAGGCATTGCGTTGAATCTGTAGATTGCTTTAGGTAGTATAGCCATTTTGACAATATTTATTCTTCCTAGCCATGAGCACTGTTCTCTGTATTTTTTGATAGCATGTATCACCTTTTAGTATACTATATAATTTACTTGTCTAGAAGCGGACAAGTTCTAGAAGGAAATGCTGAGACAAAACTTGAGTTACAGTGGTTTATTTGGGAGGTGACCCCAAGAAAAACAGGTATGGGAGTGGGGTAGTCAGGGAGACGTAGGTTATTAAGTACATTATCTCTGCAGAAAACTAACGCTCAATTGCCTCGCACCAAAAGATGAGGAAGCTGAGGGCTATATCCATCTGCACCTCTTCTGTCATTGGTTGAGAGTTCTCTTCACGCCTTCAACACTCATTTATTTCTCTCTTTCCTTGAGTGTGGGAAGAGTGTGCTCCTAGTGTTAAGGCAGGTCGCAGTGACTCATTCACAGGTAATAGGATTCAACCAATGAGTGTGAAAGAAATACCAACAGGGTGCTGGCATCATGAGCTGTACTAATTTACTGTGTTTGTTGTATTTATTCTTCAACTAGAAGGCAAGGTTTACAAAGGTAGAGAGGTCTTTTTTTCTGTTTTGCTCATTAATGTTTCCACAGTGCCCAGAACAGTATTTGGCACCTAGCACATAAAGGCTTAATGAATGAATGATTGTCTGAAATATCATATATTTAATTCTAAGTCTATATGGCTTGAACAATTTTCCTTTGGGTGATGCAATTTTTTTGCCTCAGACATTTTTTTAGAGTTATTTTCTCAAAAGTGATATTTTTGGTTGCCTTCTTGTTTGCTTAAGTTATTAATAATCAAAAGTTGTGGTCAGAAAGCAACTGATTCTTTGTCTGAAATGCATAGGACGGACTGACCCCTACATATTTTATGTGACAGGGATTCCATATCTTCAAGCCACAGCTAATCGCATGTTCCACAAATCAGATTATCCTGCCACATAAGTAAAATTATTCTTATTCAGCATGCAGAAATAGATGCAGAGTTGTCAATTTATACTGCTAATAAATGGCAGAACCAATATTTTAACCAATTCTGTCTCTTTTAAACCTTCCTGGTTGTGAAGAGTGTTTTGCCAATTAGTGGTTATTCACTGAAGAACAGTGAAGAATCAGCATTTTATATGAACAATGTTACTGATTTTTTTTTTTTTTTGCTGAGAAGGCTCAGGATTTAGGATGCAGAAGAATTAGCAATTTTTTGATTTTAGTATTCAGTTCATAAATTTACCAGTATTATCTGTGAGAATTAAAAATTGCATTGGACAATATTTTTATCTCCAGCATAGGAGTTTTAATGAGAAAGTTCCTTGAGCAGAAAGGGAATGATCATTTATCTATGCAATTTTATCCACAATGGGCAGATGACTAAACCCATTATGAAAGAATATGATATCCTAAATGCCCTTAAAAAATCCTTAGATAGTGGGGAAGAACAGAATAATGGGACAGATGGGGAAACATCCCCTGTAGAAATGGTGCCACTGTGTGTACATGTTCAAAGAAGTAATGGAGATGAAAGTTGAAGCAGGAAATCCTGTATCAACTATACAATCATTATTTTGGCCAGAAATTAAATATACTTTCAATGAAACCAGTTCAGGGAAGGGGGAAAAAAGAAGAGAAACAGAATACCTAGACATATTGAAATACGTGGAAGACATAGGCAAGAGGAAATTAGTTATAATCATTGGATTTTTGTAAGAAGCAGCATGAATACCATTCCTTTTTTGCAGCTAGACCTTCTTTCTTATATCATGAATACTCCTTTGCATAATGTGTCTGAATTTGGTATGTTTATCCTATAGGTAATACAGTTTAGGTAATTGTCATGATCATAATCATGTTCTAGATTGCTTTCCTATTCCCCTTTCTAACTGCCAGTTCTATCAATGGGACTGAAGAGATGGAAAACGTGGGGATATAATTATGTAGCAAGCTGCCTCTATTAATAAGATTAATCTATATGAGGCAGAAATTAAATATTAAATTAGTCTATATTAGACAGACATTAACCATTCCTTTTGAAGTCCCCTAGTGTGATGTTTCCAAAGCAGTGTTAGGATTTATGTAAATCATATGCTATGAAAGAGTTTAGGAGGACTTAATGTAATACTCTATATCCAGAAAAAAAATTCAGAAAGTTATCACAAAAAGATGAAAATCTAAAGTACTTAGAATTTTAGTATGTCCATAGGGAGAATATTCCTTAGCCTTTTACAGTGTATGTTCTGAGGTTAACATCTATTCATTAAGCATAAATTTTTCCTTAGTCTTAATTCTAATTTTCTCCTTTGCATCATATGGTTATTTCTTTAGTTACCAGCTGTCATTATCTACTAATACTCTCATCTGAGCCCATCCTACTTAGAATTTTTTAGAGTCTGTGGTATATTCCTAGGTAACTGAGAGGCAGTACAGCCAACTAGATCCTACAACTAGACTTCTAGAGTTCAGAATTCTAACTGTGGGACCTCGTGGGCAAAATTACTTAATCTATTTTAGTTTCTTGTCTGTACAATGGAGATAATAATAGTATACAGCTCTTATACTAAATGAGAATTTATAACTAAAAAATACAGGACTGTGCTTGGTATATAGTTAAATTCTTAATACAAGTAGTTAATATTTTCTCTATATTTTTATCTAAGATTATTTTTGACAGAGCAGGGATTCAGTGATCCCTAGAGTCTGTAACTTTAAGTTAAATATCCCCAGCTGTTTCTTTCCATTTTGCTCTTTTAGTAATTGGACTAGATGTCATATTGTATAGACCATGAAGGAACCATAAATATTTGAAAGTGTCTTTAGCCATATACTCATTAATCCAGATCATAACCAAGTCTGAGTGTATTGATTATTTTGAATATGTCCAACAACTGGTATCCTAGGCCTACCATTGAATCACTGCATGCCTATCCAATGCTAAAGGTTTTCCTTTCTGTTTAATGTAAATCATTCTCTTCGACAACGGGAGTCCATTTGTTGTTGGTTCTGCAATTGTCTAATAAAAGCAGTTGGTTCCTATCTACTTTTTGGATCTTGTTCCCTTTTTGCATTTGGTTTTACAGTAATTATGTCCTCCTTTAGCTGGTTTTGGCTTTGCTTTTGACAGGCCGTAGACTTAATTCTCTTGATCTCTAAAAGCAAGTCTGCTTTCTTAAACCTTCTGTTTGTGTTTATCTATCTATCTATTTATCTATCATCATCTATCCAACCATCCATCCACACATATTAATTAATTAATTTTTCTTTTTTTTTTTCCCTTTCTGTGAACTCTATGTAACCTTTTGTGCCCCACAGTACAGGTGCTTTTCTAATTTTGTACTAACCAGTAGTGTTGAGAACTGCTGCTGCTGAAAAATTTCCTTGCTTTACATGATATGTCTATTAATACAATCCAATAGAGTATTTCCCTTTTGGTGACAGTGTTACACTGCTGAATCATATTCAATTTTTCATCCATTATTTCTTCCCTGGTGAATCAAAGAACATTTGTCTTTATTAGCTCTCATGATATTGATTTCTGCCCTTTCCTCCTCCTATTGATATCAAACCACACTTGAATTGTATCTTCCAAACTAGATTCTTATGTCTTAAAACCAAGTGGAAGAAAACTTTATTAATGAATTTAAGCAAGCTATGTTCTGTTGTATTACACTGTGAAGTACAAGGTATGCAGAATCTTGAGTAGCAGTAGGAAGATCTTAATAAATAATTGACACTAATTTTCTTTTGCCCTGAAGGGGCTTTCATAGAGATAAATTGCCAGTGACAATTGGCTTAGGCTAATTTACCAAGAAAACCAAGTCAGAATTTTGGTTTACAAAGTCTATAGAATAGACAGAATAGTGCTCATCATCAACCACCATTTCCTGAGTGTTTACTGTATGTGGGGCTCTATCCTGTAAGTGATGTGGAATAACATAGTTTTATTTTTCATAATGATTTAAAAACATACTTCTAGATTACATGAGTGTATTATGGGGGCAATGTCGACATTTATTTTTAGCCAACTGAATGTTATAACTAAAACAAGTACAGAATATAATGCTTTTTCAAAATATAAATACAATCATGTTATATTACATACTTCAAATCATTTTCCTTTTGTTTCTAAATTTCAGAAAAGAATTCTTTTTATAAGTAAAACCACATTGAGATATCACCTCACACCAGTGAGGATGGCCACCATCCAAAAGACAAACAACAAGAAATGTTGACAAGGATGTAGAGAAAGGGGAACCCTCCTACACTGCTGGTGGGAATGTAAATTAGTTCAACCATTGTGGAAAGCAGTATGGAGGTTCCTCAAAAAACTCAAAATAGAAATACCATTTGACCTGGGAATCCCACTCCTAGGAATTTACCCTAAGAATGCTGCAGCCCAGTTTGAAAAAGACATATGCACCCCTATGTTTATCACAGCACTATTTACAATAGCCAAGATATGGAATCAACCTAAGTGTCCGTCAGTAGATGAATGGATAAAGAATATGTGGTACATATACAAAATGGAATATTATTCAGCTGTAAGAAGAAAACAAATCCTACCATTTGCAACAACATGGATAGAGCTAGAGGGTATTACGCTCAGTGAAATAAGCCAGGCAGAGAAAGATAAGTACCAAATGATTTCACTCATCCGTGGATTATAAGAACAAAGCAAACCTGAAGGAACAAAACAGCAGCAGACTCACAGAACCCAAGAATGGACTAACAGTTACCAAAGGGAAAGGGGCTGGGGAGGATGGGTGGGAAGGGAGGGATAAGGGGAAAAAGGGGCATTGTGATTAGCACACATAATGTAGGGGGTGCACAGGGAAGGTGGTATAGCACAGAGAAGACAAGCAGTGATTTGATAGCATCTTACTATGCTGATGGACAGTGACTGTAATGGGGTATGCGGTGGGGATTTGATAATGGGGGGAATCTAGTAAGCACAATGTTGCTCATGTAATTGTATATTAATGATACCAAAATAAAAAAAATTCTTTTTATGGAATAGCTGGCTATTTATAACTTGGCCATTGGAAGCTTTCAAAAATTCAGTCTTACATGAAAAAGAAAACTTAATTAAAAAAAATAATGTAATATTAAGTAACTGAGTAGGTTCCAAATTACCAGCTAACCGTTTACATCTCAATAGAAACAAAATGCTAGAAACTTTCATGATAGTATTACTACAAAGAATGATTAATTGGATCAGGTTTCTTTGACATATGACTATGCTTTCTTTATGGCCTCATTTATTTGTGGCCTCTAAAGGCGTATTTCCATCATGGTAGCTAAAGGCAATTCATTATTCCTTTTAAGGAAAAAAAAGTCGTAACAACAACTCTTTACTTTTAAATGATCAACTGCATTGTCCTTGCTATTTCTAGTGATAGTTATTTGTTGAAAGTAACTGTAAAAGCTACTGTGACCTAAAGAGAATATTAGTTGTATCTATTTTAGCTGTGAAGATTTTTCAAATAGGAAAAGCCTAATTTAATTTCTTTTTTTTATATTAAATTCACAGAATTCTACAATAGTCTCAGGTGGGCTCAACCAAGGTGCGCAAGCTTGATGCATTACTGTAAAAAATCCCGCACCATCCAGAAGGGCTGCCATGCAGCCAGTTTGTACTTTGTAGACAGAAGACATGAGGTAAAGTCTCTGACTGTTTCTTTTGAGTATAATTTACTATGCAGCTTAAACTCTGGACCTGTTTAATGGTCTTAACAGCAGAGTTTCCAGGCCGACTACATCAGCTGCAGTGCTCTGCATTTGCAGACAAGCCTTATGACTTACAAAATTTAATAAGCTGGACCCTCATGACATCTCCCCCCACGACTTTGCTTTTGTAGTCACTGCCAAAAAGGTTGTCAAAGCAGCATAAACCCATTGGCATAATGACAGCCTACTTTTTTTCTTTTTTCTTTTACACAAAAGCATATAAATATACTCCTACTATTGGTAATTTGTTAACAATGAATAAATTCTAGACCACTCCCCTTGCCGGAGACCATCATACAGCAGTGCTTTTTTTGCATTGCTTTATGGTAGTGATATTTCTTGGGTAGTATTTTTGTGTCTGCCAAATAGAGCACAGATGAAGGTCAGATGACTTAACAGTTTCTCATCTGCCCACTGATTCTTTAAGTCAAGGTTTGCTGTAAGGCAAAACCTCTTGTCACAACTTGAAAGTTCATCTTTTGTGTTGAGATAACATACAGTGTTTTGTTTTGATTTCTTCATCTTTATTTTCTTTAATAGTTAAAAATATTTAGCAGCTTTGCCTAAGAGGCTTCCACTGTATCAGCCTGACTGTGTCGCTGTTGCTTTCTTATATCAAGATGGCTGCTCACGATCAACTTTTGGTTTTCAAGCAGAGAACAAAAAAAGGCAATGGGGTGATTCCATTTCATAGAAATAGGCACTATTCTTACCAATTATGCTTTGCTGGCCTTGGGTGCTCTGGTTTGCCCACCATGTGATATTTCTGAGTGAGAAGCTTGCAATTATCATAACCTAATCCACCTGGAATACTTGGGTTGGGTTAATAGTCACTTGGAAACCGACACAGCTGGTGGTATTATTTACTATTAAATAAAATGACACTATTCCTCAAATTTGAATTAGAAGTTGCCCTGACGTTACTTTTTTGAAAGGATGTTTGTTGTTCCTGTTGAGATTGCGTACAAAAAAATAATGTATCGTTCATGGTTTTAGGCTTCTTCAATCCTTCCTTTTAAAGATAGATTTCCTGATACCAAAATAGCCACATACTCCCAGTCTTTAAGTCGGCTTGTCTTCTGTGTTCTCTGTCCTGTCTCCCATTGTTCTTGTCACTTTTATTTCTCCCAATCAACATCTTGTTTTCTCCGTTACATGATTCACGTTCTCGTAGATTAGTTCCACAGCTTTTTTCCCCCATTCAACTCAGTCTCTGAGGAACTGTATCCCTATTACAAATGTATACATTTTACTGTTTGGGAAGATTGGTTTAAATATAATGATAAATGTGAGGAAAAAATAGATATATTCTATTATCATAACCTGCCTGCTCTATTTTCTTTCCACTACAGGGAGTTTTCATGGGTGCATGGCAAAACAAATTGCAATCACCTGGGTGTTTTCCACTCTAATTCTGTCATTCAGAATGATAAATGTATTTATTCTTTAGTTGAGAATTAATTTATCTATATATCTATCGCTATGTCTATATATACACACACTTCTATCTTTTTATATGCAGGGCAGGTACTAAGCAACAACTCAAGAGAACAGGTTGAGCATATTTTTTTCTAGGATCAATGAAAAAATGTTTTATGTTCACATTTAAACGCCTAAGGCCTGAGGTAAGAGAGCTTTTAAGATGAACCAGAAAGGAAGATTTTCCTCTCCTAAGCATCTACCAACAGTCTTTGGAAAAGCAGTCAACACTAGCATAATCTAATATGTTTTCTCTGTGCAAACAAAGCCTCTTTGACATAATGTCACAACATGTATTTCAAGTGAAGATTTTCAGGTGGTCTAAGTTTGGCTGTATTGGTTTCCTTCTATCATTTTCGTCAGTTTCAAATCCCTTTTTTCCTTCTGTGTTCTAGAAACAAGGAAAATAAACACTCATAGAAATTACGCATTCCTCTGGCGCTCTCCTTCCACACTGAAAACCAGGAACAATTGCTACCCTGAAAGATGGTAGCCAGTCCCAACCCAGGATCTGCAGAACTTGCAGGTTGCTTGTGGCTAGACTGTGGCACGGTTTGTTGGGGATTAAGAACCAGGCTTGACAAGTACAACTAAGAAGGGACAGATAAATTGGATGTTGTCTTTTACCAGCAGGGGTCACTGCAGAGCAATAATACTTGGGACTGTTCAGCTGGTTAATTCAAAATAAATGTTTAATAATTTTTGTTCTTTCTGTTGGGGCAAGAGATGTGGGAGAGGGAAGAGGATGGAAGATAATGAACACAGTTGAAATCAGGGAAATAAAGTGTGTGTGTGTTTGTGTGTGTGTGTCTAGCAATGTATAATACAAAATTCTTGGGAAAGGAAGGATGAAGCAGTATCGGGAGTTTTAGTACATAGCAAAGCCAAGTCTTTTTAAAACTTGAGAATTAGAAATATTTTTGCAAATATAACAAGAGATGTAAATTTACGACTGCAGAAATATGACTCCCCCCTCACCTTTCCCCACAAAAACATACCACATATGTGCCTTGAAGATATTGCAGTATATTGTCTTCTGGGGAGGTCTCTACTCAGAGAAATAAATCAAGAATTTGTATACTATTCCCAGTGCCTGTTTCTTTAAGACAGTTTTCTGTGAATGTGGCACTTAAAAAATATATTGCAGTTGCACAGATGGGTAACACAAGCTATATATATTTACTGAAGAAAGTTATCTGGATATATGGACTTATACTGTTATATTTGGGAGGAGGAAATTAAGCTATATTTTCTTAGAGCAGGAATTTCCTCTGTCTCTGGAATACTGAGAGTTGTGAGTATAAAGATATGTTCCTGTAATATCTTTTTTTCCCTTGGAATTTCTGAACTGAGTGAAGATGTAGGAAAGAAAACACCAGGATGGTGTCAAGTAACTGCATTCTGTAGAATGCTGGGAGCAAATGGTTCTTAAAATTTCATTCTGTATTAGCCCATATTTATTTAAATAGATTGGTCTTTACAGCAATCACAGTAAATTCTTTAATAAAGAATTCTAGTTTCAGTAATAAAGCAAGTAAAGGGAAAGTGTACACAGAATGAAGTTGAAACACCTGTTGGCATAATCTCATGGGGGAATACTGGCACTAATAGAAATGCATTTACTTCACCCAACAGTTCAGGAATATCAGCTAAAATGTCATGCTAAACAGAGGAAAGGAAATGGAAGAAACTGTTGAGTTTAGCTTTATATAAATACCTTATATAAATACACTTATGTATGCATTGGATTTTCTGATATCTAATTTAAACTAGCATTGATCAGAATTCTTTTTAAATGACATTTGGTGCCTTGAAAGCAGTGTGGAAAGTCTTTATGAAATGATATGTTATCATTCTTTCCAGGTATGAACAGGGATTAGCTGAAAAACTGGCTGAAAGCTAATGCATGAGTGAATCAGGTTATAAAACTGAAACCATCTATGAAAGTCTTCAAGAATTCAGTTCACTTCAATGAAAATTTATTTAACATCTACTAAGTGCAAGATATGCAAGATACTGTGTTAGGAATTAGCAACCATTAGAAGAATAAGATAACTGACTTAAAGGAACTTAGAGTGGTGGGAAAGACGTTCATGAATTTCAAAATAATAGAAAAAGTGTGATGAAAGAGAGATTCCTACAGTGCTCAGATATTCCTACAGAAGCTCAGGGGGTGGTGTGTGTATCTGTGTTGGGGTGCGGTGAGTGCTTGACCCAAACTGGGGAGTCAGGATAGGCTTTCTGGAGGAAATGATGCCTGAGTTGATTTTCAAGGATTAATAGCAATTAACTAGGACACAAGTCTTAAGGTAATCTAAAAAGGATCATTCGTGTGTTCTACCATCTTTTAAAAATCATTTAATCTATGTTGCTCTATCTTATTTTTTAGAAACTTTAAGTTAAATCCATCTAAAGACAGCCTGATATTTCAGAAAATAGGATTCAGTCATTCAACAAAGTATCCCATTAATTTGCCTTATTTTTAATATGAGGGATATCTCTATCCCTCATATTATCATTTACTAATTGACAAACAATTAGTGACCATCTACTATGTGCCAGGCACTGTTCTATGTATTGAAGTTAGAGTTGTGAATTAAAGATTATCTCTGCCCTGATTAATCTTAAGTCATATTACATAGGCTTACACCAAATCTATAAGCTTATGCAACAAATGTTATAGCTGATAAAACACTTTTCCCACTCATACTTTAATTTTTATAACAGTTCTGTGAGATGGTAGACTGTCTTTGCTCCCGTCCCTTGAGGCTGACTACCTCACTTGCACATCTGTGAAGCATTAAATGTGATGTATAGAAACCCAGGACTATCTCTTCTCTAGTCTTCTCTTCTCTAGTTTGACCCCAATATGATCCTGAACTTTTATTTTTGGATTTTAAACTGAATACTGTTTATAGCCTCTTGGTCTAAACAAAGCAAATCAAGAAATATTTGTTGTTACTGTGGGCCAAGCCCTGTTCAGTATTGGGAATACTATCTCAGGGAACTTACAGTATAGTCAGAGAGGCGAAGAATCATATAATCTCAAATAAGTGTCTAATTACACAATGTGATAAAACTGTAGAGGAAAGGCACATTGTGTTATGAGAAGGTATAATGGGATGGGAACAGACTAAGGGACATCAGGTTAGTGAACATTTGTAAGCATTTGTTCATGTGGGTGTTTAGGAAGAATGTGTTAGAATCAACTATGAGAAGTTTTGTGTGTGTGTGTGTGTGTGCATGTGTGTGTAAGATAGAGATTGACTGATTCATTAATTCCAAAAAAAGGAGAGTGTGAACCAAAGTACAGAGGCAGATGGTTGTAGTCTGTGGTAAGCAATCAAAGGGAGAGTGTGTCAGATGAGGCTAGGGAGATAAGCAGGTGCCGGGGATGCAGGGCTTTGTAAATTCTTTTTTTTTTTTTGGTATCATTAATATATAATCACATGAGCAACATTATGGTTACTAGACTCCCCCCATTATCAAGTCCCCACCACATACCCCATTACAGTCACTGTCCATCAGCGTAGTAAGATGCTATAGAGTCACTACTTGTCTTCTCTGTGCTATACTGCCTTCCTTGTGCCCCCCCCATGTTATGTGTGCTAATTGTAATGCCCCTTATTTCCCTTATACCTCCCTTCCCACCCATCCTCTCCAGTCCCTTTCCCTTTGGTAACTGTTAGTCCATTCTCGGGTTCTGTGAGTCTGCTGCTGTTTTGTTCCTTCAGTTTTTGCTTTGCTCTTATGCTCCACAGATGAGTGAAATCATTTGGTACTTGTCTTTCTACACCTGGCTTATTTCACGGAGCATAATACCCTCTAGCTCTATCCGTGTTGTTGCAAATGGAGGATTTGTTTTCTTCTTATGGCTGAATAATATTCCATTGTGTGTATGCACCACATCTTCTTTATCCATTTATCTACTGATGGACACTTAGGTTGCTTCCATTTCTTGGCTATTGTAAATAGTGCTACAATAAACATAGGGGTGCATATGTGTTTTTGAAACTGGGATCCTGCATTCTTAGGGTAAATTCCTAGAAGTGGAATTCCTGGGTCAAGTGGTATTTCTAATTTTTAGTTTTTGAAGGAGCCTCCATACTGCTTTCCACCATGGTTGAACTAGTTTACATTCTGACCTTTCTCCACATCCTCGCCAGCATTTTTTGTTCCTAGGGGCTGTGTAAATTCTTAAGAACCATGGGAAGTATTAAAAAATTTTAAGTTAGAATTTCAAGATCAGATTTGAAATACCATGTTGGGTGCAGTGTAGAGAACCAATTGGAAAGAGTCCTGAATAGATATAGGAAACCAGTTAGGGATTAAGTATAGCAGTATACAGGAAAGATGATAGTAGTTTGGACTGGGATGGTTGCTGCAGGAATGAAGAGAAACAGATAAATTTCAGAAGTGTTCAGGTAAAATCTCAGAGCGTATAGATGAGGTGGATATGGAGGTAGAAATATTATCCATGCATTTCTGGATTATACAAATGACAGTCACTGTAAGAAAACCAGGTTTGGAATGGGAGAAAATCTTGAGTTCATTTTGAGGTGTGTTGATCTTGATGAGTCTACAACAATGGAGATTTTTAAATAGGAAGTTGGGTTTCTAGGATTGGCGTCAGAGAAGAGGACTGGAGTGAGTATATACAATGAGAATCATCAATATATAGATGGTCACTGAAGCTATAGTCATGGCAAAAATCACTTGGAAGGAGAGAGAAAAGGTCTTGTAAATGAAGCTACCAGTAGCCAAATATTAATAGCCAAGGAAAGGAAGATGGATCAGGAAGGAAAATTGAGAATAAATAAACAAAACAAAATAAAACAGGAGAATGTGGGACTTATCATTTAGGCCAAGGAAAGAGTTTCTAGAGGGAGTGACTGATAGTATCAAATATTCCTAGGAGGTCTAGTAGGATGAGAAATGAAAATGCCAACTGAATCTGGCCCAAGGTGGTGAGAACCAAGGACAACTTCCATGGGGCAGTTGGCTGGGACCCAGCTGGGGAGGGGTAGGGGGCTGACGGGAACATAGGACTGATGAGGCCAGAGTTCTCTGCTGAGGAATTTGGCTTTGCAGGGTAGGTGAGAGATAGATGGTAATCTGAGAGGTGCAGGCCTACATAGTGTTTTTAAAATTGAAAAAGAGGCTTGGGCATATTTAAGAATTGAAAGGATCCAGTTGAGAGGACGGAGATGAAGATAGAGGAAAGAGAGGAGATAACCAACAGGTTATGGTACAAGAAAGAGAAGATTCCTATGAAGGTAGGGGAGATTGAATCCAAAGTGAGGGTAAAAGGACTGGCCTGAAAGAGGAGAAAGGGCCCTCCCAAATAGTAAGGGGGAATCTGGGGAGGACGATGAGTGGGATGCACGTAGTGTTAAAGGTCTGGCAGTGGGAAGTGGTGGTGATGGCGTTTCCACGTGGCACTTTCTATTTTCTATATTAAGTGGGGGTGGAGGCCATTGTTTAAAGTTGAGATGGTGGTTGGTGCTGATATGTGGCCTCTTTGTTTGAATCTTAGTTCGCCCTATGGAGTTGGACTTGGTTTGTCCCTGCTGCTCTTGACATTGCATGCTGCTTTCCCCTTCCAATCTGGCCTTCGAAGTTGGAGTAGCTGGATGGCCAAGGGATGCAGAAATATCTGAATCCTATTCCAAAGATATGCAAGTAAAAAGTAATGGAAAGAGAAGAGAAAGTGACATTATATTGCTAACTTGGTGTGGGCTGGACCTCAGCTTGAAGGATTCTAGGGGTCTGGACTTGGTATTCTAAAAAGCTTTCCAGGTGTTTCCATGGATCAGTTCTTTGGAAGCAGTGTTCAAAGGAGAGGGTCATCAAAGTAACTGATCTTAGGTCCTAGGATGTCATGATTTATTAGGTACTCCCTCTTCTCTCTAATTGGCACTTATGTTTAAGAGCAGTGTGATACTGGGAGAGCTATTTTATTTCCTTGATCCTCAGTTCTATCATCTGTAAAATGAATATTAAAATATCTACAGCAGATTATTGTCATGATGAGTGATGTTAAGAGTAAAATATGCAGCTTAGTGACTTGTATACAACAGGAGCTAATTTGCTTGCCTCCATCTCTATCTTTTCTGGTCCATTCTCCGCTAACAAATTGATTTTCTGTAAATGTCACTTTTATTTTGTCACTCTTCCTCATGACCTCAATGGTTTCCCATTACCTTCAGCAATGAGACTTGGACCCCTGCTCCAATGGCAAATATGTCTCTTCAAGAGCAGCTTGTGCTGTTTAACTACCTTTAATTTCTAATTTAGTATCCATGTAATTCAAAATTTAGAAACAGATTGCTTTCCAAAAGTATGGATGTTAGTCATTTTGAAATTTGGGCTACATCCCCTACTGAACAATATTTTAGAAAAAAATCATTATCTTGCCATGCTAGTCCACAAAAACACAATTGACCCTTTGTAGCAGGAAACCATATACATACTTTAGCTATATACTGGTCTAGCCCAGGAGCGTCTGGGAATAGGCCCCTGAGCGGTTTAGTCAGGTCTGCCTTGGCTCTGAAACACATTTCCACTAAGCTGTAAATGATTGATTTTATATCAGCCTTTGAGCTGATAGCAGAAAGGGAGAGAGAGCATGAAAATTTTGGATGTCTAGATGGAATCAGAGGCAGTAGAAAAAATAAATGTCCTACAGCATGGTTTTATTGTGTTGGTTTCCTTCAATCCATGTGGGCCATTTCCTTCATATTGTCACTTCTCTTTTTCCATTTCCCTTTAATGATTAGAGTTGAAAGTATTGTTATTAGTTGTTTGAGTAAAAAGGCCTTTCCCAGGACTCCCCAAACCTAAGCTCCCTCCAAGACAGATACCTGGTCCATAACGAGGAATGGATGTTAGGGGGCTATTTTTAAACACTCCTTCATTTATTTCCTTATTTTTCATTTGTGTTTATTGTTCCAAGATATGAGTCTTCCGTGATTAATTGAAGAACATTCCTAGGATGGGCATTTTTGCCACAATTTTTTTTATTGTTATCTACAAAGAGCATCCATGTACATGATGCACCTGTTGCGTTTCTTAAAATTGATTCCTGGAAGTAGGAAAGGGGATCTTTGTTCTAGGCATGGGTCTTCTCAGTGTGAGGGACAATGCAAATGCTCCCCAAAGTCACCTTTAGAGAAAAGATGCAGGTGGTAGAGTGTGAGAAATTGGAGTTAAAGTATTTCCTTTTTCCTGTATTTATTACCAATTTCTGCAAAAGTTTGTATTTTTAAAGTAGAAATTTATTATAAGTTGAGCAGCATAGGAAGCTTCCCATATTTTTTGACAGGAAGAAGAGTGCTTATCAATATGCTTTTATAAAGAAGAATATCTTTGGGATATCTTCGCATTGTATGTGTCTCCTTTATTCTTTCATCAATGTTTTATAGTTTTCAATACACAAGTCTTTCATTTTTGGTGCAGACATTATGGAAAACAATATAGAAGTTCCTCAAAAATGAAAAATAGAACTATTATATGGTCTAGCATTCCTACTTCTGAATATTTATCCAAAAGAATTAAAGTCAGGATCTCAAAGAGATCCTAGCACTCTCATGTTCACTATGGCACTACTCACAATACCCAAGATACAGAAACAACCTAAATGTCCATTGGCAGATGAGTGGATAAAGAAAATACACTATATTTCAGCCTTACAAAAGAAGGAAATTCTGGAAATATGTTACAATATGAATGAACCTTAGGGACACTATGTCACAGAAGGACAAATACTACATTATTTCACTTATGAGGTATCTAAAGTCATCAAATTCATAGAATCAAAGAATGGGAAAGCTGGTTACCAGGGGCTAGAGGTAAATGGGGAGTTAATATTCAAGGGGCATATAAAATTTCAATAAAGCAAGATGGATAAGCCCTAGAGAGCTGCTGTACAATATCATACCTATAGTAAATAACAATGTATTGTACATTTAAAATTTATTAAGAGGGTATATCTCATGTAAAGTGTTCTTACCACAATGAAATAAAAATTTTAAAACAAATAAAACTGCTATTAAAAAAAACTTAGGTAAATAAAGGAAGCTGGCTAAGAAACCTGGCCTGCCCCTTACACTGATACGGGCAAGGGACTTGATTTTCCAGAGCCTCAATTTCCTTGCCTGTAAAGTGGTGATGCAGGAATCCCCGTGGCACAGGGTTACTGAAGAAACCAGGTGAGATACTCTATGAGATGGTAATGATATTTATCCAAAGCTCCTGCTATTGTTCCTGGTGCATGCTAGGTACTGAGAACATGTTTTGATGATTTTTTTTCATCAGTATGGGCCTTAGTCAATACCAAATTGCCTTCCCTTTGGATATAACACATGCTGCTGAAGAAGGAGACAAAGGAAACAGAAGGAGAGAGTAGAGGTTATTGAAGATTTCTCCTAATTCCCTTAGGCCTGCTTTTACCTTGCTTTTTTCTTTAGGGCTTTCTATTCCTTTTAACCTGCAGGAGAGGAAAATAAACAGTGTTTACAAGATATTTGAGTTCCCCCATGCCCTTACAGTATTCCCTTTCATCTCCTCTCCACCAGAAGGGCCATAGTCATGACCAAAGTGGCTTTGCACAAAAGGAGGCTATCGGTGGGGAGGCCCATGTCCATTAACTTGCCCAGAGAGGCGTCTGGCTTGTTAAGGCATTGTTCTTTAAGGGGGAACTGCTTCTCTGATTTGATCTGTTTATTATAAACATAAAATTCTTCCTCCTAAAGTGAAATGGCTTCACTTATTTTTTTCTGGTAGAAATATACATGTTCTATGAAAAAAGAATGAGGATTAATATGAGAAAGAAATAAAAATCACTTCTGAGACTATCATCTTTTAACTAGTGGATTCTTTTCACTAGTGGAAAGTATTTCACTCTATAAGTGTCTCATAACATTTCTTTGTAGAGACCTATTGATGGATATTTTAGTTATTCACAGTTTAAAAAGATAAAACCTTGCACATAAACATCCATAGCAGTATTGTTCATAATAGTCAGAAAGTGAAAGCAACTCAAATGCACATAGATTGATTAATGGATAAATAATATGAGAAATGTCCAAATAAATGGAATATTATTTAGCCATAAAAAAGAATGCAGTTCTGATACATGCTACAACAGGATGAACATTCAAACTATGCTAAGTCAGAGGAGTGGATTAAAGATGGCGGCATGAGAGGTGAGACAGATGATTCCTCCTAAAACTGCACATAATATGAAAAAATAATTAATACAACTAATCATGAAAGAGCAACAGGAAAGAGGACTGTGCCAAACTGGATACACGTGGAGAAAAGAATAAACCTCATGGAACAGGGTAATGTACCAAAGCTGTGGCCTGGCAGGACCCAAGCCCTTCCCCTACCCCAAATCACCAGTGGGAGGAAGAGAAACAGGCCAGGGAGGGAGGAGAGGCCTGTGGCTGCTGAATACCTAACTCTGGAGATCTGATCTAGCACAAACCTACATTTCATGGTGTTTTCAAGGTAATCACGTGATTAGGGGGTTGGAAAGCTAAGACTGGCAGAATACCTGGAGAGACTGCAATTCCAGCCACTTGTGGAAAGCAGAGATCGATATCCAGCTGCTCTGGGACAAAAGAAAGGTGGGCAGTCTGAGAGACTACCTAACAGCAAGAGGGCTGCAAAAGGGGCAAGGATTACACAGAGCTTACTGATCAGAAGAAAAGACAGGTAGACAAAACTGTCCAGGTGCTCTCCACTCTGCCCAGCAGGTTGGGAACTTTCACGATTTTCATGAGCTCCAGCTGGCTGGCTACAGAGCTCCAAAGACCCCCTCTGTGATATGCAGCCTACCAAGTCTTCTCCCAGCCAACCCCACCTGGCTCACAAACTGGCAAACCCTACCCTGCAATTAGGCCAGCCAGAGGGAAGACCCATCTACAGCAACTACAGACACAAGGCATAGAGGCTTATAACTGTGTGTGCGGCCCACGGGTTCTGTCAGTGGAGACAGGCATAGCAGCCAGGAAGCAGGAAACAGCTCTTTCCTCCCCCCAGGAACAAATACTGCTCCCCTACAATCCCCGACATTGCTCCTGGTGCTGAGTGGCTCCAGAGAGTAGAGCTTCAGGACACTAGAGGGCGCCATATATAAATGTGATATGCCAAAGGAACCTGGTCCAGAGTAAAATTATGAACACAACCCCTGAGAAAAATTCAAATGAAATCCACCTCATGGATGTGCTCGAAAGGATTTCAAAATAAAAATCATTAACATGTTCATGGAGGTACAGCAAAATATTCAAGAACAGAGGGATGAATTCCAGTCAGAGATCAAATCATTACAGAACACAGTATCAGAAATGAAACATACAATGGAAAGTTTTAAAAGCAGATTATATATGGTGGAGGAGGCAATAAATGAAATAGAAATTAGAGAAGAGGAATAAAAAGAAGCTGAGGCACAGAGAGAAAAAAGGATCTCTAATAATGAAAGAATATTGAGAGACTTGTGTGACCAATCCAAACAGAACAATATTCGCATTATAGGGGTACCAGAAGAAGAAGAAGAGAGAAAAAGGAATAGAAAGTGTCCTTGAGAAGGTAATTGCTGAAAACTTCTCCAATCTTGGGAAAGAGATAATCTCTCAGGTCATGGAGGTGCACAGATCTCCCAACACAAGGGACCCAAGGAAGACAACACCAAGTCATATAGTAATTAAAATGGCAAAAATCAAGGATAAGGACAGATTATTAAAAGCAGCAGCCAGAGAGAGAAATAAGGTCACATACAAAGGAAAGCCCATCAGGCTATCATCAGACTTCTCAGCAGAATCCTCACAGGCCAGAAGGGAGTGGCATGATGTATTTAATGTAATGAAGCAGAAGGGCCTTGAACCAAGAATACTTTATTTGGCAAGGTTATCATTTAAATTTGAAAGAGGGATTAAACAATTTGCAGATAAGCAAAAGCTGAGAGAATTTACCACCCCCCAAACTGTCTCTACAGTGTATTTTGGAGGGACTGCTATAGATGGAAGTGTTCCTAAGGTTTAATAGCTGTCATCAGAGGTAATGAAACCACAGTAAAGAAGGTAGAACAGTTAATTACTAAGCAAATGCAAAATTAAATCAACTGTCCCCAAAGTCAATCAAGGGATAGACAAAGAGTACAGAATATGATACCTAATATACAAAGAATGGAGGAGGAAGAAAAAGGAGAAAAAAAGAACCTTAAGACTGTATTTGTCTAGCATATTAAGTGAGTTAAGTTAAACTCTTAGATAGTAAGGAAGTTAACCTTGAACCTTTAGTAACCACAAATCTAAAGGCTTCAATGGCAATCAGTACATACCTATCGATAATCACTCTAAAATAAAAATGGTCTGAATGCACCAATCAAAAGATATAGATTCACTGAATGGATAAAAAAACAAGACTCATATATATGCTGCCTACAAGAGACTCACTTTAAACCCAAAGACATACACAGACTAAAAGTGAAGGGATGAAAAAGATATTTCATGCAACTAATAGGGAGAAAAAACCAGGTGTTCCATTACTTGTATCAGACAAAAAACACTTCAAAACAAAGAAAGTAACAAGAGACAAAGAAGGACATTACGTAATGATTAAGGGGTAAATCCAACAAGAAGATATAACCATTATAAATATCTATGCACCCAACACAGGAGCACCTACATATGTGAAACAAATACTAAGAATTAAAAGGGAAAATAGAATGCAATGCACTCATTCAAGGAAACTTCATACTCCACTCACTCTAAAGGACAGATCAACCAGATAGAAAATAAGTAAGGAGAAAGAAGCACTGAACAACACATTCGAACAGATGGACCTAACAGACATCTAAAGAACTCTACACCCAAAAGCAGCATAATACACATTCTTCTCAGGTGCACATGGATCATTTTCAAGAATAGATCATCTCCTAGGCCACAAAAAGAGCCTCAGTAAATTCAAAAAGATTGAAATTGCACCAACCAGTTTCTCAGACCACAAGGTATGAAACTAGAAATAAATTATGCAAAGAAAATGAAAAATCCCACAAACACATGGAGAATTCACAACATGCTCCTAAGTAACCAATGGATCAATGACCAAATAAAAACAGAGATCAAGCAATATATGGAGACAAATGACAACAATAATTCAACACCACAAAATCTGTGGGATGCAGTGAAGGCCATGCTAAGAGGAAAGTATATTGCAATACAGGCCTTCCTCAGGAAAGAAGAACAATCCCATATGAACAATCTAAACTCACAATTAACGAAACTAGAAAAAGAAGAACAAATGAGGCCCAAAGTCGTAGAAGGAGAGACATAATAAAGATTAAAGCAGAAATAAATAAAATCAAGAAGAATAAAACAATAGAAAGAATCAATGAAAGCAGGAGCTGTTTCTTCAAGAAAATAAACAAAATAGGTAAACTCTGAGCCAGACTTACCAAGAAAAAAAGAGTCTACACACATAAACAGAATCAGAAATGAGAAAGGAAAAATCACTATGGACACCACAGAAATACAAAGAATTATTAGAGAATACTATGAAAAATTATATGCTAACAAACGATAACCTAGAAGAAATAGACAACTTTCTAGAAAAATACAACCTTCCAAGGCTGACCCAGAAAGAAACAGAAAATCTCAACAGACCAACTACCAGCAACAAAATTGAATTGGTAATCAAAAACCTACCTAAGAACAACACCCCTGGACCAGATGGCTTTACCACTGAATTTTACCAAACATTTAGTGAAGACCTAATACCCATCCTACTTAAAGTTTTCCAATGAGTAGAAGAGGAAATACTTCCAAGCTCATTCTATGAGGCCAGCATCACTCTAATACCAAAACCATGCAAAGACACCACAAAAAAGAAAATCACAGACCAATATCCCTGATGAACATAGATGCAAAAATACTCAACAAAATATTAGCAAACCAAATTCAAAAATACATCAAAAAGATCTTCCATCATGATCAAGTAGGATTTATTCCAGGTATGCAAGGATGGTACAACATTCAAAAATCCATCAGCATTATCCACCACATCAAGGAAAAGAAGGAAAAAAAACATATGATCACCTGCATAGATGCTGAAAGAGCATTCAACAAAACTCAACATCCATTCATGATAAAAACTCTAAACAAAACGAGTATAGAGGGCAAGTACCTCAACATAATAAAAGTCCATATATGACAAACCCACAGCAAACATTATACTTAACAGCGAGAAACTGAAAGCTTTTCCTTTAAGATCAGGAACTAGACAAGGCTGCTCACTCTCCCCACTTCTATTCAACATAGTACTGGAAGTTCTTGCCACAGTAATCAAACAACACAAAGAAATAAAAGGCATCAAGATTGGCAAGGAATAAGTTAAACTGCCCCTGTTTGCAGAAGACATGATATTGTACATAAAAAACCCTAAAGAATCCACTCCAAAACTACTAGATCTAAAATCTGAATTCAGCAAAGTTGCAGGATACAAAATTTATACACAGAAATCTGTGGCATTCCTGTACACTAACAATGAACTAGCAGAGAGAGAAATCAGGAAAACAATTCCATTCACAGTTGCCTCAAAAAGAATAAAATACCTAAGAATAAAACTAAACAAGGAAGTGAAAGACCTATACTTTGAAAACTACAAGACGCTCATGAGAGAAATTAAAGAAGATACCAATAAATGGAAACACATCCCGTCCTCATGGATAGGAAGAATTAATATTGTTAAAATGGCCATCCTGCCTAAAGCAATCTACAGATTCAATGCAATTCCTATCAAAATACCAACAGCATTCTTCAATGAACTAGAACAAATAGTTCTAAAATTCATATGGAACCACAAAAGACCCTGAATAGCCAAAGCAATCCTGAGAAGGAAGAATAAAGCTGGGGGGATTATGTTCCCCAACTTCAAGCTCTACCACAAAGCCACAGTAATCAAGACAATTTGGTACTGGCAGAATAACAGACCCATAGGCCAATGGAACAGACTAAAGAGCCCTGATATGAACCGAAATATATATGGTCAATAAATATATGATAAAGGAGCCATGGACATACAATGGGGAAATGACAGCCTCTTCAAGAACTGGTGTTGGCAAAACTGGACAGCTACATGCAAGAGAATGAAACTGGATTTTTGTTTAACCCCCCACACAAAAGTAAACTCAAAATGGATAAAAGACCTGAATGTAACTCATGAAACCATAAAATTCTTAGATGATAAAAAAGGCTAAAGTCTCTTGAATATAAGCATGAGCAACTTCTTCCTGAACGCATGTCCTCGAGCAAGGGAAACAAAAGCAAAAATTAACATATGGGACTACATCAAGCTAAAAAGTTTCTGTATGACAAAGGACACCATCAACAGAACAAAAAGGCGTCCTACAGTATGGGAGAATATATTTGTAAATGACATATCCGACAAGGGGTTAACATCCAGAATATATAAAGAACTCACACAGCTCAACACCCAAAAAGCAAATAACCCGATTAAAAAATGGGCAGAAGATTTGAAAAGACAATTCTCCAAAGAAGAAATTCAGACAGCCAGCAGACACACGAAAAGATGCTCCATATCACTAATCATCAGGGAAATGCAAATTAAAACCACAATGAGATATCACCTCACACCAGTAAGGATGGCCACCATCCAAAAGACTAAGAACAACAAATGCTGGCAAGCATGCAGAGAGAGGGGAACCCTCCTACACTGCTGGTGGGAATGTAAGCTAGTTCAACCATTGTGGAAAGCAATACGGAGGTTCTTCAAAAAAGTAAAAATAGAAATACCATCTGACCTGGAATCCCACTTCTTGGAATTTACCCAAAGAATACAACTTCTCAGATTCAAAAAGACATATGCACCCCTATGTTTATCTCAGCACTATTTACAATAGTCAAGATATGAAAGCAACCTAAGTCTCCATTAGTAGGTGAATGGATAAAGAATATGTGGTATATATATGTAAAATGGAATACTATTCAGCCATATGAAAGAAACCAATCCTACCATTTGCAACAACATGGATGGAGCTGGAGGATATTATGCTCAGTGAAATAAGTCAGAGGGAGAAAGACAAGTGCCAAATGATTTCCCTCATTTGTGGAGTAAAACAATGCTGAAAAATTGAAGGAACAAAATAGCAGCAGACTCACAGACTCCATGAAGGAACTAGTGGTTACTAAAGGGGAGGGTTGTGGGAAGGCAGGTGGGGAGGGAGGGAGAAGGGGATTGAGAGGTATTATGTTTAGTACACATGGTGTGGGGGGTCACGGGGAAAACTGTGTAGCACAGAGAAGGCAAACAGTGAATCTGTGGCATCTTACTACACTGATGGACAGTGATTGCATTGGGGTATGAGTGTGGACTCGGTTATATGGGTAAAAGTAGTAAGCACATTGTTTTTTCATGTGAAACCTTCATAAGAGTGGACCTTAATAATAAAAATATACTGAGAAAAAAATATGCTAAGTGAAAGAAGTCAAATAAGAAAGCCACTTATTGTATGATTCCATTTATAGGAAATGTACAGCATAGGAAAATCCAAGGAGAGGTAAAGCAGAGTTGTTTGCTAGGGGAGGAGAGAACAGGGAGGGACTGTTAATGGTTAATAGGGTTTCTTTTCAGGGTGATAAAACATCTGAAATGAGATAGTGGTGATGCCAACTCTGTGAGTATACTAAAAATCATTGAATTGTATTCTTTAAAAAGGTGAACTTTATGGTATGTGGATTACATCTCACTAAAGCTGTTATTTAAAAAAAAAACTCAAGGGAAGAAAGCATTAAAAAAAATACCTAGAAGTCGAAATGTCAACCTTCTATTGCAACAAGTAACACTGGCAAGAGCAGTTTAAATTGTTTGGTGAGGGTTCAAACCATACTGAGGGGTAAATGGGAGATTAGAAAATACATCCTTTGAAGAAGAAAGGTGGATTTAACTTTGAGGTATAGTTTCGTTTTCATTTGGGCATAAGGGAGATTGCTGCATAATTCAGTGGTAATGGAGAAGGTCCAGTAGAGCAGGACAACAGGTGAGAGAAGAACACATAGCTTGCAATCTCTAAGAGATCAGGTGGTAGGGCTTGGACTTTGAGGAGAGTAGAGAATATTTGAAATAATTGTTTTGAAAAAGGAGAAAGAAAATAAAGGAAAAAAGAAACTGGGAAATAAAGCCACAGGGCAGCTCTGGGAGTCCCATCCAGGCCTTGAACTTATGGTGGCATTCATTCATTAATTCATTCACAATACTATTCATCTACATTATCTTAAGGACAGAATACCAAGTCATATGTTTTTGTTTGTGTGTGGCAATCTCAGGATGACATTTTTGCAGGGAGAGTACAGTAGGGTAAGAGAACAGAGGATATGGTCAGAAGAGTGACCAAAGTGGAAGATTACACTAGTTATAGTAGGGAGGGAATTGAGCTTAGAAATAGTTCATAAAGAAGAAATTAGAAGAATGAACTGACTAGAGGTCTTTGGGTAAGGTCAAATAATAAGAAAAAGGACTATGACTTACTACAGGCTTCCTCGGTAGTATCATGCTAAATGTTATGGGTTATATTATCCATTCAGCAATAAGTATCAGTTCCATAAGAAAAACTGAGGCTTAAAGAGATTAAGAAATTTGCTCCTGTTCATACCTCTTGAAAATGGCAGAATGGTATTCAGCCCAGGGCATCTGACTCCAGGTGCTTAATCTGACCATTTGGCAACTTCACAGCTGCAGGTATTGTGTAAGTAACTGAGTGAGAGAATTGAAAGTATAGGAGTTGTGGTTTTAGAGTATGATGTTTAAATACAAGAAATCAGACGTGAACATTTTAAGTGAAAGCAAAGGATTAGGGCCTATCCATGGGCTGTGGGGAACAGAATTAGAATGATGAGGAAGCTCATATTTCCTTTATGAAAATAAAGAAATGTTTGAGGCCAGCTTTTGGATATATTGTCTACCTGTATGCTCAACTTTCTGGGAATGTTGGCAGACCTTCGGATGGAAAGGAAGACTGAATTCCATTCTAAAATCTTTAGTAAGTGAGGGACAATGTGAGGGAAGTTGAGGGGATAAACATGGACATGATGGCGGGTGAGTAATGGCTTGGAAATGTCATTGCTGAGGTTTGTGAAGTTTGAGGAAATTAACAAACTCCCCTGGAGAAAGCAAGGGGAGAAGTATTTGAAGAGAAGAGCTAGGGTTCAGCTTGAGGCTGGGGGCCTTGACGGGTTTTTTTGCTATCATTAATGTACAATTACATGAATAACATTATGGTTACTAGACTCCCCCCATTATCAAGTCCCCACCACATACCCCATTACAGTCACTGTCCATCAGGATAGTAAGATGCTATAGAGTCACTACTTGTCTTCTCTGTGTTATACTGCCTTCCCCGTGTCCCCCCCCAACATTATACGTGCTAATCGTACTGACCCTTTTTCTCCCTTATCCCCCCCTTCCCACCCATCCTCCCCAATCCCTTTCCCTTTGGTAACTGTTAGTCCATTCTTGGGTTCTGTGAGTCTGTTGCTGTTTTGTTCCTTTAGTTTTTCCTTTGTTCTTATACTCCACAGATGAATGAAATCATTTGGTACTTTTCTTTCTCTGTCTGGCTTATTTCACTGAGCATAATACCCTCTAGCTCCATCCATGTTGTTGCAAATGGTAGGATTTGTTTTCTTCTTATGGCTGAATAATATTCCATTGTGTATATGTACCAAGTCTTCTTTATCCATTCATCTACTGATGGATACTTAGGTTGCTTCCATTTCTTGGCTATTGTAAATAGTGCTGTGATAAACATAGGGGTGCATAAGTCTTTTTCAAACTGGGCTCATGCATTCTTAGGGTAAATTCCTAGGAGTGGAATTCCTGGGTCAAATGGTATTTCTGTTTTTAGCTTTTTGAGGCTCCATACTGCTTTCCACAATGGTCGAACTAGTTTATATTCCCACCAGCAGTGTAGGAGGGTTCCCCTTTCTCCACATCCTCACCAGTATTTGTTGTTGTCTGTCTTTTGGATGTTGGCCATCCTAACTGATGTGAGGTGATATCTCATTGTGGTTTTAATTTGCATTTCTCTGATGATTCATGCGCCTGTTAGCCATCTGAATTTCTTCTTTGGAAAAGTGTCTGTTCAGCTCTTCTGTCATTTTTTAATTGGCTTATTTGCTTTTTGTATGTTAAGGTGTGTGAGCTCTTTATATAATTTGGATGTCAACCCCTTATCAAATATGTCATTTATGAATATATTCTCCCATACTATAGGATGTCTTTTTGTTCTACTGATGGTGTCCTTTGCATTACACAAGATTTTTCGTTTGATACAATCCCACCTGTTCATTTTTGCTTTGTTTCCCTTGCCTGGGGAGATATGTTCATGAAGGAGTTGCTCATATTTATGTCCAAGAGATTTTTGCCTATATTTTTTTCTAAGAGTTTTATGGTTTCATGACTTTGATCAGGTCTTTGATCCTTTTTGAGTTTACTTTTGTGTATGAGGTTAAACAATAATCCAGTTTCATTCTCTTACATGTAGCTGTCCAGTTTTGACAACACCAGCTATTAAAAAGGCTATCATTTCCCCATTGTATATCCATGGCTCCTTTATCATATATTAATTGACCATATATGCTTGGTTTCATATTGGGGCTCTCTAGTCTTTTCCATAAGTCTATGGTTCTGTTCTTGTGCCAGTACCAAATTGTCTTGATTATTGTGCCTTTGTAGTAGAGCTTGAAGTCAGGGAGCATAATTCCCCCTGCTTTATTCTTCTTTCTCAGGATTGCTTTGGCTATTCAGGGTCTTTTGTGGTTCCATATGAATTTTAGAACTATTTGTTCTAGTTCATTGAAGAATGTTGTTGGTATTTTGATAGGAATTGCATTGAATCTGTAGATTGCTTTAGGCAGGATGGCCATTTTGACAATATTAATTCTTCCTATCCATGAGCACAGGATGTGTTTCCATTTATTGGTTTCTTCTTTAATTTCTCTCATGAGTGTCTTGTAGTTTTCAGAGAATAAATCTTTCACTTCCTTGGTTAGGTTTATTCCTAGGTATTTTATTCTTTTTGATGCAATTGTGAATGGAATTGTTTTCCTGATTTCTCTCTATATGCCAGTTCATCATTAGTGTATAGGAATGCGCAGATTTCTGTGTGTTCATTTTGTATCCAGCGACTTTGCTGAATTCACATATTAGATCTAATAGTTTTGGACTGGATTCTTTAGGGTTTTTTATATACAATATCATGTCATCTGCAAACAGGGACAGTTTGACTTATTCCTTGCCAGTCTGGATGCCTTTTATTTCTTTGTGTCTTCGGATTGCCATGGCGAGGACCTCTAGAACTATGTTGAATTAAAGTGGGAGAGTGGGCATCCTTGTCTTGTTCTGATCTTAAAGGAAAAGCTTTCAGCTTCTCGCTGTTAAATATAATGTTGGCTGTAGGTTTGTCATATATGGCCTTTATTATGTTGAGGTACTTGCCCTCTATACCCATTTTGTTGAGAGTTTTTATCATGAATGGATGTTGAATTTTGTCAAATGCTTTTTCAGCATCTGTGGAGATGATCATGTGTTTTTTTTCCCTTTTTGTTGATGTAGTGGATGATGTTGATGGATTTTCGAATGTCGTACCATCCCTGCATCCCTGGGATGAATCCTACTTAATCATAATGGATGATCTTTTTGATGTATTTTTGAATTTGGTTTGCTAATATTTTGTTGAGTATTTTTGCATCTATGTTCATCAGGGATATTGGTCTGTATTTTCTTTTTTTGTGGTGTCTTTGCCTGGTTTTGTTATTAGAGAGATTTTGGCCTCATAGAATGAGTTTGGGAGTACTCCGTCCTCTTTAACTTTTCAGAAAACTTTAAGTAGGATGGGTATTAGGTCTTCACTAAATGTTTGATAAAATTCGGCAGTGAAACCACCTGGACCAGGAGTTTTGTTCTTAGTAGTTTTTTTGATTTCCAATTAAATTCTTTGCTGGTAATTGGTCTATACAGATATTCTGTTTCTTCCTGGATCAGCCTTGGAGGTTGTATTTTTCTAGAAAGTTGTCCATTTCTTCTAGGTTATCCAGATTCTTAGCATATAATTTTTCATAGTATTCTCTCATAATTCTTTGTATTTCTGTGGTGTCCGTAGTGATTTTTCCTTTCTCATTTCTGATTCTGTTTATGTGTATAGACTTTTTTTCTTGATAAGTCTGGCTAGGATATTATCTATTTTGTTTATTTTCTCAAAGAACCTGCTCCTGCTTTCATTGATTCTTTCTATTGTTTTATTCGTCTCAATTTTATTCACTTCTGCTTTAATCTTTATTATGTCCCTTCTTCTACTGACTTTGGGCCTCATTTGTACTTCCTTTTCTAGTTTCATTAATTGTGAGTTTAGACTGTTCCTTTGTGATTGTTCTTCTTTCCTGAGGTAGGCCTGTGTTGCAATATATTTCCCTCTTAGCACAGCCTTCACTGCATCCCACAGATTTTGTGGTATTGAATTATTGTCATTTGTCTCCATGTATTGCTTGATCTCTGTTTTTATTTGGTCATTGATCCATTGATTATTTAGGAGCATGTTATTAAGCCTCCATGTGTTGTGGGCTTTTCTGTTTTCTTTATGTATTTTATTTCTAGTTTCATGCCTTTGTTATCTGAGAAGCTGGTTGGTACAATTTCAATCTTTTTGAATTTACTGAGGTTCTTTTTGTGGCCTAGTATATGATCTATTCTTGAAAATGTTCCATGTGCTCTTAAGAAGAATGTGTATCCTGTTGCTTTTGAATGGAGTGTTCCATAGATGTCTGTTACATCCATCTGTTCTAATATGTTGATTGCCTCTGTCTCTTTACTTATTTTCTGTCTGGTTGATCTGTCCTTTTGAGTGAGTAATGTGTTGAAATCTCCTAAAATGAATGCATTGCATTCTATTTCCCCCTTTAATTCTGTTAGTATTTGTTTCACATATGTAGGTGATGCTGTATTGGGTGCATAGATGTTTATAATAGTTATATCCTCTTGTTTTACTGACCCTTTTGTCATTATGTAATGCCCTTCTTTGTCTCTTGTTACTTTCTTTGTTTTAAAGTCTATTTTGTCTGATACAAGTACTGCAACTCCTGCTTTTTTCTCCCTATTACTTGCATGAATTATCTTTTTTCCATCCCTTTACTTTCAGTCTGTGTATGTCTTTCGGTTTGAAGTGAGTCTCTTGTAGGCAGCATATAGATGGGTCTTGTTTTTTAATCTATTCAGTGACTCTATGTCTTTTGATTGGTGCATTAAGACCATTTACATTTGGGGTGATTATCGATAGGTATGTACTTATTGGCATTGCAGGCTTTAGATTCATGGTTACTAAAGGTTCAAGGGTAATTCCCTTACTAACAGTCAAATTTAACTCACTTCCTATGCTATTACACACACTACCTAAAGGTCCTTTTTTTTTCCTTCTTTTTCTTTTTCTTCCTCCTTCATTCTTTGTATGTTATGAATCATATTCTGTACTCTTTGTCTACCCTTTGGATGACATCTATTAAGCCTTAGGAAAACTTCCATCTATAGGAGTCCCTCCAAAATGCACTGTAGATACAGTTTGTGGGAGCTAATTTCTCTCAGCTTTTGCTTATCTGAAAATTGTTTAATCCCTCCTTCAAATTGAAATGATAACCTTGTCAGTAGAGTATTCTTGGTTCAAGGCCCTTCTGCTTCATTGCGTTAAATATGTCAAGTCTCTTCTGGCCTGTAAGGTTTCTGTTGAGAAATCTGATGATAGCCTGATGGGTTTTCCTTTGTATGTGATCTTTTTCTCTCTCTAGCTGCTTTTAAAAAGTCTGTCTTTATCCTTGATCTTTGCCATTTTAATTATTATATGTCTTGATGTTGTCTTCTTTGGGTCCCTGTGTTGGGAGATCTGTGCACCTCCATGTCTTGAGAGTCTATCTCCTTCCCCAGATTGGGGAAGTTTTCAGCAATTACTTCCTCAATGACACTTTCTATCCCTTTTTCTCTCTCTTCTTCTGGTACCCTTATTATGCAAATATTGTTCCATTTGGATTGGTCACACAGTTCTCTCAATATTCTTTCATTCTTAGAGATTCTTTTTTCTCTCTGTGCCTGAGCTTCTTTGTATTCCTCTTCTGTAATTTCTGTGCCATTTACTGTCTCTTCTACTAAATCTAATATGCCTTCAAATCCCTCCATTGTATGTTTCAATTCAGATATGGAATTTCTTAATGATTGAATCTCCATCTTAAATTCGTTCCTGAGTTCTTGAATATTTTTCTCTACCTCCATAAGCATGTTTATGATTTTTGTTTTGAACTCTCTTTTAGGAAGATTGGTGAGTTTAGTTTCATTTGGCCCTTCTTCTGGGGTTTGTGAGATTTTGGTCTGAACCGTGTTCTTTTGATGTTTCATATTTCTGTGTGGTGCCCTCTAGTGCCCAGAAGCTCCAGTCTCTGGAGCTGCTCAGCCCCTGGAGTGAGATTGGGTGTCATTGTGGAGTGGAGCTGGTACCTGGGGGGTGGAAAGATCTGTTTCCTGATTCCCATCTACGATGCCTGTCTCCAGTATCACAGCCAGTGGGCTGAGCACACAGGTGTAAGATTCTGTGCTCAGTGCCTTGACTTTTTTTAAATTTCTTTTAAAGGCATTTGAGAATTTGTTGAAAGCCACACAGTTGTCCCCAGGACACTGCATGTAAACACATATGTACACAAAAATTGCATACAATGTTTTCTATTGAATGGAAAATTGATACCTTTTCAGAGACAGAATATAAAATCAGTCTCTGCAAATATTGCATCTTTCAGTCTTGCTTTTTCATACAAACAAGTGGTCATTTCCTAAAAAATTTAACAATTGCAAATTATGCAAATTTTGAAAGTAAATTTTAATGTGCTTTAAAGCAAAGTTTACTGAGAAAGCTCAGGTTTACTCATAGAAAGAAGAGAAAGGAAGGAAGAGGGGAGAGAGAGGAAGAAATAAAGAAATGTGCTGGGGCTTTGTGTGGAAATACACTTGTCCAAGGCTTGCTTGGCCATTTATCTTTATTTTGATGACAAGAAATATAGAAAACACCCTGACTTCCAAAAGTAGGGGTAGGCAATGGGACCAACCCTCTCATACTTTACTTCCCTTGATGAGGATGGGCTTCTGCAAGGAGCTGCAGAACTCACCGAAGTCTCTATGTTGAGCAGTTGAGTTCATGTACCATCATTTCCTTTGTCCTCAAACCAAAGAAGCTGCTTTTAAGGAGGACTATGACACAGGTGTTGTCAGTATCAGTAAGAAAATGATAAAGAACTCATGCTTTGATCCCAAGGTCCCCTGAGTAGAAGTAACAGTCAAAATTTTGTTTTTTGGTTTGGTTTTAATTTCCATGTGTCTGTAGCTTTCTGCTTGCAGAGACATGAAAGCTTTGTCATTCTTAAATCTAGACTGTGTAAACACTTCATTAACATTATATTTATATAGTTCTCTACCTCCAATCTTCTCTTCAAAAGTGAAAAGCCTCACTGCAAATGCATATATTCTTGCAGTGGCCTCCTTGGCAATGATGAAAGACTTTGAATAAAAAGATGTACTGCATTAAAGTAGCAAACACGGTTCCATATAAAGCAAATGCTCTTGGAGTTATCTTTCTTTTTTCACTCTCTCTTTCAAAAAAAAGGCGCACCATCTAATCTCTGCCCAGAGTTTATGTAGATGCTTCAAGATTTTCCCTGTGGAAAATCAGAAAACTCTGATATAAAAGTAAAGAATTTCACATTCTGCTTTCATTTCTTGAAATCTCAGGAAAAACCAGCCAATAATGTTCAGTTTCTGATGAAGTTAATGTCTTTCTCAGTTGAAAACAAGATTTGATGCCAATGTGTACTGATGGAGATAACAATGAGTCACGAACATTTGGAGCTGCTTTTTTCATTAAGCTATCACAAATACCAAGCACACTCCAGGCTCAAGTTTTTTCCATGTGTTTCCTTTGTCTAGAACATTCTTGGAGACATATGTATAGATCACTCACAAATTCCTCCAGGTCTTTATCAAATGTCATATCTTAGAGAGGTCCCCCTGGTTTCCTTTTGTAAAATAGTATGTATCCTCCCCCAGCAGCTTCTACCCCCTATACCACATTTTATTTTCTCCCTGACTCTTATCATCATATAAAATAAATTATGCTTGCTTTTTATTGTTGGTCTCTTCCACAGGGGCCTATGCTCCACAGAGCCTGAGCTGTGGTAGATTCTGTTAATCCTCAGCACCTGGTACAGTGTTAGGCACTGACAATATAAATTTGTGCACGAATGTTCCATCTGTTCAAAGTACAAAATGTCTGAGGGTCTCCTGAAAAGGAGGTTTTCTGTTTTTCCCAGTTGTAGCCCTTCTCTGTTCACTCCCGACTCCTTCTTGAGGCTTCTCATCAGCACTTCTGGCCTTTCCATTACCACTCCGCAAGCGGCTGTCCTCTCCCCATGCTGCTTGGCCTCAAGCATAAATAGAACCTATTTCTTTCTTCCTTCGAGGCTATACTAACATCTTTTACTAAAAATGTAAGGCTCTCATAAGAGGATCACAGAATAGGAAAAGGAAATTTGAAAGGTCATCTGTCATTATCTGTCGTGGGTGATCCTTGCTGATGTCTTCCCCTGGCTCTAGCCGTCTCACAGGTTGATGCACTCTGTTTTCTCTTCTTCCTCAGATCAAGGCCTTTTCTGCATTCTCCCTTTTCTGAGTTTCAACTACCCCATGAATCCCAAGTCCAAAGAAAACAAAGGAATAACTCTTCTCTGGCTAGACAAGTGACAAGTTAACATTCCCTAGCGTTTAAACAAAAAAAGCAAAAAAAAGTCACTGATGATCCACACCCTCCTAGAGGTTAAATAAAATTCTCCCATCACCATGCCCCTACATCACCACACACATGCACATTTGTGGATGAAACTCTGATTCTGAATGTGAAAGTCACATCACTTCTTCCCATGCATTCTCTTAATAGCAGGAAGTGCTTTGAAAGGGCCACATAGTTATCTTTCCCTACCATCTCTGCTTTCAAATCCTGAAGGAACTGCTCCCCTTTGATATCATCAGGTATAAAGAACACCACCCTGCCCCAGCCAAATGGGACAATAACCAAATCATTCTATGGGCCAGAGAACTACCCTGGGTGACCATCTGACAAAGTGATGGGAACTGGTCTTTACCACTTAGAATGGGATTGAAAGGACTGTAGATGACCTGAATAAGAAAAGAAATGGCCTGACTCTATGTTTAGTATGATCTGGGGATATCTCCCTTAGTGGAAGACAGAGAGTTCTCTGCAGAAGAGGACATGTGATTGGAATGTAGGTTGAATAGGAAGTCAACAATAGAGATTATCCAGTTCTTTCATGGGCACACAGAAAATCATGTTTCCCAGCCCCAGTGCTCTTAATGAAGGACATCCAACTAGTTCTAATCAATGGATCACTCCTAGACCAAAGCATGACAGAAAAATGTCTAAGGACCCTATATGCTATTCATCTCCTGCAGTTGAAAAAGGCATGAACTTTGGATGGTGTATCACTAAGATGTTGGAGTACCCATCATCTTTGCCCCATGCAACTGATGGAGCAGAACCCACTCTTCCCCCAGCTACCAATGTTAGGTGACAATTATGAGACAGAAATAAATGTTTACTGTATTAAAACAAAGAAAAAAGTCAACAAATTTTCATTGCCCAAAAAGACACCCTTAAATTTCTTCATTACATTATCTTATGATTACAGTACAAGTTAACTCCAAGGACTTTAGTCTTCCGTAACCAAAGTGATTATTTAAGTTTTTTCTACCATAGTACAGTGTTCCTTCCATCACATCTTTTGCCAAGAATTTTCAAGTAGTTGCAGTGTGAAGAACAACCTCAGTGATGTCTCTTTCTATTTTTCTATCTTTCTCTTTAGTCTTGTAATTTCAAGAATCATCCTGGCTAAGTGTAGAATTAAGGGTAGTGAGGAGTAATCCCAGAGGAACAGAAAAGATTGCAGTAATTGTAGTGATAGATGACTTTGGCTTGCACACAAGTGACGGTTGTGAGTGTGGAGAGAAGTAGATGGATTTGTGGGATATTTAGGGGGTTCAGTCCTTAGGGGTTGGAAAGTGAATAAATGTGAGTGAAGAGTGAAAGACATTTGAGGAGTTAAGGACAGATCTTGATTCTGGCTTGGCAATTTTTGGTAATATTACAGTCTTTCCAATTCAAGTGTTCTTATAGAAAGGAAGGTCCACAAATTCAAGAGAAACATTTATATTTGTTAGATTCATGCTTCCATTCATACAAACCTTTCAAATCAAAAAAGATTATGGCTTTTGTGTCTCATTTCAAAGATAAAAGTACAATCAAAGGATATGGAAGCATCCCTATATTTCCTTTGAGGTTTTCTTCAACTTCATGCTTAAAATAAGCAATGATAGATCTCTTTAATCATAAGGCAGAGACATTAATTTTTGCCAACAGAAAACAGCTCTAGACATTGTAATATGGTTTTAATGATGACTGCATTTTACTTGATCTCATACACTAAGCAACCTAGACCTTTTGTAGTAAGACAATATCCCTATAACACAGCAATAATTTTTTTACAAAGACATATTTCAAAATAACAGGAAGAAAACTTAAACATTAATCTTTACAAGCATGTCACTGACTCTCTGAAACATAGTTCACAGACTTCACATCAGAACTTTTGTGTTCTAACCAAGGTGGAAGATGAATGATTCAGGAAGAGTTGGAAGATGTAAGGGTTAATCCTATTGGGGTTCCAGAATCCGTAGTTGAAAGATTTGGAAGGAGGAAAACAGTGGTATATGCACTGGTGAGAACAAGTACCAAGCAGTTTAGGGGTCAGAAGACTGGACGAACAAGAAGCCTTAGCTTAATTACTAACAAAGACGACAAAGAGTATGAAGTAGCTGATTTGAAGACTGACACAAAATTCATCTCTGTCATTCTCTTGCTGATGGAGAAACGCATGCTTCTCCAAAGGTACCAAGAACTTGGATCGGTTGCAGCTCCGAACCCAAGTCTCTTGTGGATGGGAAACTTCGCCTTCTAGAAGGAGTTAAGTGGGTCCATGTTATTTTCAGGAGTCTATTTTCAGGAGCTGCTAACATTTCTTGGAAATATTTCAGAATTGTTTAATACTTATTTTTTTAAATGTTTCACCTTGGACTCTGTAAGTGTCTCACAAGGACATGTAAAGGAAGTACACTGCTCCTTGTTTTCATTAGTGTGGAAACAAGAAAGATGAGTCCTTAAAAGAATATTGCCCAATTTTCCTTTCATATCTCTCACCAAAGTACCTTATTGAATGCTTATCTCTTTCAAAAGTCTCTCTTCACTGCAAGCTTCTGGAAGTGCTTGTAGCTGACTCATGGAAAAGATCCAGTCATTTTCTTATCTCTTTCTACAAATGATATACATTTCTTATATCATTTCATATAGTCACACTGGATTACGTTGTTCCTGTTTTTTCTCTGCCATGGTTCTCTGTTCCTTTTCTGCATATACTTATCATAACAAATTAATACTCACAAATTTGGTTCATATCTACCTCTCCCTAGTCTATAGCTAGTCAAGGGAGCAGGAGTCATGCCTGTTCTATTTTCCTCTTGCATCTCTAGTACCTAACTCAGTACCTGGCATGGGTAGTTGCACAATAAAACTTTTTTGATTGATTAAATATATGCTTAAAGAAATGCTCTGCTCTTTTTCTCTGTTTCTTAATATAATTTCTATGAAGAAAACATTTTCATTTATCTTTATGACAGGACATTTTCTCACTTGACAGGGCAATCTAACCATGTCTACAAAGAACAAATTGTGCAAGACGGTTAACAGTACCTGTGTAAATAATCTATTAATTGAAAATTTATTTCATTTTTAATTAATAAAAAGTTCATTATTCAAGTCAGATACTTGCATTGTCTAATTATCATTGATATAATCTGATTCTCTCTTAAACTTCTTTTCTTGATTGTGAAAAGAGGAAAGAGGTGTCATCAGATCTGGGTTTCATTTCTGGGTTTTTTATGTGAGTTTGGGTAAGTCATAAACTGAGTCTAAGCCTTGTCTACTATGAAACAGGTAAAAGCTCACATTACTATATTTTCTCCCCACAGAATGTTGTAAAGACAAGATAAGATAATAATGAGATAACATATGAATATTTTGTTGGTAAAAGTATTCTCCATCTATATTCATATGTATATTCATCCATATATGAATGCATACATGTATTTTAAGTACTTTTACCAACAATATTCATGTGTAAATATACATATATAATTATTTCTCTTGGTCTAGCTATGCATGTACATTATTTTTAATATTTAAATGATGGGGACTAAGGACATAAAAATGATAAAAATAATGATGGTAACTATTTATTGGCATTTGGTAATGTGCCAAACATTGGGTTAAATGCCTATTGTACATTTTCTTTTTTAATTCTCTTGACTTCTAAATATTGGAGACCCCTAGAGGTCAGACCCAGGACCTCTGTTTTCTATGTTAACAGACACCTATTGGGATATCACTCAGTGTTCATAGCTTATCTGTTTATACCCTGATAATGTCCAAATTCTAACGTCTGTTCTTGACCTCTTTCCTAAATACACACATGTATATCCAAGGCCTATGGAATATGCCCATATGGGTGTCTAATTAGTATCTTTAACTAAACTCTTTTAGTGCCCTTCCTTTTCACCTACTCCTTGTTCAGTCTCCATTCACCCAGTTATTTTGGCCCAAAATTTTGGAATCATTCCCATTTTCTTCCTCACAAATCACATTAAATCTATCAGAAGTTATGCTCAGTCTACTTTTAAATGCACCCTGAATCCAACCACCTTCAGTTGCCACCAAATGCCAACTCCTATTTTAAGCCACGGCCATCTCTTGTCACACTGTTGAATCGTCTTTACTTGGTCATCCTGGGTCCACTCTGGTTCTCTAGAGTCTATCCTCTGCTTAGGTGCCAAAGGGACTCTTTCAAAACATAAATTGGATCATGATACTCCCTTACCCAAAAATGTCCAGTGGCTTCCCATCACAGAATAAAACCTAAAAATCCTACAGTGGCCTATAAATTCCTATATAGCTAATCTTGGCTCCCTTTTTAATTCAAGTCATGAGTCATTGAGCTCCAGCCTTATGGATCTTTTTCTCAGATTTGCCAGAGTATTACAGATTGGGGTTTTTTTTGTATTTGCTCTTCTCTCTGCTTAGGAAGCTCTTTCCCAGGTATTCACATCCATCACTGCCTTATATCCTTCACATCTCTGCTCAGATGGCAACTCCTCAGAGGCCTTACCAGTCCCTCCTCTTGTCTGACTTATCCAGAAACATTTTCTTTGGAACAGTTATTGCTACCTGAGATGATATTTCATGTTAACTTTTTTATTGTAAGCTGAATGAGGTGGTTCACTGTAGTATCCTTATTGTCTAAAACAGGACATGGAACATGGCAGTGTAAAATACAAACCTCATTTTGGAGAACTCCTTTATGATCAAGCTGATTTTCCTTTTTGTAATAGGAAAGATAACTGATACTCTGAGACTCAGAGTAGTCATATCACTTTGTCAAGATCAAATAATTAGCCAATGGTACAGTTAGAATTTGAATACCTAAATGAGGGTAAATCTTTCACTGGTCGGCACCATGCCACACCATACTATACTGTTTTCACTCAATATGTGATTAAGTTGGAAATTCAGGAAACCAGAATTGCTAGAAATGTTTTGTTACAATTGTCAGAATATTTGTATGTGTGCTCACATTTAAGAATTTGTTGCCTTCCTAGGACTTTTTTAAGGTCCACAAATACCCACCCTCAACGGCTTATGTTTCAGCTTCCCTGAAGGGAGACTTAAAAGAGGAGAAAAACACCTTCCAAAACACATCAATGCAAAAGATTGTTAAATACAATCAATGACACATCACTGACAATTGGATAAATGTACAGATACTAAGAATTTCAGACTATAAAGTGAAAGTGATACAGTCAGGTGACTTTTATCTCTTTGATTCCATGTTCAAATTTCGCACAAGCCTGAAGCAGTTCTTAAACCATAACACCATTACAAGAGGAGCTATTGAGTTCGGCATTAGAGAAGACCTAATGCCAGTTACTGAAGTCAGGCTTATTTTTAACACTAAAAAGATTTTTCTAAAAATAGATCTGGCCAATCGTCTCTTTTTTATTGGAATAAGGTTGATATACAATGTTATATTAGTTTCAGACATACAACATAGTGACTTGATATTTATATACATTACTAGATGCTTGCAACGGTAAGTGTAGTTCCCCTGTTACCATACCAAGATATTACAATATTATTGGTTATATTCTCTCTGTTGCACTTCCATTTCCATGGCCACATGACTACTAGATTAGGGTCTCTCATCATTGGCACCACTGACATTTGGATCAGATAATTCTTCTGTTACAGGGTGCCGTACTGTGTGTTGCGGTGTTTAACAGCATCCCTAGCCTCTACCTGGCAGATGTCGATAACATCTATACCCTTCCCAGCTGTGATAAACAGATATGCCTCCAGACATTGCCAGATGTACATTGGAGGGCAAAATCACTGCATGCTGGGAACCACTGACCTAATGTTGTATATATGTTATCTTATTTAGTTTTCACAAGCTTTTGGGGTAAGTAATAATCTTATCCAGTTTTTATAAAGGAGGAAAGTAGAATTTAGGATCATTAAGTATTTGCCCTAAGACATAGCTGATGAAGACTGAGCTGTTACTAGAAGCTGTCTCTGCCTCCCAACAAAGCTTTCATGGTGTATTAGCTAGGATGCCTCCAGCTGATGGATGGCTCCTGTGCACAATGCCACCAAGTCAACATTCTACTGCATTTCCACTTTCCCTACTCAGGAGCTTGTCGTGGGCTTGCTGTACCTGGTTTACAGCTCAGCGTCCTTCCTCTTTATGTCTTGCTGTTCTTCTCATCATTCAATAATGCTATGTTTTTCTTTTAAGATCCAGCTGATGAGTGAGGCTTTTCATCTCTCACAAAAATATCTGTTGCACTCTCAACTTGACATTAAAGCAAAAATTTCCACCCTTAACTGGCAACAGATACAATGTGTGCTCCTGGTATTTTTCAATGAGAGTAACAGTGAACTGACTTTTGCTTAACATTTCTTAAAAGCTTAATTGAGAAGAATGAATTCAGGAATCTTATCTAAAGAATTTGTAGTGCTTTGAGGTCAAAATAAAGAATAAAAAAATAAACTGATAAATCTTCCCTTGCTTAAAAATTAAGAATAGACTACTCCTAAACAATATGTAAGTATGCTGACTACCTGGCCTTTCCCAGATGTTTTCTGGCCTTACATTTCTAAGTTTTTTCTGTTTTTCATGATATAGATTTTGTATTCAGGCTGGGGAAGCAGGCATTTTTTTATTTTTGCTGCTTCCATAAAATTAATTTGTTATGGCTTCTTCTCCCACCTCTGGTCAACTCCTTGCTGTTTCCTTTCTTAGGTACTTTTCTTTTGGTGATCTCTTAAATAATTGTGTGCCCGGGTTGGGTCCTCAATCCATAACTCATTTCCTTTTCTATATTTTTTAAGCAATCTTACTCAGTCTCATGGTTTCACATACCATAGACTTGGAGTAGAGTAAGTCTGTCTTTAATTTAGGCCTGTGCCTTTAGATTCAGACTCAAGTATACAATTACTACATAGGCATCTCTACAGCAATGCTCCACAGGCACTTCTGTTTCAACACAGTCCCCCTGAAATGGCTTTTTTCCCTCAGTTGGTGGTACCACTCTCCACCCATATACCATAAATGTTGCTAAAGGTAGAACTTGTGCATCATATAGAATAATGTAATCTCTCATCTTTTCTGTGAGATGCCCAATCAGCGAGATGTCCACTGAATCACCAAATTCTGATAACTATTTCTGCTATGTATCTTTGATTCATCTCCTCTTCACATTATCTTCCATGAGAATTTCGGCCTTCGCCTGCAATTAGGTGATTAATCTTAGGACAGGATAACGTGCAAGTTGTCAACAGTGACTAGGAGAATTTCATGATGTGGTCCCTGCCTGTCTCTGTCACTCTTTGTTAACACCACCAGCCTTACGCTAGGCATTCAGGCAAGATTGAGCAGTCTGTTGTTGTTTGTACTTAACAGATTGATTTCCACTTCCCCGCCTTTGTTCACCTGTCCCCTTTATATGGAATGCCCTTTCCCTAATTACCTCATTCAGGAAGTTCTTGTTAAACCTTCATGTTCTCTTCCCAATAGCACCTTCCCACAATCCTCCTTTACAATTATTCTGATTGTCTTTCTAGAGTTATCTTCCATATTGCTTTATAATCATTAGATTATCTATCTCAACATTCTATCTTCTCCACACACACAGCTAACTCTTTGGGGCAAAGTCACAGTGAATATACAATAAATGTTTGGTGAGTAAATGACTCTGTCTGGTATCTCATTGAACTGGTAACAATCTACTCTACCAAAAGGGCTTTTAAAAATAATGATCCCTCAGTGTAGTTAAAATTTTATATGATTTACAGATGGGGGTTAGCCCTGACTTGTAAATTAATTAGAAGACTATTACTTTTATTCACTTAAACTTCCTTTAGTATATGTACTCCTGGCTTGTAACGGAGATCCTGAGCTGTCAAACTAGATGTTAGTACAAACTTCTTTTGCCATAAGGAGCAATGTGTGGCCAGTGGGATTCAGTTCTTTGTAGGAAAGTGGGATACTGGATCCTGGGCGAGCACTCTTGATCAAATCTCCTTGTGCTAACATGCTATCCTTGAAGATACATATCTCTCAGTAATACCTCTGGAGAGAGTGGGGGAAAAATGCCCAAAAGCAAAGCATGTATCTGCTTTAAACTTTTAATCTTGAACACACCATTTTAAAACCATAGGTATAAAAATAAAAAGTTGCAAAACAGGTATAAAGAGAATAATTTTTTATATTAAAAACATTTTTCTAGCTTTGCTAAAATGTTCATTACAAAATTTATTTAAGTAGTGAGTTCTGATTGAATTAAACTGTTTGATCAAAAAATATTTCATGTAACTTTTCAGGAACAAATGGAAAATATTAGAAAGCACCTGTTTTTTAGATTCATAAATTTACATTTCCTTATTAGCCCTTATATTGCTATATGGATATATAATCAATATCCCTTTTCAGTGTTGTTTAAATGCGACCATATTTATAATAAATGTTATGAGTCTGTGTATTATGTTTATACACAAATAATAAGTCCTTTAAAATGTCATTGTCTTGACTATTATAAAATGTCCTGTCAGTGTTAAAAACAATTTTACATAATGGATATTCTGTGGCATATGTAGCATATACAATAGTTGCTAACGTTACTTAGGGTGTATTATGAACTAAACTTACTGGAATTTATCATGTTTTGTTATCTACCAGTTTTAATGAAAAACTCAAGTTTCATTATTATTTTCTCCGTCAAAAAGCTCTCTCACTAATGACTGAAAGACATCTCTTCAATTGTAAATAGTGTCATAAGGATGTCACACTTGACTCAGGTGGATCAACAAGCCATCATTCCTCTCATTTGTACTCATTTTTAATGATCAGCAACTGAGCCTGACAGTATTTTTGTGACACTTTCAATCTACAGGCCTGGGAGAGCTGCTGTTTATTCCCGTCTCACTGGAGATATTAGTATTAACAAGCTGACTCCTGAACTGCCTGGTGCCAACTATGGGTCACACTGGCATGAAGGCAGCTGTCTCTTGGGTGGGCCATGCCATCTCTATTTCCCAGACAATAGCTGGCCAAGGGGTCTCACACTGTTAACATCAGTGAGAACTGAATGACAGCTACCTGCATTGCCACCTTAGGTCTAGGTAGGGAAGCACTGTGCTGCTAGCAGAACCCATGTTTGTTGCCCATAAGAAGCAGGGGTTACAACTGGCAGGTGAACAAAGGAAGTCATTAGACTTCACCTTGTCCATATCCAGTCAGCCAACACCTTTGCACCCCCACTATTGCAAATCAAGATGAACAAATTCAGGATACCAACACCTTGATTTAGAGGGGCATGGTTTTCTTTTTAAGTAATTTAGAGCTATTTGCCACAAAACAACTAGAGTTTATTCATTAAAACAATTACTTTGATTTTCATTCATGTACATTCTCTGAGATCCACTAATATTAATAATACTTTTTGTGTATATGTGTTGAAGAGGGAGGAAAAGAAAATTACCATATTCTTTTCAACATGAGAGTTGTTCTGTCTTTTCTTGGTAGAAAAAATTAAGCTCTCAGAGCAAATATGACCCTGAAGAACATTTCTTAACAGAAAATGTATTATTGCATTATTAGTTATTGAAATTTTTAAAAAGTAGTTCTGATTGGCAGAGTTTTGCATAATAAATGTGAAATCATTACCTTCTTTACTTCCTGTGAATCTCATGGTCTTTGCACTTTCAGTCTTATTAAGGTATCTGATCAATTTGTTAATTGTTGTTGGTCTAGAACAATTCCCAGTAAAATTTTTTCCTGCTTTTAACAAAGGGTGAATGAATTTGGAAAAGAATATAAGTATCCTTCAAATTTGTGGCTACACAATGGCAGAACAAACAGTGGAAAATTGAAAACTGGTTATTTGCCTTGTTTTAGGTGAAAAGAAAGACAAGGGAAAAAAATCTATTATTTGAACTTAGTTTTTAAAATGAACTAAATTAGTTACTTGTTGAGATACAAACTAAAGCTGGGCTGGAAATACATGTTTGAGGACACATATTTCCTCATACCTCAGAAAAATGGTTGTATATCCAATTTTTACTGGTGCAAATAGATGAGTTCTTTTGGCTATTTTCATCATTTGGAAAACAAAATTAGCAGAATCACTTTTTCCTTTTCCCCGCAGGAAAATAATACGTGCTATCATTAAATTCAGGAAGTAGATAAATGCTGAAATAACATAAGAGATTCCACTGTATATAAATAAGCCAATTTAAAGTAATTTAGTAAAGGAAAGGCTCTATTGGTTTCTTAATTTTTTCCTAAACACTTTGTTTCATTGTAACATGGATTGGGCCTACGTGTTTTAATGTCCTTTTTCTCTTTACATCCCCTTCTGGGGTTTCAGTCCAGCAAATTCCAAAATTATTGCCCTTTGGGGATTTATTGGTCTTTAAAAGCAGATCCCAACATCTTACAAATTGCAGTTGTAGTCTGTGTAAGGTAATGGTCAATAAATAAGGGAGAATATGAACACTAAAGCTAGATTGGGAGGAAAAAAGCTTACAACATTCTTTCTAAACAAACAAAAAGGCATAATTGGAAAAATTCATTTTTATGTTTCCTTACATTAGATGGGGCCACTGAGTGAAACATTCACTGTTGAATTACTCCTGTAATCTGTGTAGGAAAAACAGCTACTGGCAAATTAAAGAGTCCTGGAACAGAGCCATGAGAACTAAATGGCTAAAAATGAAAACAGGCAAACATTTGAGAGTATTCTACAGAATACAGATCTCTCAACACCTCCCCCTTTTCAGTAGTTAATTCATCGTCATGGAAACAGAATTTATCAAAATGTTCTTCCTCACTCCTAGTGACCCAGTGAGTAGACTTACAGAGCTGGTGAAAGGTAACTCAGACTGAAGCAATTTTTACAAATGATATGCTGCAGTTCATAAACTGGTGAATTTTGAATGGTGCCATTGTGTCGGTTGAACAGGTTTCCAAGTCTCAAGGGGTGCACTTTTTTGTCTGTTTGCTTTTTTTTAAATCTGTCAACCAGAGACACCAGAAACCTCTGCTGGTGATTGAGCATGGATGACTAACCCTGAGGAAAGTGGCTGATTCTAGGTTTTAACTCACCTTTTCCCTTCCATTTGTTCCCTCAGCACCCCCCTGGTCTAAAGGATCTTCAGATTTAATATTTGGTGGCATTTCTTTGGTTCATTCATCTGCCCAAGCATCAGGCTTTGCTGTTCTGTAGCTTAAAGATGCAAAACTTCTTCAATCATCTTGACCATCTCACCCTGACCATCTCACCCTGTCTCTAGCGCCAGCTAGGTGTTGGCCATCACAGCCTGACACTTCCAGACGGTTTCAAGCTGATACCGTTGCCAGCCCAGAAGGTAACCCTACAGTGGAGCAGCATCTTAGTTTCAGGAAAATGACTTGAGGAATTCTTTAAGGAAAAGTGCCAGTTCCCTATTTAAAAAAAAATTACACATCATCCATTTAGCTGCAAAATTCAAGGAACATTGATTTTTTACTTTATTTTCTGTTCGTAATTAGTGACTTGTTGTCATGGAAACCACGCTTCCAAAGATTCTTGAACTTAAATGGCTGGATGTGATCAGGCAGACGCCCTCCTCTTTTTTAGGCTCAGTAGTCAATCTCTCTCCTTGGTTGTTCTGATAACAGAATCACATAAAAAATCTATAAACATGCAAAATAATAGCATGGGGCAACATCAATTAAAACCGAATACTCAATAATTCATTCTTTAATTAAGGCTCCTTCTCTTTTCCTTAGGCTGTAACCTTTTAAGTGTTAAAACAGACATAAGAACTAAATCATTTAGTTAAAGAAATCTTTTCTAATTAGCAGTTGTGATACACGAATGAAGAAAAACAAGTTTGAAATCCTTTCTGACGTTTAATGTTTAATATGGAAAGCCAAATGAAAGCTTCATTTGGAAAGTCTTTTCAAGGTGAAATAACTATGGATTTGAGGCTCTAGCCTTTTTATGTGTGTGTTTCTTTTGTCTCTAAGTGGGAGAGGGCTTGAGTTTATCATGGAAACAGCGTAGCCCACTCGTGGTTCCTGGCAGCCAGAAAAAATTAATCTGTATCGAGACTGCAGGCATAGTGTCCATGTTTGCATATAAGACTACTCTGTGTTCCAGTTGGGAAATGAAAACCTCCAACCATCAGAGCAGCTCATCTTTAAAAAGGAAAAACCAAACACTCAGGCACTCTGGATTTATTTGCTGACCACTGTTTGAATACGGAATTCAGTACTCTTCAGAAATACAACTAAGCAGCCTATACACTAAGCTCTCTACACGTGTTGGACTTTCTTTACTCTCCAGGTCTGCAGAGTTCACTTCTCTGACTACCTTCATCGATGCTAATTCATGGACAAGAGCTCCTTAGGAGTGGGAACAAAGTCAGCCTAGTCTACTTTATTCTTTAATTTAGGGCACATTCTAGCATTATTTTTCTTGTTAGTGAAAAATAAAACTGACTTTGAACATCTTTTCAATTTTCAAACGGATGTCAATTCACAATAAATTTTATGTTACTGAGGTAAAAACAGTTGCATTATGTTACATGAAATATATGTTATATGTTTATGTTACGTGAGGTGTAAATATATGTGTGTGCTTGTGTGTATGTATATTTATCACGGGTCCTGAGGTATGGTAACATTTGGAGCTGTTGTACGAAAATGTAAATGAAATGATTTGGCTGACAATGACTGAGCTAGACTCCTCATTTTTGCAATTATACTACATTTCTTAATTTAGATAAATCATATGACCTCTCTGTGGCTTAGTTTCTTCATATTGAAAATGGGAAAGTAATCTGACCTTTTTAAGTTCCCACAGAAATGTTTTATAAAGGTGATTTGAGTCCTGATGCACTCAATACATTTTAATGAATGAATGAATGACCTTGACATTTTATTTTGCATATTGAGCAGGGACAATAGTGCCAGCTTTCTTCCTTTTTTTTTTTTTGGTAAGACAAAGGTGTTATGGAGATGAATATTTGCCTCTTTTCCCCTAAAAGTCTATCCTAAGAAATAGATGAGGAAGAAATGCATTATTTACAGTCATGTAATAGTCAGGTTATAAGGTATGTGGGACCGGAGAAAATTGGTAAAATGGGAACACTACTGCGGCACATATGTGTCTCTTTCTTAAATACAGATCTCTACTTAGGAAAGCAGGACGTATCACTGTATTTCCTGCCAAGAAATGGTACAGTGTGCACAGCGGACAAAGATAATATAAAAGAGGCAATGCATGGGGGCACCTCTTGATTCTGAGGCCAGAAAAAGTGAGTCACACCAGAACAGATTTCTTATCTTCTGTCTTGGAGCCTTTAGTCACACCCGGTTCTCTACATGATGGCAGAGCAAAGCACTCTTTTCCTCCCCTGAAGGTCAAACACAGTCAAGAAGAAAGAAGCCTGATGTTCGTGCCCGTGCCTGGTGCCTCCCTCACTGCCGTGTGTCATACGGGTACAGAGAAGTTGGTTGAAAGGATCCTTTGAAAACTAGTGAAGAGGAAGCACATTCATATCTAATTTGAATGTAAGTGAAAACTAAGCACAAATAAAATGCTGTGGTTTCTTCCTACATTGGTTTTACCTGCTTCAGAAAATGAATAGCCCAAATTGAAATCAGGTAGATGAAAAATAACATTTCTTCAAACATGTGCATTTGAGGGGGAAATCACACACTCTCACACATGCACAGACCCACCCCTATGTTTAGCACATGCCTTTTCCTCTCTGCCTCTTCCAGCCACATGTTTAATAGAAGATAGCTGAAAATATTTTGGGACAGGTGACATAGTGAAATAACCCAAGGAATGGGACTGGGAAGGAAGTGTCAGCTGCTCTGGGGACGGCGCATCGATCTCTGTACTCTCTTTGTAGCTGTCTGCCCAGGTTTGTCGTTGGGCTGCTTTGGGTGAGAGGAGCGCCTGGTCCTGGTTCTGAGGACTCTCTCACCTTGGGGCTGTCATCACCAGTACTCTGTGGCGCACTCCCTGTCCTCCTGCAGGTGGTGGTGGGCTCCATGTAACACGGTATAAGCCAGAATGAAACTCAAGGAGAAAAGGATATATTGAATCAAAGTTACCATTTTCTTTGGGAACTTAAGTTTGCTTTTTGCTACCTGCTACCAAAATGCCTGGGAATTCAAAAAAATTCATAACGTACTGAGAAACTACCTTTCCGATAGTCCCTTCCAAACATGAACTAGGAACTGTTTAAAATGAACTGTTTTTAGTTCATTTTGTCACATGATCTGTCTGCTTAGTTCAGAGATACTGGAACAGGAATTGGCACCCATAGCATTTTATAGGTCGGCCAGGAGCCTGTCAGGTGGTTTGATGAAGTGATTCTGTCCAGTAGGGATGCTGATGCTGGAGAGTGATTAAAACCCAGTCAGATTCTCTTTTGTTGAGTAGAATAGAGGCATACAGAGAGATACACAGACAATCAATTGATCACAAGGTTAAGAGACACCCAGAGAAAAGGTAGCAAGCATGAGGTGGTAGAAGCCATGCAAACAAGGGACATGAGGTAGAGAAGAAAGAAAACATACCAGTCCCACTCACAGTAGAAAAATGATTTGTGAGAACAGTGACTGTCGGATTACATTGTGTGATAAGTAGATTACATTGTGTGCTATGATGGGACAAAAGGCATCTTAATTCTCCATGAAATTTGTTCCCTTGAAGGATGAGAGGTTCCCAGCACTCCCTAATTTCTTCCTGTCACAACAAATGCCCATAGCTTGAAAATTCTCAGCCATTGAAACATCAAATATTACTTCTGTTCATTTCTCTCTCTCCTTCTTCTGATATTCCCATAATGTGTATGTTAGATCTTTGTATTTGTCCCACAGTTTTTGGACATTTTGTTTTCTTGGTTTTTTTTTCATTAAAAAAAAATCTCTGTGCTTTTTATTTGAGAAGTTTCTATTGGCATATCTTCAAGCTCTTGTATTCTTTCTTCAGCTCTGTACAGTCTACTGATGTGCCCATCAAAGGCATTCTTCATTTCTGTTACAGTGTTTCTGATATCTAGCATTTCCTTTTGAGTCTTCCTTAGAGTTTCCATCTCTCAGCTTCCACTACCCATTTGTTCTTGCATGTTGTCCCCTCATTCGATTAGAGGCCTTAGCAAGTTAATCATAGTTAAATACCAGGTCTGATCATTCCAAAATATCTGCTCTATCTGAGTCTGGTTCTGATATTTTCCCTGCATGTCCAAACTGTATTTTCTGCCTTTCAGCATGCTTTGTAATCTTTTGTTGAAAGCCAAGCATCAGGTATTGGCTAAAATGTGCTGCAGTAATTTGACCTTTGGTATGAGGTTTTATATTTATCTGGCTAGGTGTTAGACTGTGTTTACTGTTTGCTGTGGCTGTGGATGTCAGAAGCTAACCTTTCTTGTGGTATTCCTGCTTTGTCTTCTCTGTTGTCTTTAGGTTTCCCTAGGGGCTCCTTTAGAGATAAGGTTTGAACCATGCAGTACTTCTTAGGTGTAATCCCTTGTTACTATTCAGGAACCCTATTGATATGGTGGTAAAATGTACATGTTGGGGGATCATTTTATAGTCCCATGTTATGTCTAAGTCTCCACTTTGTTTTGTTTTCCCTCATCATCATTGCTTTGCACTGTCTTAGGTGAGACAGGAAGGCCAGAGGGGGCTGGTGCTGGGTGTTTCCCTTCCTCCAGGTGCGTTAGACTCTGGTAAAATGCAAGTCAGTTTGGCTCTTCACTCGAGGGAACACTGTCACAGAGAACACGTTCTAGGCATATATCAGAATGGTTACTTTTCCTTTCTCCTTCTGGAAGCATGAGATTTTTCTCTGATTTTTCAGTAAGAATATGGTGGGGCTATCAGAGTAAAATGAATGAAACTGTAGGGGCACCCCCAAAGCTGGGTCACCAAGAGTTTTTAATTTCTTAGGCTTGCCGTGCCCACTCTTCCACAAGTGGTCCATTACTCTTTAAGTATTTCGAATGGATGCTAGCTCTACCGGAGGTTTCTTCTCCCAGTAAGCTGCGACTCCTGTTAGCTACTTGTCTCTCCAGGTTTTGGGATGGTGGTTTGCTCTGTGAAAGTTCTTCAGTGGATCTAAGAAGAGTTGTTGATTTTCAGTTTGTTCAGCTTTTTTTCCTGTTGTGAGGATGGGAGGGATGACATCCAAGTTGTTTACATGTCAGACTGGACACTGCAAGTAATCCCTGTCACACACATGAGATAAAACCAAACTGCTCTGTCCTTCTCAACCAATAAAGTATAAAGAACAAACATTGTTTAAGCCCTGGTTAAGGCCTGTTTTATTTTCCTCTCTCTCTCTCTCTTTTTTTTTTTATTAAGTTGGTCAAACATGATCCTTCTTATCATATTTGAAAATTCTATTACTAGATGTTCAAAAACTTGTCTTTATTCTGTATGAGCTGAGGCAAGTTACTTGAATCATTTTTTTTTTTTTTGCAATTTCTTCATTGGAAGGAAAGGGAAAGAGAGAAAGAATGAGAAAGAGAGATTTATCTAGTATCTAATCAGATAACCACAGAAGAATACTACTAGGATTTCATATATGGATAGTGTTTGAAAACTATGGAGTGCTATATAAACCTAAATAATGTAATCTTGCATGCCCTTTTTGGACTATTTTGAAGTAACTGTCTACAGGGTATTTAAAAAAAAAACTTTTAAGGTGATATGTTTTAGTGTCATTTTCTTCTTTTAAATTCTGCTCACCTCTCATTTTTGAGATAGGCTATTATTTTAGATAACTCATGTATATAATTTTATAGGAATAATTTATGGGCAGGAACTTTTGAAAAAGTATTTTCTTATTATGAGTTTTGACAATAGATCTGTTATATAAAGGGAATCTTTGAAATAGAAGCTATAATATCAATCATCATTTTAACAATCTAATTTATATACTACAATAGGGACTCCATCACTTTCTCAGCACTTTGGTTGGTTTCAGACATTTTTGGCGCCTATGCTTTTTAAAACCTCTTACTTGTACTAATGTAATTGTTTTCATGAACTTAGCAGATTTTATCTCTCCATGCATTGAAAACATGCTGGGTGAAGAGGATCAACTTACTAATTCAAGTTTATAAAGGATGAAGTACTTGCCCTTGAATTTATATCATCATCATTGTTTTGCACTGTCTTTAAAGAGGAAGAAAAAAGTCCTTCAGACTAGCAATATTTCTGTTTTTCTTTTTACTTATTTAGTCACAAAGTAGCCTTGAAAAATCAGCTATCAACACAATCCTGGAGATGTTTATTTTTATGCTGTGGGGGGAGAAAGGATGTGTGTAAAGAAAAATAATTAGGTATGACGGGTTATTTGACAGTTGGCTAACACAAATTAACCTTCTTTTGAGATTGGCTTCACGTGAACATCTAGTTTTACCCCATTTTGATAACAGAGTCTCAATTTGTGGGACTATCCTGAAGGATGTGAGATTTGCAGGGTGGGAGTGGAGGAGAGCAAGGGCACTTTTGCTATATTCTGAGTACTGTGAGGCTTTCCATGAACAATACAATGTTTTTGCTTGGCTTGGGATCTGTCTATTGATGTGTTCATCTCAGAGCCATCTCCAGAGGATATAAGTACTTTGGGCAAGAATGCCGTTTTTCCTTTCTCATTTAATGGTTGAAGAAACTAATGCACAGTGAAATGATGTGGCTAAGGTAGGGCAGTGAAATTGAAATCAGCACTTACCGTTGAGTCCTGTTGTTTTGCCATTAGCCATTGTGTCAGTCTGCTATAAAAAAAATCATAGGCTGGGTGGCTTAGAAACAACAAAGTTTTTTTCTCAGTTTGGAAGCTGGAAAGTACAAGATCAAGGTGCTAGCAGGGTTACCTTCTGGTGAGGGCCCTCTTCTTGGGTCATAGCCTGCGTCTTCTTGTTCTGTCTTCATCTGGTGCAAGGGGCTAGGGATCTTTCTGGAGCCACTTTTATAAGGCCCTAATCCCATTTGTGAGGGTTCCACCCTCATAGCCAAAGCACCCCTCAAAGGCTCCACCTTCTAAGACTATCACATTGGGCATTAGGACTTTACATATGAATTTGGGGGGGAACATAAACATTCAAATCATAGTAGCCATTTTGATTGTGGTGTTCTCGATTCAGAATGAACTCTTCTCTAAACCTCTAGGGCTCTTTGTATCTCTCTTAGGGCACATGCCATAGTAGAGATTGTATAGTAGATACTTATGTATGTCTAATTTTCTCTCCTAGTCTCTGGGGTTTTTGAAAACAGAAGAAATCTTTACTCTTGTATAGAAAATGTCAACATCAAACCCATAAAGCTAATAATAAGAACAAATTATCTTCCATATAATAATTGTATAATTTAAGCAATTATTTATTATATACCATATGAGGGAGAATTTCAAATGGTATCCCACTAGTGTATTTTAATATATATATATATATATTTTTTTTTTATGAGAAGGAAATGAGATTCATGCTGAATGAAAGCCAGTGAAGGACATGAGCAAGCTGACAGACCAAACTCATCTTTCCCTCTTATGTTTTGGGCAGCAAGTTTCTGGAACCATGAGAAAAGACTTTTCCAGGATGCATATGATTAAAAAACAGTTTTTACAGCATTTGTTAGAGGGAGAAAATGAGACACAGAGCTCTCAGAGTCTCTGTCTCAACTTCCAGCATGAATTGCCTGGTCTCCTACTTGCCTAACCCTCTCTAGGCACATCTGTCTCTAACATCAACAGCCCAAACCTCAAATAACGCAGCTCTCATCTTCTGCCGATCCCAGTTCATACTTACCAGGGGAAGACCTATCACCACCGTGGCATCATCAGCTTTCCTTGTTGCCCAGCCTGTCCGTGTGTGACCTTTCCCCTCCCTGACAGCCTGGTGTGAGGGATTTGAAGCTTAAACTGTATTTTATCTCTGTACCTTCCTGCTATTGGTAATAGAATAGGTTGGCTGGAAGACAGGCTGTAATAGGGAACTGTTTCTCTTAAACTGTGAACCTGGTTTTTTACTCAAAAATCTAGCCTGAAAAATGACTTCTGCTCTCCTGGTATAGGGTAACTGCATCTCCTGACCATTTTCATTTTGTGTGTTTGACATAACACCAGTTGTAGAAAAAGAGGAAAGTGGCAGAATTTCCTTTCAGCATGTCTGTCCTTAGGTGTCAAATCCACAGATTAGCTCCAGATTAAATTTACAGTGTCCTTGCCAGTAGGCTAAATTTCAGTTTCTTTTTTTTTTAATTTAAAAAATAACTACTTTAGGTCACATTTATTTTGATTATTATTACATTCTGTGGGCTCAATATATTTGATTTTAGTGGTAACCAAGTGAATTAGATATCATAACACAGATGGTAAATATCTCTTTGGTGTCCCCAGTGTTTGGTGGGTAGGGTCTGTTTGAAATATGGTAATAAGAGAATAGATCCAATTGAGTAGAAATAGACTTTATTTTGTGGAGAAATTCACAATAGCATTCTGTGTCAGTATCATTTATGCCTGCTCAGAAATCCAAAACCCTGAGTGGAAATTTACTGGAGATCATTGGGGTGGGAATGAAAAGTGGGAGGTCAGATGTGATAATTATGTGAAGATATACTAAATATCATTTGGCCTGATACAAGAAATAAATGATTTATTTCCAATTCAGGTATATGTTACACAGGTATAACAAATAGTAAGAAGAGGCGCTCCAAAAATTGGGGGATGTATAATGGGAATCTCATTCAGCCAATAGTACATCTGACAAGTTCCTTACATGCTTTGTCTCAAAATGTATCTCCCAGCGTTTTTAAAACAACTGGGAATAATGATTACTGTGTGTCTGCATTTGAGTAACAAAGAGAACATTTTTGGCAAAATCAAAGTTGTAATACAGCTAGGGAAGACATGGCCATATTCTTTGAAGAGAAAGCAGGTATAGTCATACCTATTCCCTGGATTCTGGGAAAGTAATTTTCAACAATTCAGGAACATTGTCTGTGATTTTACAGCATGAAAATCCAGAAGGGCAGCTGTCTCAGGAGGAGTGTGATACCTGCAGCCTTAGAACAAGGGTTGGACGTGCTGAATACGACTTTAAAGAGGAGAGCTAGAATGAGTGGATGGAAGCGAGTGAGAAACAGATTCTCAGCTCAATGTAAGAAACAACTTTCTGACTTTCAGAACTGTCCAAAGGTAATAATGGGCTAGTGTGGAAAGTAAAGAGTTATTCATCACTTGAGGTAGCCAAGTGTAAGCTGGACGGTTCTTACCTAAATGTTCTAGAGAAGAGTTGAGCACATCAGATGGGTAATTGGAGTAGGTGATTTGTGATTCTTATCAAAACTAAAATGTGCCAAATATTGACAAAAACACTTGCTATGCTACATCTCAGTTAAGTCTGCAGTGGGTAATGGTGCTCTCATAATAAGTAGTTCCTTGAATTGTACACTATTTTCTTCTGTTAATAATTAATGAAACTATCAATTAAAATCTCTAATTGCCTTCTTTTTCCAAAGCACATATATTTAGCTTCTATTGATTCAACTATACATACACTTCATCTAATGGGACACAACATCGAAGTGGTGTTGACTACTGACCTCACTACAGTCTTAAGATTTGTTTCTCTTCCACACAAATCAAGTCTGGAGATAAACACTTAGACACTGGTATGGTAACTCCAAAAAAATCATCAGAGATGCAGTCTCCCTATATTTTTCTGTTCACCATCTTCAAAACCACAAGATGTCTCTTGGAGTTCCAATCATCATATCTTCATTCCAGGTAAGAACAGAAGAGCAAGGAGCAAGACAGTTTCCCTGGAGGCTTTACATCTCAATGGCCACCTCTGTTTACACATGTGGTTGGGAAACACAATTCTTCAGCTAGTCACATTTCCCAGTGTTCTCTTACTAACCACAAAAGGTAGAAAAGCAGCTTACAATTTTGCCACAGCCATATTATTTCACATTTTCATGGTTGGGGCAAGCAAGGCCTACCTTTCTTTATACAGATAATAATTTTCAGTCACATAGAACCAAGGTCTAACATATTTGTAATGTCCTGAGCAGGTTTATAATTTGCCATCCTTTTAAAAATTATTATTCTTTATTTGTTCAACAAGTATTTAGAGGAGATGCTGAGCTCTTAATGAGAAAGAGGGACACAATGAAAGTAGTTGATAGGTGGACCCAGGCTTTCATCTAGAGACCTGAAAAATTCAGCCCTGATCCCTAATTTGGTTACCCCTCTCAGCAAGAGAGAAGACCTGTAAATAGTAGGACATGTCCTTCTTTAGTAGCCAAGCTTCGGAGTTGGTCTTTTGAAATTATCAATGTATCCATTCATTTATCTAGTAACCTAACACTTCTGTTGAACAGTTAGTATGTGGTAGGCACTGGGAATGTGGAAGTGACCGAAATAAATAAAATTTCTTATCCCCAGATACTCAGAAAGGTACGTGTACTACCCTTTCTGAGAGGCATCTGGGGACATTTTTCTTTCTTTATGTTTCATGCGATGTTTTAGCTGCCTGCCATTACAGGTTGGCAGCTGTAACAGCTCTGCAGCTGCCCTATCCTTTTATCTAGTTCTCTACTTGATGCTTCCACAAGGGAAATCAGTCAAGGTGATAGTTCACACATTCAGTTCCCTTTATCCTGCTCTCCATCGGAGGCCTTATGCACCCTTCTGGCAGTTCCAAAACCCCAGTACACACCCACAACATCTGATCTTTTTTAGGGTCATATCCTCCAAAATTACCTCTATCTCCTTTTCCCAGAAATTCATTTAAAAAGCATTCATCTCTTGTCAGGTGTTAGGTGATTTGGTTACAATGGGGTTTTTAAAGCTCATAGTGACTGATTGTTTGTACCCCTGTGCTAAGAGCTCATTGAATCTTTGCAAGAAGTCTGCCTGATTGGTATGAATATTTGCATTTTAACAATTAGGAAATTGAACCATAAAGATGTTAAAAAGCATTCTTCAAGGTCATTGAGTTGTTTGCTGGAGTCTAACTCAGATCCAGTTGACTCCATTTATAACAACTACATACATACTGTCCAATGTGTGATGAAATTAACTCCCTTAGAAAACATTTGTATTTTATTTCTTTAAAAGGGTTGCCTATTAGCCTGAATACATAAATCATTTTATATATATACAATATACCTTTTTCTTTCACCCACATATAGTTGTGCAAGGATCTACTGTCCAGGTGAAAACAAATAATGTAATTGTCATCTCTTCCTTGCTCTTTAGGAAGGTGGATGTCAAAAGTGCTTAAAAAAATGTGTCTAACCCTGGACTAATCTAGGGAAAAATTACAGATGATTAGAGTTAGTAGAGACTGTAGGCTTTAAAAGAGGGAAGCTAGGATAATGGAAAAAGCTTGGAGTTTGGAGACAGGTAGCTCAGAGTTTCTGTCTTACCTTCACTACTAACTAGCTATAAAAATATGTTATGACATTCCAAGTACCAATTTCCTCATATTCCATGCAGATAATAACATCTGCTTATTAGCTATATTGTGTGAGCTCAGGATAATATGCATAGTAAGTTTTCATTTAATTGGTTTGTGGTGGAGCCCAGGTATTAGCATTTTTAAAAACACCTCAGGGGGGATTCCAGTTAATAAATGTAAGAGGAAGTAGAGAAATAGAAAGCCACTTTTAGATAAAGACCACAGTAATATTTGTTGTAAACAAGATCTACTGATGTATGTTAAAGTTACTAGGTAAAAGTTTGAGGAGAAACACGATTTGCATAGTTTCAAAGTATCAAGATATTTATTAGCTACTAAGGGAAAGATAACTTTACAGTGGAGAAAGCTAGTAGACATGATTTCAGACAGGTTATCAAAGGTGGTATTACCAAGAATAAGACATTGGTATTGATGTACTGATATTGATATGGTGAACCCTTTCATATAATGCATTGAGAAAGGTACATCTCTGCTGTTGTTTTCTTCTGAAAATGCATCACTTCATTCTGATCATGAGAAAACATTAGACAAACCCAAACTGAGGGACACCCTTTAAAATTACTGATTAGTACTCTTCAAAAGGATCAAGGTTGTGAAAGATGGAAGAAATATCACAGATTGGACAAGTCTCAGAAGAAATACCAATTCAATGAAATCCTGAATTTAAAAAAAGGACATTAGTGGAATAAGTGGTAAAATTCTAATAGGATCTATAATTTAGTTAATAGTATTGTATCAGTGGTAATTTACTAGTTCTGATAATTGTACTATGGTCATGTAAAGAGTCAGTTAATGTTACAAGAAGCAGGTGAGGGATATATGATAACTGTCCTATTTTTGCAACTTTTCCGTAAGTATTAACTTAATTCAAAATAAAAAGTAAAAAAAAAAGAAAAGAAAAATGTCTTCAGTGACTCTAATGCATAATTAAGATTGAGAACTTCTACCTTAGAATGTTGTAAAGCCTCAACAAATGATAATATTACCAAACCTAGCTAAATGTCATGCATGACCAGTCAGTTTTGCTGTTCAGGAAGCATGGTTCTTTTTTTATGATTTGTCTTTCCAGATAGATATAGTTGAATACATTCAAGTATAACTTAGTATTGAAAACATAAGCAGTCGAAGGGAATTTTGCATGATACAAATTTAGAAATTGTATGTTTTTCTAGAAAACAAGGGAACACTCCCCACTTCCCTGTCAAACTTCCCACACTAAGAATGTGAGTGACCTTTTACCTCTACACCTTTGCTTTAAAGCCTGAGTTCTCTCATTCCTCAATGATTTTGTGATTTTTGATGAAAGGGATGGGATGCCTCTTTAAGTTTGGTTTCTCATAGGAAAAAAACAATAGTATCTATTAGTCACTGGATGTTTTCTAGGGCAGAACAATTATCTTGGTTTGATTAGCAAAGAAGGAAGGAAGAGGAGCTAAGGAGGGAAACTTCTGTTTATTTTCCAGGACCAAATTTAGAAATTCAGATTGTTTCTGATAAGTAGAAAATGTTAGGTAAAGCATAAATAGTATCTTCAGCATGCATCACACACAAGGGAGTTTAGGAAGGAAGGAGACTAGTATAGCTATTTACCTGTTTTAGAGTTTTTAGATAATCACTTGTATAGACAAAACTGTTCAATTTGTAAAATTAGATAATTTGGAGTAATAATTTCACTCTATTTTATAGCAAAGTTTAAAGTTCTTATTTCTTCCAAAGGATGTGCAAATAAAGAACCAATTGCTTATGCATTAAAGTAAAAACGGGAAATTTAAAATATTTTAATGGAAAATAGTCAGGTTTTTTTTCCCCCCAGGTGATAAAGACTTAACCTGCAGAAGCAGGGTCTGTAAAGCCAGTGGTTCTAAACACATCAGGTTATTTACATAAGTTGCTTAATATTTTATATTCTTTCTCCTCATCTGCAAATGGAGCTAAGAATAGTGACTTCCTCTGAGCATTGATATAAAGGACAACAAGACAATGTTTTTAAAAAGTTCCTAGCATATAGCACCTGACACATGGTAAATACTAAATACATGTTACCAATTTTTTGTCTTTTGTTTTCATTTTTTTTTAAGAAGAATGAAAAGAAAAGAAAAAGAATAGATTAAAGAAAAAATTCTTCTCCCAATTCTGGTAGAACCCCTAGATAGTGGCCTACACCTATATCTCCCTGTCACTTAGCTGGGTATTTCTTATTAGTTCTTAACATATATTAGGACTTTGAGGATTGTTGATGAGTAAATTAATATTTGCTCTTGCAAATGCTCTCAACTCCTTTGGCCCTCCATTTCACCTCCATCTTGGCCTATAATAATCTGTATTTACTTGATACCATGTATGGGCTTTCCCCTTGTACATCCCTGAGCATGTGAATACTGCTGGAGAAACATCCATTACTGGGCTGACTGGTTTCATTTTAAATGATCACATACCTCAAGTGGGACCTTTAGCACTACTCAGAAATTTTTTCCTCAGTAACTTTGCTTCCTAGCAAGATTTTAATTTCAAACTTTCTCTTTTCACACCTCCCACCCTCTCATTCTTAGCTGAATACTTCATTTTTCATTCAGAAAATAGAAAACACAGAATGAAAGCTCCATCTGCCCACAACTAAATCTAGAAACCTAAGTTAATTTGCCCCCATCTCTGTTATGCTCCCACCTGTTACTATGGAGGCCAGTCTTTCCACGGATGCTCTGAGTCCCGTCCATTGACCCTCAATTACCTTTTCTGATATACATCCACTTTGTTGCATGCTCAGTTTCCCCCTCTTTCCTTAAATATTTCCATGCATATGTGAACATGTCTTTACTTCTTAAAGTATAATCTTCCTTTGATATGACATTCCCTTTAGCAATTGCTCCACTTCTCCATTCCTCTTCAGAGCTCAACTTTATGAATCATCAAGCCTTACTTTCTCTCTTTACTTCTCTGCCTTCTCTATGCTCTTCATCCCATTCTAATCTGATGTCCACCTGTGGTGGGTTTGTCATTTGGTGGGCTCAGTTCAGTTCAGAAGGACATATTGGGAAAGCCATTTGGCCTTAAACAAGGCACAGTCTCTAGTTTAGATCCATCAGTAAATAGTTTGATTTCTACTTCAGACTCCCATTCAGATCTTGGGAGAGAAAAAAAAAAAAAGGAAGGTCATTTATGGGCTCCTTAAATCCTCAGCATCTTTATGAATTGTTTAAGAACACTGAAAAATAGACAAGGGCTGGAAATTAGGACGCCTCTATGGAGATAAGGTTTTCTGAATGACTGGCTATTTGGCTTTAGTAATTCATGTTAATTTTGACCTCGGTGGGTCATGGCAGCTAAATGAGGCTGATGTCTCAGAAGCAAGGATAATTCTGGTTAGACGAGGGCCTTGATAAGCATGGGCTTTATGGACAGGCTGGGGCAGCAAATGCTGACCTCAGCCCAGCACGTGCAGCTTCCACCTAAATGGCATAGTCAATGTGTGGATTAGATTTTCTGGAAAGTCATCTTTTCATCCTAATTAAGATTTGCCTCAAAACAAGCAGAGTTTTAACATATGGAATGAAAGTAATTGGAGTTGAGAAGTTCTAGAAATCAACAGAAAATGTGTCAGATGGCAGACAGAAATGGAGAACAGGACCCTGAGTCAAAAAAACAGTTTAAAAATTTGATTGGGATTTTCTATAGAAGAAGATCAAAGAATAGTTTGCATAATTTTGAATTATTTCCAGGAAAAATAACAAGAATATTTTTAAGGAATCTTGGTGTTTAAAGTGTGCTAGCTATTTGAAAATTTTACTCAAATGAGTTACATGAATCATCCCAGTCTTAATGGGTACTCTTGACTCAACCTTTAATCCATATTTTGAATACAGTCATTTCTCATCATCTCCACTGCTTTATCATCTTTTACCTGGGCATTGTAATAGCTTCCTGGCCTCCCTCATATGCTTGCCTGTCTAGAGGCCATTCCTCTATGCAGCAGCCTGAATGACCTTTTACAAATGTAAATCAAATCATACCACTCTCCCACTTAAAATCTTACAGTGGTTCCCATAGCAATTAAGTTAAAATCCATATTGCTTACCACGATTTACAAGGACCCCACCTAATCTAGTCCCATCCATGCTTTATCATCTTTCCTGTTGATAATTATGTGTCAACTACAATTCTTGATTATTCTCTTTTCAGAGATTTTGCATGTTTTATTCCTTCTGCTCTTCCTCTTTCCATCCCTCCATTCAGACCTTAGTTCAAATGTCATCTTCTCAGAGAGGCATCTAAGCCTCGTTATCTAAAGCAGAGCCTTACCACATCCTCTCATCTTGTCACCCTTTAGTTCATAATCTTGTGTTCTTAATTCCATAATACTTACCACTCTCTGAAACCATCTTGTTTATATATTTCTTTCTGGTCTGCCTGGTCTCACTAGAATGGAAGCTGTATGAGGACAGAGCCTTTGGTTCACGGGCGCGTCCCTCGTATCTGAAACCCTGCCTGATGGCCAATGAATATCTGTTGTGTCGGTTATGAAGCTGTTTGCCTCATAGTATCAGCTCATCTTTCTATATTCTGCTGTAGGCAGCTGGGGCTGGGACCCTGCAAATCACATTTCTCCCTTAGAATTGGGTCCCTCAGCCACTGCCAGTCAGGGACAGCAGAGGAAAACTGCAAGTCTGGGGAAGGAAAAGACTTCCTTCTCCTTGTTTTTCTATTGCTCCTGGCAGGATCCTTGCAGCATCATTTCTTCACCCTGGTAGGGAATGTTGATAAGTAGCAGTTGGCCCCAAGTTGCAGATTTCACACTGCCAGAACCAGTGCTATCATTTTCTTTCAGACACCAATGCCAATCGGCAGCACCCTTCTCAAAAGACTGAGTCCCAGCTGTGTGGGGGCCTTCTAAGCCTGTAAGTCAGCACCATCCAATAGAAAGAAAATGCATTTTATGTAGAAAATTTTAAGTTTGCTACTAGTCACATTATAAGAGTAAAAAAAAAATAGGTGAAATATGTTATTTGACCCAGTGTATCCCAAATTATCATCACTTCAACATGCAATTAGCATAAAATTTAATGAGATACTTTACCTTCTCTTTTTCATGCTTAGTCTTTGAACTCTGGTGTGTATTTTACACTTTCAGGACATCTCAATTCGGATTAGTGACATTTCAAGTGCCAGGAGCCACATGTGGCTGGTGGCTGCCATGCAGAACAATGTTGCTCGAAGTTTAATACTCCACCATCTCTCATTTTTCAGACCTAGGGGAGGTAGTTGATTTCTGTAGTTACTACCTCGGATACCTCCATGATTCCAGTTTTGTAATACCTGATTAATAATTCTTTGTATAAGTCCCCTTTTTTGAAATACCTGGTCTGCTTTCTATTCCTTAGCGGGATCCTATCCAATACCTCTGTCCAGGATATGAATGAGGCTGCTGGAAAAATAAGATCATTATATCTTAAAATGCTATATGGATGATATGGTTTAATCATACATCTGGAACAAGTGAAAGAGCTGAGTACTTGTGAAGAAACAGAACATGGCAGAGTGGACATGCCATGAGCTCTGCTTATATGTGAGCTGGGGAAATGTCTTTCTTTTGGACTGAGGAGCAGTCCAATTTTGTCACCTCCCCTCTCCTTTTCTATTATACCTCATATCACAAAGAGAGATTGGACTGTGATCTGATGGATCTTGGCCAAGGTTTTTATAAAACCTTGGGATACACTTTGGAATTGTCTCGTACAAAATCAAAATGAGGTATAGCAGTACCTAACAATTGCATCTAACAATTTAGCTAAATTTAAAAATGTTACCTTGGTTAGGCTTTATTGCCAGCTACGTCTATGCAAAGCTAACCAACTTAGACTAAAAAAACAAATATAAACAAAAAACCTAACCATTTGTTTGATTATAGAGGCCTGGGAACCAGTCTCATTGTATTCAACTTTTTTTTTAGTTGAATTATTATTTATTTTAATTCTCCCTTGATACCAATATATTTTAAGTTTTTCTCACATAAGTGGAGGGTTGTTCTCTTGCATACACATAATTCAGATATGGCTGGTGTATATGCTTCTAAATGTCTGTCCAACCTGACGTTGCATAGCCAGGGACTCTTACACATGGCCCTGTGTTTTGGTGCAGATGTTGTCTTGTGATAGTGCGTACGTTTTGGGGAAAAACGTCTAGTAATTAAAGAACAATATACTAGACATGTATATGTATACACACATGTATATATGTATATTCATATATGCATGTATGTATATGTTTATAAGGGAAAATGCAGTGTGATATAGTGGAAAGATCTGGAGTCAAAGAATCAAATTGTAATTCTGCTTCTATGTTAATGATTTATCAGCATTTTATTTCAGTGAAAACTTTTTATGTAAATTGGGAAAAGAATGCTTTCCTTCTGGAAGTGATTGTGTGTGTGTGTGTGTGTGTGTGTGTGTGATTAAAGATGTACCTAAAGTGCCATACACATGACTAGTTGTTTTATGATTTTTTTAATCTTTAACTCAGTTTAATGAATTACAACAGCATTTGTGTCTCTTCTTTTTTTCCTTCACGTCTCTCCCTATTTTTCTTCTTCCTTCTTCTTTTCTGCTCTTTTCTTTCCTCTCCTTTCTCCTTTAGTTTGCAGCTTCCCCATATCTCCAGGTAGACTCTTGTTCTAGCTCTTTGATCTTCCTCAAGACTAGGTTGTTTAACTTCCCTCCCCTTTATTCCAAGTCACTCTTCCTTCTTGTTATTCTACAGCCAGCAGCCTTTATGCATCTTCTCAGCTCACTACTTCCTTCCTTAAATTCTGAAGTTTGCTTTTGGCATTGGAAGAGTTGCAGTTGTGAGTTATTGTGAGCTAGAGGAAGGACAGTGAGCTGAAGTCAGAGGGCTGTGTTCAACTTTTTAATGAAATTCTGCTAAATTGCTTTTTGTGTGCAAATACATCTCTGGTGGTCAGTGGATTTTATGTTAGGGATTCTGCATGTGAGTAAAATATTTCTAGACAATATCTCCATTTGATTTGTAGCAGGTGACAGTATGGGCTAGCTCTGACTCCATAACATCAGGGCAACAATTCTTACCCTTAAAATAAATTGAGGACTGAAATGGCTCTTCTCCCAATTACTGCTGGAGAGTCTGTGAATTTCCTTCTCTATTGTCTTACCATCTCCCTTATCCTTTCTTAACTTTTTAATTCTTTGCCATCTTTTTGCTTTCCCCATTCCCTCTGGTCTGCTGCTGCTTTTTCCTCTTTTCTCCACTTGGAATCATTCTTCTTTTGTTGCTTAAAGGATTTGCTTCCCTTTAGGACTTAAAGAGAATGCCTAAGCCAACACAGGTGGAGGAAAAGTCTTTTTTTTTTTTTTTGCAACCTTTCCTACCCCTACCTTGTTGTATCTGATCTCTCATCTTTCCCTTAGACCTGCTTCATTTATATTTCTCATTATAACTTTCTGTAACTTTCCATTCCTTTTGTCATTCTCTAGTTTTTTCCCCCCTCCCACTAATATAAAGTTTCAGCACTTAAATCAGACTTTTCTCTTCAAGGCAGTAGGTGAACTTTAGTTAATCCTCAGCGTTCGCTCTTTTATTACCACTGCCATATAAGGCAGGAAGGAGATTGAGACTTTCCCAGCTCCCAGAGGGGTCAATTTGGTGTCGGAACTAGAAGTCTGATAGGCCTTATGCTTAGTTCTTTATTAAGACTGGGAGATAAAGGCTCTGTCTCCCTCCCATGGTAGTCCCCTGGCTTTATACAGTGCCCTTTTCCTAGGGATCCTAAAGCATCTGAGCACAGCTTGCTGACAGCCTCACCGTGTCCACGGAAATAAATGCTTGCCAGTGCCCCTGTCTGCTAAACAGAATCCGAGTATGTTAAATACGATTTAGTCAATGGGATCAAAACTAAAGTAATAATCTCCCTCTTCCTTTCTTTGATTTTTTCCTTGGATCTTGCAGGATATTTGTTTATAAGAGAAGTCTGCGTGTACTTACTGCAGGCAGAGGCTTGTTTCCCTGGCCGAGCTGCATGGTATGTAAATCAGCAGCTCTGGGATATACAAATCTCACAGGCCGAATGGATTTTCTGTGGGCCAAAGGGCATTTACAAATTAATTGCAAAACTGCCCTATGACTCTGCTGTGAAGTAGGTTAGCAACTTGTTCAAAGTCACACTGCTTATGAACACCAGGCCTGAGAGAAGAGTACCCTTCGGGGGAAGCCTTGCCATCACTTCACACTCGCCTCTGATTTCTCCTACCGGTGAGTCACACAAATGTGTGCAATACCAGGATGGTTCCAGGTGCAACTGGCAGCAGTAAAGGCCTTGAACGGGATGCAGGCTCTTACCCACGGCCTGACTTTCCTAGTGAGCAGGGCTCGGCTTTTCCAGCTGCACAGAAGGTTCCGTTTCCTTTGGTGTGAGGGTGCCCAGGAGACTGTCTTCAGTTAAAGCAGTTAAAGCTCTGCCTCTTTTATGAGCTTATGTGCCTGAGGCCGTTAGCGCTTTGTGTAGAACTCCTGTGTGGCAGAGTGACTGATGAGAAAAGTCTCCTTCCCCTGCTATACCTGCGGCATCTGCATTAGCTTTCTGCGGCTGCTGTAACAAGTTACCACAACCTGGTGACTTAAAACGAGAAAGCTAGAAGTCCAAAATCATCAACGCTGGGCTGATGTCAAGATGCCTGCAGGGTGCGGCCACGGGGAAGCTCGAGGGGAGCGTCTGCTCTGGCTTCCTCCGGCTTCCAGGGACTCGGCTTCCTAGGCCTGTGGCTCCATCACTGCATTCTCTGCCTCCGTGGTCACATCACCATCTGTCTCCTAGTCTGTCTCAGATTCCCTCTGCCTCTCGCTATGAGGACACGGTGATTCCCTTTGGACCCACCCGGATGCTCCAGGATTATCTTCCCATCTCAAAATCTTTAACTTACTAATATCTGTGAAGATGCTTTTCCAAATAAGGTAACATTCAGAGGGGCCCTTATTCTTCCAAGGTAGGGCACTAGGTCAAGGTAGGTATATGTCTAATTACTAATCTCTCCAAAAATACGTGGTAAAAAAAGGTTTCATCTTAATAAATTGAGACAATGTCTTTCTTTAGGGATTAGTGCCAATGAATACTCTAGTCAGAGGAACTTAAACTACTCCTGGCATTTGTTGTGTGGTCCTGCTGAACTGTGTGGAGGCTTTTCTGGTTTGGCCATGTATTTGTTGGGCTATAGGCAAGAGTTGTAATGTTAGGATATTGTTTTTTCCCAGACTCAAGCCTATCTACATGCATTTACTGGATTTGTACTTTTGACCATTCAGGGAAGGAACCATAAGGAATGAAGTTCCCTTGAGTATTATGTGGGTTAATTTGTTATGTGGGGCTTGGGGAAGGTTTTCTTTATGAACAACTCCTTTGCCTCTTGTCCTTTCTTGTTACATAACTGATATTTTTAGTACCCCGTGGCATTTATATCTTATCAGAAGTCTCTTTTATTTACTTGAAGGAGAGAAACTATCAGGGTGGTGGTATATTTAGATTTTCACTATTCTTCTTCGTTTGCTCAAGGCACAAAGTACTCTTTTCCTATATATATATATTTTTTGCCTCATGGTTGACGTATATGATACTTAGAGCAGACTATATGATACTTGGAACATTTTGCAATTTGTTTGCATTTATCTTTGCCAGAAGTCTCCTTGTAGGAAACTGTACTTTCCATATAAATTTCAGGCAAATGTGGGAAGAATTTCAATCTATTCTGATATTTGGAGGAAAAAGAAAAAAACCCTAAAGACTTATGATTAAATTTGAGGTTTGTTTGAATTGTACGTCCGACAAAAGATTCAAGGGGTTGTGAACTCATATGAAATAATAATGACAGAACTTGTTTCATTTTGAGCGGAGTAGCAACACGAAACTCAGAAACACGTGGAGATGTTTATGGCTGGTTTATAAGCTGCTAGTAACTTATTTGGGGGATAATCATCACAAACCTCAATCATTGTTCTTCATACCTTCTTAGATATTTTTCGTTCAACTTCCTAGGTATAATGTTGAACGTTACATTTTCCTGGAACAATGAAAAAAATGCCTAGTTGGATAGGAGGTTTCATTTCCCTCTACCAGTATTCCTAGTCCACCAGCATAACAATGAGGTGTGACCCCCACAGCCGTCTTGGATGGCTTCCTAGGACGCTTAACCACCGTTAGTGCTTCGGTTCCACAGATCACAGATCAAAAGAAAAACGTGGTACAATTTCTTCCTTTTTAAATTCCCACACCTACATATCAAGCCCTATTACAGCGTCTTCCTTTTTAATACCATTCCATTCTATCCACATCTTTCCACATCATTACTGTTTTCTTGGGTTAGGCCATCATCACCTCTTATCTAGGTTATCAGAATCTCCAGCCCGTCTCCAGGCTTTTCTTCTTGCACCCTAACAGCCTGTGGTCCTTCTAAAACCCAGACTATGTGACTGAAACTCTTCGGTGCAACCGCTGGCCCTCAGGATAAAACTCGACTCCTTAACTTGTCCTATGAGACTTTTCATGATGCTGTTTGTCTCTTCAGCCTTATCTCTTACTTCTTCTTCCATCACAGCATATATTATAAAATACTGAAATGTTTGCAACCCCTTCCAAATACTTTTTTCCTTGCTTCTATGGATGCTGTTCCCCCAGAGAGCAAAGTCCTCTCTGTCCACTGATTCCCTCTCCCACTGCTCTGCCGCCCTCCTTGGCGTATGAACCCTCGTTAGCAATTATCTTCACCTGGAAGTCCTCACGAATGCCCCTCCTGCTGATTAGATTAGTTTCTTTTTCCACCTGCTTCCTCAATTTAAGCATCATCACACCTTGATTTTATTTTTGGTTTTTGATTTACCTGCTGAGCTTCAGGGCAAGGAGTAGAATTGTGTGTTCACACAATGGGCATTCGGTAAACATTTATTGACTGAATGAAGAATGCTAGTCAAGTAGGTTTGTCATGGAAATGAGAGTAGACAAGGAAAAGACAAAGCAGATGCTGAGAGGAAGGGTGAGTTACATCACGTATGTGCCACTTCCAAGAGGACCCTTAATTTTCTTTATACTGCTTTTTTCTCCAAAGAAGTAAAAATGCTAAAAGCTGAACTTTGCAGAATAAAGCTTCTTGTTTTTTTACAACTCACAAAGTATTATAAATTGGTCATAATAAGTAATATCTGTTATTAGCATAAGCTCTTCCTCCAACTTTAATTTATTTAACTATAATGATTTTATTTTTTAAAAGTATTTCATGTCTTATTTATTCCTGTGAGAATTTATTGAAGGAGATTTGACCTTCTTCAGAGAAAAAATAGACTATCGTTTAATTTGGGGGATGTTCTGTTTTATGACTTTAACCATCGCCATGAAATGCAGCTGCCCTGAGAGGAGGCAGCAACTGGAAGTGTGTTGGAGGGTTGTGATACCCTTCTAGTGGTAGAGCGAGTTGTCAAATATCTCATCAGTGTAGTTGAATTTGTATTACTTTGTATGGTTGCACCTTTATTAATTGCATAGTAGGGCTTTTCTGACTTGTGAAACTTCACAGGCCTTAAGCCAAAGTGAAGACAGTCAAATATTTAATAAAACATGGTTTTTCCTAAAAGATTTGTTTTTGCTCTGTCTCCTAATAATTTAAAACACAATTTAGAATGATCCCTCTAGTTACTGAATTGGTTCTGAAGGTCTGGCAACACAAAGTAAAATTAGCAAGAAGACAGAGAAATAGATGCTTGACCTTCTGCACACTCCACCTGTGGATACACTGGAAATTTCCCAATGAATATTCTGTTGAAAAACTTAATATGTAAAATACTGAACTTGCCTTTTTTCCTTCCTTTCTTCTTTCCTTCCTTTCTTTTTTCTTTCTGCATTTGCTGAATCTGTGTATGTGTCTTTCAATCCTTCTCCATGTCATTGAATCCTACAGCGATGAAGACCCATGTCTACTGTTAAGGAACTTAGCATCAATCAGAGAACAAAGAAGATAAATCTCTATTAAAAAGCAGTTTGATAGAAGAAGTGTTAAAGAGATACGCATGTATGTTATGGGAAGAGACTTCTAGTTGGTCTGGGTCTAGTGGTGCAATGAAAAGAAAGGATTAAGATTAGGAAAGGCTATTTGGAGGAAGGGAGGCATGAGCTGATGTTTTGAAGTATAGGTAATACATAGGAAATATATTGAAATGGAAAAGCAGATTGGAAAAGCAAAGAAGGGTGCAAAGACAATGTACAAATGTGAGGAGAAAGAGCAAATTGTACTCAGGTACCTGCAAATAGTTCAGTATTCCTGGAATTAGAACTTGTGTTCAGAGGTAGGTAGGGTGATGGGGCTGTGCCAGACAGGACACAAAGTTGGAGAAATAGGCAAGGTCAGGTGTGGAAGGGTTTTATACAGTTCAGAATTAATTTTGAACACTTAAATACATTGCTAGGCATTGACAATACACAAATAAATGAGAAAAAGTCCCTTCAATAGAATAACCCAAGTAGTATAGAAAGATGTGACAACAAATACTTGCAATAAATTCAATACTGATAAGTATTTGGGTGTTATCCAAATGACTGGTAACATGTGGAGAGTTTTAAGTGAGAGGAGAGTGTGATTACATTGCACTGTAGTACCTCTCAGCATTGAAATGGAAGGTCGTAAAGCCAGAGATTAAGACATCTTTGGGAGATTCTACTGTTACTGATCTAGAGGAGATAGGTACAAAATTCCAGCAGAGATGGGCAATTGAGGCAGAGTTGTATTGCACTATGGGGATGGAATTGATAACACTTGAGGATTGCTTGGCTGTTAATGGGAGAAAGTGACTCCCAGGTTTCTGACTTAAGAAACAGAACAAGGAAGTTTTTTTGTCTTTTTGCTCCATTGAAAGTTTGGCTTTTGCAAGGGTTGCTGGGCAGGAAACTTCTGCCTCTCCCTCTGTTTCCTTTGAGGGAGAGTCTTGGTTATTCAGGTGGTCAGAATTTGATACTCACTGGACAGTGATTTATTAGAGGGTGGGGTTACTGTCCACAAAATAAGGAACCAGGCAGAAGACCCCCCCCTTCCTTAGTTCTTACCGGGAGAGGTTCTCCTCTGCATCCTTTCCATCTGGGCTGTGATCCCTTTCCTCTTGATGCTGACTGCGAAGCTGGCTCAGGGCCTGCCCTGTAGACATTTTATTCTGTTTCTCAAACACTTTTGACTTGGGGTAAAAAATAAAGGCCTCTTGGTACCTCTCCATTACAGTGCCTCAAAGCTTACTTTCTGTTGTTGTTCTTCCCCAGTCACTAATAAAGTCGATGTTTTGGCCCCATTTGCCACTGATACCTGCATGTACACTCTGAGGGTCAGAAATGGAGCAGAGACTTAGGTCCCAGTGTGTAATGAAGGATCTGAAAAATTTCACCAAGATAGAACACAGAGTTAACTATTTTATCCCTCTAAGTTATTCTTCATCCCCCTTTTTCTTTCTCAGCTGATGGGTAACATCTGCCTTCACTCCGGTTCTAAAACTTGATCAGGACCTGTAATTTTTTTCTCTCATCACCAAGGTGCAGCAGTTTCATACTTGAAGTGACACTTGAATACATCACTCCCTTTATATTTCGGTCATCAGAGTTCGGGTTCAGGATCCCATTATCTCCAGCTCAGATGACTGTAGAAACGTTTTAACCAATCTTTCTCTTTCCAGTGTCTTCTCACTGCTTTCACAGTTTTCTTTAGTGTATGCATATCTGATCTCATTGCTTTCCTGCTTAAAACTTCAAACTTACTGAGGCTTACAAGAACCACCTGCCACGCTCTGATGCCACTGTACATGTGGAGTGCAAGTGGAGCAAAGGAAACTGGTTGGGAGGGCAGAATAGTTGGGCTCTGTTGTGCTGGAACTAGTTGTTTTTGTGACCTTACACGTTACTCTGGCTATTTTTTGTTTCTTCATCTTTAAAAGAGAGTAGAATTAGATGTCCTCCTAGGTCCTATCCAGCTGCACACTTCTTGGTGGCTACATTTCTACTTTTCTAGCCTCATATTTTGCAAATAAGTTTTGACTTTACAACAGGATACCTGTGGTGCCATAAACACACTGCACTTCCTTGTGTTTTGTGGCTTTTCTATCACATTTATTTAACAAGTACTTCCTTTCCTATCCTTCACTGATTTCCGCTGTTGAAGTTTTACCCATCTCTCAAGGCCCAGGTCAAATTCAGCTTTCGGTACCAACTCTCTCATGACCCCCTCAGTTGGAATCAATCATTCCTTTATACGTGCTCTCTGAGAGCTCTGTTTATAAATCATTGAAGGTGTTCTGCAATTGTCCAAGTATCTATTTCTCTGTCCCCAGGAGATCTCAGACTTCTTGATGGGAAGGGTGTCATGCATTCTGATTTACACCTTGGCACCTTGCACATAGCAATGTCTCAGTCAATGTGAATGTTGCCTAACTGAGCAGACACAATCAGCATGCTGTTCGTTAAGGAGTGTTGTTTTCCTGCGGTCACTTTGGGGGCTCTCATTCATTAGACCTGGCAAATTTCCATATGAATTTTGGAAGTTTTCAAAAATCACATTCAGCCCCAAGGGACAAACATTTAGAGATTGAATGCATGCTAATCGTTAAATTAAAATCCAAAATAAAATATTAAGACAGTCCAGTGCAGTGGAAGAATGTGTGGATTGTTACAACTAATGATATGTTTATTGGTACTTTATAAGCCTTCAGAGATGATTAAAAAAACTTTCTTGGTTTAAAAAAATTCTTCATACTGAAATTACCTATTCGTGTGGACATAAAAACCTTGCTTGGTCTCTACACTCTGCATAAGTTCTTATTTTAAAGTTGAAGACTGACCGTGTTAAGGATTTTTTACCCTAAATACTCATCCAGTTGTAGTGAGAATGCAGGCTCGAACTGCTTTGTAGGTAAAGGAGGGTGATTAATTGCTGCCTCTTCAAAAGTCAGTTAATGGAAAGAAAAAGAAACCAGCCCAGTGTGGGATCGTGTTCTCCTTTTCTCGATCAGAAACGCTCAGTGAGACACTTGTCTGATTTAGGCTCTTCAGATGTGGAGATAAAAACTTCAGCTAATTGTGTCTTTAGAATGGGATAAACACTTGGCCCTTCCTCTGGTGTCAGCAGAGAAGGTTCAGTATTGTTGATGATGCTTGCCATCTCAAATTTTGCTGTCACAATCAGAGTAATTTTCCATTTAAGCGCCTCCTGCAGCAGCCGGATGCTGGCAGAGCACTCCAGTCCCCTGTGCTTGATAACTTCGTGGCCTTTGTAGTATGGGGGGTGAGGAAGAGGGTAGAGAAAATCTTCTTATATCTTAGCAACTAATTGATTTAGTAGGATTCATGACATTCAACAGACATCCTTATTACTTGCGTTGTCTTGTCCTAAATTCATCTCAGACCACTGTGACATGGAAATGCAATTTCTTTCTGGAGCTACTTAAGTAATCCCACAGTGTCGAATAATGTCCAGTGTGCACTCTATCTTCCCAGCATGCTGTTTCTGTAGTTTTGTGACCTAATTTGAGTGAATGACATGCCTTTTTGGGGAGCAGAGCTGATGTCTGGATGATTAAGAAAAAAAAAGATAAAGGAACTTTCAAAAGGAGATTTCATTTTAAAATGGGAGAAATGAATGCCGTACCAAGATTTCGATGCAAATCAACCAAAATAAACCATGCTGTAAGGTGTTTGACATGCGCAATGTTATTTAATGAGGCATAGTTATTCTAGTTATTGGAACTGTTTAAAAATCATTGTTAGCATCTGGTGAGAGTCTGCTAAGTTTTACAGCTAATCTTCACACTCACAGGACTGCATATTGGTAATAAGACAGAATAGATACACTTGCTCATTTTCCTGTATAGAGTTCTTTCTTTCTTTCCTCCATCAGTTTTAAACTGAGTTTTCAGTGGTCATTCCTACTGAGAATTAATACTTTGTGCCACTGTCCCTTTTCCTGATAGTCCTATATTTAAATACTGGGAAAAGGGATGTGTAAGCATCTGAGAAAGCTGGCTTGAGATGGAATTAAGTAAATGGTGTAATGATGAGAAAAACAAAAGTGGATCAGACTTATCTAGTGAGATGAGAAGGGGTGTCTTGCCAATGGGTTTCAGCCCTGGACAAGTTCACTATGGATTCAGTGAGACTGAAAAAGAGACAATGGAATGTTCTTGGGGTGAAAGGGTTTATACCCAACTTTATTCCCACAGTGGCAGATCAATCACTAGAATCCTGTCCACTCAGAGTGAGTCTGCATGCAGCAAGCTGGTCTCTGCCTCTGGGCCTCTCTGTCCCCCCAGCCGTCTCAGTCTCTGTGCTCAGTGCTGCCACCACTCCAGCCTCTGCCATGCGGCAGCCCAGAGCTCTGGGCAGAGCTCTTTACACAGAGTGAATAACAACGTATTGCCTACATGTGTGTAGTGAGCAAGCCGACCAAGGCCAGGCGAGAATCCTGGTCCTAGAAACCTTCGCCTTCTCCACAAGGGGTTAATGGAAATTCTAGGAACAAACATTCCTAGCATCAGATATTAGTCACCAGTGATGCAAACAACCATCCTGGCTACATTGTTGGGTAATATAAGATTGTGGGGTGAAGGGGCAATGATAAAATTCTCTAGGTGTAGGGCTCTTAGAGGAGGCTGCCTCCAATCATTCATTCACATGGAAAACATATTTTCAGGTTGATTTTTTTATAGTCACATTCTGGGAGTTGCCACTTTAATCTGAAAATACAAATTTACCCAAGTAACCTAATCTATACAAGAATCTTGTTTTCCTTTCCTATATAAGTGTCATCAAAATTTTTTACCTCATTGCCAAACCAATTTCCTCTTTCCTGAAACATATAATAATGGTTTTTCTAGAAGTTCTCACAAGTGGAGCTTAAGTACAATCATCGCTCTTTTGTCCTGTTGGCTGGTGTTAATTATTTTTTATTTTCCTCTGGAGGATCAGAAGATTTGGCTGCTTTTTCTCCTTGAGGATAAAGCGAGAAAGTCCAAATGCCCAGGAAAATAAATGTGTTCCTGACTAGTTGTCCAGTAGAATAATGTAGCTGAAATGATTGTTTTTTTATGGTTATTAGTACTGAGTTATGCTGGTAAAATGGTCTAAGAGCCTATGATGAGAGGAGCTGTATAAATATGAAATCACAGTGTTAAACAACAGCTGCATCCTCAAAGGATATTGGAAATTCACTTATCTAGATTTAAATATGAGAAAGAGCATGAAATGTGTTAGCTTTTGAGATAGGGATGTGGATAAATTTGCAGGTTCATATATAGTGATTATTTGAAGTCCTTCTGATTTATCCAGCAGGCTGTTCCCTACTGGACTGATAGTAGATTTTAATATACTGCATTTCTTTCACGTTTCAGCCACCCATATGACTTTTGCCACTAGGCAGTATGACATGGGTGTGCTCTGGTAACTGCTGACCTCCAGTGATCAGGGGGCATCGTCTTTGCTCTAAGTAAATAGAATTAAATGGCAAGTTTAATGTGCTGTTCTAAATTCTATACATTTAAATCGAGAACTTTGAAACATTTTATTAGGAAAGACATCTTCCATCTTCCATCTTTCTTTTTTCTTAAAAACCTTTTAGAGTGAAACATTTATAGTGTAGAATATTTACTTACCCAGGGCAATGCCAGAGGCCCCACAGGGGAGGCCAGTGCTATGAAATGCCTACATTAGGACAGGGATGTTATCCTGAGAGTGTTTACTTTTGTCCCATGCCTTGAGGATCTTGTTGACACCACCTTCTAATGGTTGCGGGATCCAATCCCTTGCTCTGCTTCTCTCTCCATTCCCTAAGCCATTACTTGAAATTGTGGCACATAGGGAATAATGGGGTATATGAAGCAAAGCAGAGAAGGAACATATGAGGTGATTATTGGCTTGTATCAGCTTTACATGTATCTTTCCAAACTAAGTCACTGACATGGGAAACCTACAGTGGGTAACTGGGGAGAAGGAGGCTTAAAAACATTCCCCTGTTTCTGAGGCGTATTCATTCTGGGTTTGTTACTCTAAGACCAAGGTTAGCCATCTGTACATCTCTATTGCTTTTCTAAAATTGCTTTAGGGGTAAGGTTGTCAAACATGGCAAATAAAAATATTGCCTGGGACTTATTTATACTAGAAAAATAATTATTCATTGTTCATCTAAAACCCAAATTTAACTGGCCATCCTGTATTTTATCAGTAACCTTATCTGGGGGATAGTCTGGAGTTTGCTACCATCGCTTAGTTTCCTCAGATTAAGGTTGCTGCGTTAACACTCAGAAAAAAGTTTAATAACCAAGGAGATCAGCTTGATCAAGGTAGAAGTCAGAATTCATCTGTTTCATATGGCCTCCTTCCCCAATCATTCTTGGTTAATATTTCATACAGTATACAGTCTGTTGAATGGAACAGATGTATATAGTTAGCATTTTCTTTAAAATTCTCCCCAGGCCACCTGAACTCTCTCCCTTCCTATGGATGACCTTGGCTGCACTGTAGAGGGAGGTGGGGGCAAGGAGGAGCTGTCACTCTTGCCTTTGCGGTCTCCGCAGCACAGCAGGCTTGTTGGCCGAAGTTAGTGGGGATCAGACACTAGGGATCCCCGCTCCTCTGCAGGCCCACAGCAGCAGGGCTTAGGAGAGTAGCTGGGTCTTAGGAATAAGACTGCCCCTCTGCAGTGTCTGTGTCTACATCATCAGGAGTCTGGAGCTCTTTAAGCTCCTGCACGAGAGCTCACACACTCTCCTCCACGACTGCTTGGAGCCGTGAGGCTTAATATCATCATGTTCTGTACTCTTGTTCAGGTCAGTTACCAGAAGAAGACCAGGCACCCAAATCATTCCACACTATCATACCCTTGCCTCACTCTGATGTCCTTGACCGCATTCACTTTTCTGGAACAAAGTGTCAGTTGGCAAAAACATCCTTACGTCCTCAGCTGTGGAAGTTCCTTTTACTTTTCTTGTCTAACATCTGATGTCTTGCCAACGGGTTTCAGCCCCAGGCAAGTTCACTATGGATTCAGTGTGACCAAAGAAATGACAGTAGAACATTCTTGGGGTGAAAGGGTTATACCCAACTTTGTTTCCACAGTGACAGGTCAGTTACTAGAATCCCATCCACTCAGAGCAAGTCTGCATGCAGCAAGCCAGCCTCTGCCTCTGGGCCTCTCTACCCACAGAGCCGTCTCAGTCTCTGTCCTCCATGCTGCCACCACTGCAGTATCTTCTCTGCTCTCCTGCAGCCTTGAAGCCACGCCACCGTCTCACCCAGAGCACTGGGCACGGCTCCTTATACAGAGTCAATAACATTGCCCACAAATGAGTATTGCCCACAAAATGTGTAATGAGCTATCCAACCAGGGCCAGGTGAGATTTCTGGCCACAGGAACCTTCAATTTACCCACACCTGACTTTCCTCTGATGGCATTACTTCCCTTGGAGTTCCCTCCACTATGGCAGTTTTCTCTCCCACATTCCTTGTGGGAGAGTAAAAGGTGGGTTAGGCAGATTCCTTCTCCTTTTGACCATTTCCAGATCATTCTTTCTACCCTTCTCTTCCCTAAAAACACTCACCTTTTCTGCCCTGTCAGCAGAACTACAGTAGCATCCACTATACCTTTTGTTGCAACCATCCACTGCTGCATCCATCCCTTTGCAAGTACATCTCATCCCTTAAAGATTTTAGCTTCCTGCCTGTCTTGCCAATGGGTTTCTGCCCCAGGCAAGTTCACTATGGATTCAATGTGACCAAAGAAATTGACAGCAAAATGTTCTCTGGGGTGAAAGGGTTTATTACCGGCTTGTTCTCCTGGTGGTAGGTTGAGCACTAGCGTCTCTGCCTCCGCCCAGAGCACTGGGCCGAGCTCTCTATATAGCACAATCATCGCTTATTGCCTAAAGGTGTGGAAGTGGTAGCCTAGCAACAGGCCAGTTACATCATCAGGTGGTTTAAGTTCAGTGAGGTTCCTGGTCATAGGAACCCCTACTTCCCCACACTCCACCCCTCCAGGATTCTTGCCTTACAGTCTACATGCTTTCTATCTTCTGCAATGGTCCCTGTGTGAGAAAGCTGGAGCACTGTAACCAGATTCCACAATAGCAACAGAGGATAACAACAACTTAGAGATAATAAAAATTAAGATACAGCAAGATTTTGCTACAGGGAACAAAGTTATAATAATCCTCAAACCAGAGGAGGTTCCTAATAACAAAAATTATAATAATCATCAAGCCAGAGGACGTTCCCAATCCACAAAGACTTTAGGGGCAATAAGACACATGTTTTAATGCCACCAACATAGGCAGATCTTGTCCATCAGGTAGGATGTATGCAAGAGAGTGGTCCTGTGATAGGACTGTAGCAGGAAGAGGGTCCCTTCCAGGTATAGATACCATACTTTTACTCCTCTCCCCGTGGGGGTTACCGAAGGGTCTATATGTAGTGCTACTGGAGGTGCATGCACTGGCCATAATGACAAAACAAAACTCCCCGGTAAGATGCTCCTACCTTCTGGCCATTCAGGATATACTACTGTGACCTTTGGCGGCCACTCTGCCATTATTCCAGGAATACAAAGGAGGCCAGCTTCCAGGCCATGTCCCCAAGGTGCCAGGAGAGCCAGCCATCATTGGTCCATGTGTCGAAAGGTCCAAGGCCATGTCCACTCAATGGTGTCTCCGGGGTTCAGTGCAGTTGGTGCTGGCAGCAAGATGTTATTCTGGTGGCTGAAACTCGGCTTCAGTGATTCTTCCTTGGTTTGTACTTACAGTTGTATAGGGGAGGCAGCCATATGTGTTAACATGTCTATGAGGCCCAGGGCTCCTTTTCAGGGTCTCTCATTCAAATGCCACAGCACAGTCCATAAGCAGACTGACCATCCCTGCAGACTATTGCTGCCTGACTTTAGTCCGGATTTTAACAAGCCATTGTGCCTCTCTATCATGCCTGCTGTGGTAGGATTGTATGGCATATGAAACTTCCACTTGATTCCCAGCTGTCACACCCATTCTTGCAGTGTATGTCCAGTGCCCTGATCACTCTCAATTACCTGTGGTCAGCTATAGGCAGCAAAGAGACTCCAGGCCTCTTTTGGTCATCTGCTGGTCTGAACAATGGGTAGGAAAAGCAACCACAAGTCCAGTAGCTGTGTCCACACAGGTCATCGCATACCAATATCCTTCTGACACAGGTAGAGGCCCAATATAGTCTATCTGCCACCTGATGAGGGCTATAGGCCCCTTAGCTATTGTCCCATGTTGCTGTGGAACTCAATGTAAGTCCCTTTTGGAGCACATGACACACTCCTGCTGGCTCTACTAACTTCTTCGAAGGTCAAAGGCAGGCCCCACCGAAGGGTTACAGCCCACATTGTCTTTTGCCCAGTATGCAATAAACGCTGATGTAGCCATTGGGCTACATCAGAGGCAGGCTTTCCTTCTAACCAACGTATCTGGGCCAATTTATCTGCTTCATCATTTCCTGGGGATGCCAGTAGCAAATGACCTGTCACATGGTATACTGTAATTATTTTAGTCTGACCACAGGCCCATAAGTCTTGCAACAATTCTTGCCCCCTAAGGGGTCAGTGACCAACCAGCCAGTTCGCATGGTACCAGGTTGGTAGCCACAGGGTCAAGTTCCGATAGACAGTCCAGCTGTCAGTGCACACAACTATAGGGGAGGGCTCCTGGCTGATCACAAGACACACGGGCCGCAACTCTGCCCATTGGCTGCTCTTCCCCTCACCATCTTCCATCCATATTGTCTCAGTTTTAGGATGGAAAGCTATGGCCCTCCATTTTGGGGGCTGCCCATGGCTGGAGCCATCTGTGTACCATGCATCTTTGCATATAGGGGCTCTTCCCTCCCGATAGGGACTCTCTGCTACTAATGGTTCAAAAGCAAGTTCTTCCTGCTTTTCACTAGTATATGACAACGGCCCCAGCAAGCGTTGGAGTTCTTCACTCAAGGGGCTACTAGAGAGGACACTACGCTGCTGTAGGTAAGCACCCCACTTGGCAAGTGTGGGTGTTTGTACCACACCACTCCTTGGCTTTTGGGTCCAGTCTCGTACCCACCCTAAGATGGGATAGGTGGTTATTACCTTTATCGGGGCCATTCCATTGATGGGTTCTGTAACCCGCAAGGCATGATACATGGCAGCCGGTTGTTTTTCTATCAAAGTGTATCGTACCTCTGCCCCTTTCCATAGGTGTGACCAGAATACAATGGGTTGGCGAGTTTGTTCAAGCTGCTGCCAGAGACCCCAGCCAAAACTGTTTTCAGTGACATGAATGTCCAGCTCACAGGGCCTTGATGGGTCTATCACACTCAAGGCCTGCATGGCCTTGACTGCCCGTTTTGCTGTAGTAAAGGCAGATGCACATGTCTCATCCCCGTCCCACCTGATGCCCTTTCATACCAACTGGTATAAGGGCTTCAGAATTTGTGCCGAGTGCAGGATAAACACTCTCCAGTAGCCTAGAAGACTGAGAAATTCCTGTAGCAATGCTACAGTTGTGGGGGTAGGAAAGGCCTAGAGTTTATAACTGCTTCTGGTATCACTTTGGTCTTACCCGACTAGACGACCCCCAAGAATCTGACAGACAAACCAGGTCCCTGAACCTTGGTGCTGTTCACAGCCCATCCTTTCTCCTGTAAATGTTACAGCAGTCTAGGTGCTGCACCTTCTAGATCTGAAAGAGAATCGGACGTGAGCATGACATCATCAATATAATGGTACAGCCGCACCGTTGGCAGTTCCTCCCATGTAGTCAAGTCCTGGGCTACAAGTCCATGACAGATGGTGGGGCTGTGGAGGTATCCCTGTGGGAGGACGGTGAAAGTCCATTGCCATCCTTCCCACATGAAGGCAAACTGTTCCTGACTTTCCTGCTCAATGTCAACGGAAAAGAAGGCATAAGCAAGATCTACCACATAATGGTACGTTGCTAGTTCATGGCTGCGGGTATCCATCAAGCCTGCAATAGAGGGGACAGCAGCATGCATAGGGGGTATGATTTATTCACTTCTCTGTAATTCACAGTCATACGTCAGGAGCCATCTGGCTTTTTTACTGGCCACACTGGGGAATTGAAAGGACTGTGGGTGGGCTTTATAATACCCACCTTTTCCAACTCCTGGAGAGTTTCTCCAATCTCTTTATGGCCTCCAGGCAGTTTGTATTGTTTGGTATTAGTCACCCGCTGAAGCACAGGCAAAGCTATGGGTGGGTGCCTAGCATGTCCCCTCAGAACTGCCTTCACCACACGTACTCTCAGTCTGAACTCACCTGCAGTGGTCTGCAACCATAGACCCTGCAGGATATCAATCCCCAAAATATACTCAGGGGTAGGAGATACATACATAGTATACTCTTTTGGGGGTAGACCCCCTATTCCCAAAGGGATTTGGGCCTTTTTCACTCTGATGGCCTTCCCCCCATATCCATCTATGATAGTGGGGGTCCCGGGGAACTGCTCAGGGTTACCATGAATCAGTGAACATTCAGCCCATGTCCACCAAAGCCAGGACACGTATGTTCACTGGGGACCAATGGATAGCTATTTCAACATGTGGTCTCCAGTCCCCCCCTGGTCCCTCAGGGCAGATACCTTGACCTTTCCCTCAGTCAAACCATGTTCCCCAATCACCTTCCTGTGTGGGCTCAAGTGAGGTTGGCTCATTCTCCAGCAGGAAGTCTTGCAAACACACAGGCCAGATTCGTGGCTCTGTCTCTGACCTCTGCCTCTTTGCTCTTAATGGCTGGAACTGCTGCTCTGGTTTCAGCTGTTGCCATAGCTCTAGTAAGATCCTATTTGACTTCTCATCTAATTTCCTTCCATCTTCTCCTGCCCATATTAAATCAACCCACATCTGGGTCCTCGTAACCTTCATGGGCCCTGTAAATTCTTCTTGTCAGTGACAGGTCTTATTTCTTTCTGAGTTCTCATTGCTTCAGCCTCTCCTAAGTCTGCTACTGTATGTGTCACCTCGCTTATGGGATGCCCTAAGTGAGGGGAATGAATGGCCACTAGAGACCCAAAGAGGGATGTGGGAGCCATTTGAAGTATAATACTTATCCCAGTAGTGAAAATCTCTTCATCTGGGCCATAATTCTTTGGACTATAGATGGCATTTCTTATGCCTAGCTCTCATAGCACCTGTTGGAGCTCAGCATATGTCTGCCATCTAACAGGAGAGGATGGTAGACCACCCAGATTGGGACACACAGCATGAAGTGCAGCCATAAGCCAATCGAGGACAGAGTGACTCCCTGGGGTCTGATGTGCTTTTTATAATCGCTGCCTCAGGGCAGGCTGCACTGTCAGGGAAGACAGCTTTCCCATCTCTGATCCCGACAGAACAATTCCATCCACCCCTAAGTCCCACAGACACAGGAGCCAAGCTGATATTGACTCAGAGGGCTTCTGCCTCAACCGGGAGCCCAAATCCACCAGCTCAGCCTGAGTATAGGGGCGGAGCATAGAGTGCTCCACGACCTGGGGAGGGGCTGCTCCTCTCCTTGGGGAACCTTCAGCTGCTGGGTCTTTATTTTCTTTACAACCACTGGGAGTGCTTTCAATACAGGAGAGGCCGGTGCCTCCTGCATCACCCCTTCATTCTTCCCCAGCTCCTCCATTTCTGGGGCTGATGGCACCTTTCTCTCCCCTCCCCTTAGTGCCTCCTCTGCTACAACCTTTATCTTTTCTACTGTGCCTTGCAGCAGTGCTACCTCAGTCTTTAGAAGCTCTCTTACCTTCACCTCAATGCTTTGCAGCTGACATTTTCATGCCACCTCCGCCTGTGCTTCCCTCAGGAGTTCGTCTTTTTCCTTGATGGCCTCTTCCTCCTTCAGAACACCTGGTAGCACTGCTGTCTCGTTCTGTAAAGAATTGTTTACCTCTCCAATGGCACCTTATATAGATGGCATTTCTTATGCCTAGCTCTCATAGCACCTGTTGGAGCTCAGCATATGTCTGCCATCTAACAGGAGAGGATGGTAGACCACCCAGATTGGGACACACAGCATGAAGTGCAGCCATAAGCCAATCGAGGACAGAGTGACTCCCTGGGGTCTGATGTGCTTTTTATAATCGCTGCCTCAGGGCAGGCTGCACTGTCAGGGAAGACAGCTTTCCCATCTCTGATCCCAACAGAACAATTCCATCCACCCCTAAGTCCCACAGACACAGGAGCCAAGCTGATATTGACTCAGAGGGCTTCTGCCTAAACCGGGAGCCAGCGTTCTCGTGCCATCTCCTCTCTCATCAATGCCATTTATTTCTTCAGGGAATCCACAGAAGTTTGCAGCCCATGTTCTCGTGCTACCATTTCTTGGGTCTCTTCTATAGACCTTTTTGGTACTGTGAGAAGCAGCCAACCCACAGTCCCCGCTGCCTCATGGGCACTCTGTCTCTCAAAAGACCTACTTACTATACCAAAGGCTATCCGTACTGCCTCAGGTGTCACCTCCACTTGCCTCCAGTCCTGGGGTGGGGCCCAGTCCTCTAGGAGGCAAGCGACCTCAGACCACATACCCATTTTGGGACAATCCACTGTCTCCCCATTCACTGGGCAGCCCGCTGAAGCACCCCTCCAACAAGGGCAGCCTGTCTTTTTCCTTGGTCAACAATGAATTCTGTGGACTTCGCCAATTGTCTTGCCAATGGGTTTCAGCCCTGGGCAAGTTCACTATGGATTCAATGTAACCAAAGAAATTGACAGCAAAATGTTCTTTGGCATGAAAGGGTTTATTACCTGGCTTGTTCTCCAGGTGGTAGGTTGAGCAGTAGTGTCTCCGCCTCCGCCCAGAGCACTGGGCCGAGCTCTCTATATAGCAGAGTAATAGCTTATTGCCTAAAGGTGTGGAAGCGGTAGCCTAGCACTAGCCAGTTACATCATCAGGTGGTTTAAGTTCAGTGAGAATCCTGGGCATAGGAACCCCAACTTCCCACACTGCCCCTCGCTCCACACCACTCTTGTCACATTCTTAGTGATTTCAGAATCCATGTATATGATATTTCCATTACTCTGCTCTCTGTTTCTTGGCCTTCTCTGGACCCCAGCCAACCATTCCTATGACTCTAATCTTAAATTTTTCATTACCCACCTACATCTGTTAACCTCAGTCTTAGACATCCCATTAACTGCTTGCCACCCCACCCCTCTCTTCCAGGTTTACTCCCTTAATTACCACAATTGCAACAATCTTTCAAACCCCTCCCCCAAGTTCCTACTACCTTTTCATTATCCCTAAATTCCTAACCATCTCTCCTAACCCCTTATCAAGTTTAAAAACTAAGGCCAATCACTGTGCTCATTCACTTGCAAATACTCTCAACTCCCTGGTCCCCTTTGCCTTTGTTATAGTCAGCCAAATCAAAACCTTGGTTAAATCAAGCCAAGTACTTCAGTGATTGAATCCAGGCAGCTGATAAAAGTGGAACAAAATGCACAATCACGATAAGCACTTCACTTGAAACACAGTATCATTCCCTTCAAGGTGGTCCTTAATGCTGCCAGCCACACTGCCAGTTGACTCATTCTCCCAGTCTCCCTCCTCTCCGTGCCATACACTTCTTCCTCTTCTCTAGTCCTTCCAGTCTCCTGCTACCCAGTCCTACTTCTTACCCCACCACTCCGTCTTCTACTTCAATGGTAAAATAATAGTACTCCAGTGAAGATTCTACATACTCAGGCTGAGCTGGTGGGTTTGGGCTCCCAGTTTAGGCAGAAGCCCTCCTGTCTTCATCTTCTTTTCTTTGACCATAGTTTTTGACTATTTCTTTTCTTTGTAAATGAACTTGATATTACTGGCTAAGGGCAGTAATATCATGAGGATTTTACCCCATCCTGCCTTCCCTATTCAGATAAAACACTTCAGCATTTCTCCACTTTCTTTTATAGCTCACCAATCCCCCTCTGTTGGATTACTTCAATTAGCTTATGATTTTTTTTTCCCAGTATTGATACCCTCTCATGACCTTGATTCTTCCTCTAGGTATTATCCCATTTTGACTTGTTATCTATGCTTGCTGACTTGCTGTTTCCATTTGCCCATGTGCTTTCTCTTTTTATCCCACTCTAATCATCTTTTAACTCCAACTAACGCACTGAAACCAGTTTTCTCAGGGTCACCTATGATTTTCTTTTTGATGAATCTAAAGATCATTTGTCACATCTCATCTTACTGGACCCAGCAGAAGCATTTGACATAGATAATCACTCTGTCCTTGTAATACTTTCTTCACTTGACTTACAAGACACCACATTTACCTAGCTTTCCTTTGTTTTTCTAGATACCTATTTACCATGTTTGTTCTCAATTTCTAAATGTTGTAATGTGCCAGTTCTCATTCCTTAAACTTTTTTTCTTATCCATTCTAACTCAGGGGGGAAAAATATGTTCCCAGTCCTGGGCAAATAACCTTAGAAGCTGAAATCAGTCAACGGGAGAAATAAAGTGAGAGAAACCCATTTATTGCTTACAAGCAGTCATCCACTTCTGTTCACCCCTGTCTTTCATGACCCAGCAGCAAAAAGGGACCCCACCCAACCTCTCCTGTCCAGATATGCCCTCGGTCCCCCTTGTAATTACTTTTTGATAATGGAAATGAACTACTTCTCTCCACCCCTTGGAAACACCTATTGATATGGAGATGCACTAAGGCCAGGTAAGAGATTCTGGAAATATTGCAGTTTTACCCACACCTATTCATTCTTCTCCACTCCCCAGGGAATCTCATCCTGCGTCATGGTTTTAAATACTATCTCCATTTTTATGATGTCAATGTTTATATCTTTTGCCTGGACATCATCTCTGAAGTTTAATATCCAAATGCAGTCAAATATTCCATATATATAATATTTACTTGATGTTCCAGGGGGTGCTTAATAGACATCACACACCTAACATTTCCCAAATAGATCTACTGATATTCCCCCACCTCCAAATTTCCTCTTATAGTTGTTTTCCATTATCTTTATTAATAGAAAATTTCATCTACCTACTTGTTCCAGCTAAAATCTTAGTGTTCTCCTTGACTCCTCTGGCATTCTATATATGATTTGTCACAAATTCTACTGATTTTAACTTCAAAATATATCCTATATGTATCGCAGTCTTATCATTGCCACTATAACTTCTTAGTCACTTGCCTGCATTAATGCAATAGACTCCTAAATGATCTTCCTTCTTTTGCTCTTGCCCCTTCAAGCAGATAGAGATTTTGTAAAGTATAAATAAGTTCATATCAGTGTTTGCGCACATGGCTCTCCCTCTCCTACCAGGTGCTATATTATTGTCCCCAGTGTTTCTCTGACTTCACATCCTACCAGTGTCGTCCTTGTTCATTCAACACAGGCTTCTTGTTGTTGCTTGAAACACATAGACATAGCTCAACCTCAGGGCCTTTGCACTTGCTATTCCTTTATCTGGAGTGTTCTTCCCTCAAATATCCACTTGGCTAGTTATTTTGCTTCATTCAGGTTTTCATTCAAAGTCGTACTCTTGGTGAAGCTTCATCTACCCACTTTCTCTAAATTTCATCTCCTCATCTCTGTTCTGATACTTCTTTCCTTTGTTACCAAATTTATATATTTTTTAACTACCTAAAAATTCTATAAATTTCCTAGTTACTTTGTTTACTTTCTCCCCACTAGAATCTAAACTCAAAAAGGGCAGGGACATTAGTCTGTTTTAGTCTCTGTTCCATATCCTCAGTGTCTTATAGCAAGTGCCTAAATATTTACTGAAGAAATGAATGAAACTATGAATCCTCATATGGAAGACGTTCCTGAATCTGTGAGGCATATAAAGTGAGTAACATTGGGGATTCCATTCACTTGATCTATTCTCTGGTATTTTACAGATGCAAACATACTTTTTCTTTTTAATTGAGGTGTCATTGGTATACAATCTTATATTGGTTTCAAGTATACAACATAGAGGTTCAACAGTTACCCATGTTATTAAATCCTCACCCCATTTAGTTCAGTTACTATCTGTCAACATAGAAAGATTTTACAGAATAATTAGCTATATTCTCCATGCTATAATACTATCCCTGTGACCAACTTAAATTATGGTTGAGAATTTTGGTGCCCCTTTATTCCCCTCACCCTTCTCACCCACCCATTCCAACCCCTGCCCGATGGTAACCACCAGTCACTTCTCAGTGTCTATGAATCTACTACTGTTCTACTCATTTTCTTTTGTTTTGGATGCAAACATACTTTTTAGAAGACTAGGAAGAGAGTCATAGAGAAATGTGTGTATTAGGGATCATTGCTTGAGGTATGAGGTTATTTTAAGTAAATGAAGGTTATTTTTATGGAGTAAATAGAATTCTAGGAGCTAAGATTATTAGAAAGAAAAAGCAGACCATTCTAGTGTAGGGCATTTAAAGATGGCAGTGGAAAAGACAGCGGCGTGAGAGGTGAGACAGAGGCTTCCTCCTAAAACCACATATAATACAAAAATATAACTGATACAACTACTCATGAAAGAGCAACAGGAAAGAGGACTGCACCAAACTGCATACATCTGGGGACAAGAGCAGACTTCACAGAACAGTGTAACAGACTAAAGCTGTGGCCCAGCGGGACCCAAGCCCTTCCCCCACCCCAGCTCACCGGAAGGAGGAAGAGAAACGGAGCAGGGAGAGAGTGGAGATCTGGGACTGCTGAATACCTAACTCTGGAGATCTGTTCTGGAGCAAAAACCTACATTTCATGGTGCTTGCATGATACTCTCATAATTAGGGGGTTGGAAAGCTAAAACAGGCAGAATTCCTGGAGAGACTGAGATTCCAGCCGCTTGTGGAAAGCAGTGATCCATATCCTGCTGCTCTGGGACAAAAGAAAGGTGGGCAGTCTGAGAGACTTCCTAACAAGGATGCCCTTAGCAAGAGGGTTGCTAAAGGGGCAAGGATTGCACAGAGCTTACTGCTCAGGAGAAAGGACAGGTAGACAAAACTGTCCGGATGCCCTCTGCCCAGCAGGTGGGGAGCTTTCACGATCTTCAGGAGCTCCAGGTACATGGCTGCCTACACAGCTCCAAGAACCCCCTTTGTGATAGGCAGCCTGCTGCGACTTTCTCCTGGCCAGCCCCACCTGGATCGCAAACCGGTAACCCCGACCCTGGCGTTAGGCAAGCCAGAGCGAAGATCTGTTTGCAGCAACTACAAATGCAAAGCATAGAGGCTTATACCTGTGTGCTCAGCCCACTGGTTCAGACAGTGGAGACAGGCATAGCAGCCAGGAACCAGGAAACAGCTCTTTCCTCCCCCAAGGCACCAATACCACTCCCCTACAATCCCCGCATTGTTTCAGGGGCTGAACAGTTCCAGAGAGTAGAGCTTCTGGGCACTAGAGGGCCACCATATGCAAATATAAAATGCCAAAGGAACCTGGTTCAGCGTAAAATTATTAATACAACTCCTGAGAAAGATTTAAATGATATGGACCTCATGACTCTCCCTGAAAGGGAGTTCAAAATAAAAATGATAAACATGGTCATGGAGGTATGGAAAGATATTCAAGAACTCAGAAATGAACTCCGGTCAGAGATCCAATAGTTGAAGAGCACAATGGAGGGTATTAAAAGCAGATTGGATAAAGTGGAGGAGACGATAGATGAAATAGAAACCAGAGAAGAGGAATACAAAGAAGCTGAGGCACAGAGAGAAAAAATGATCTCTAAGAATGAAAGAACATTGAGAGAACTGTGTGACCAATCCAAACGGAACAATATTCACATTATAGGGGTACCAGAAGAAGAAGAGAGAGAAAAAGGGATAGAAAGTGTCTTTGAGGAGGTGATTGCTGAAAACTTCCTTAATCTGAGAAAGGAGATAGTCTCTCAGGCTATGGAGGTGCAAAGATCTCCCAACACAAGGGACCCAAGGAGGACAACACCAAGACATATAGTAACTAAAATGGCAAAGATCAAGGATGAGGACAGACTATGAAAAGCAGCCAAAGAGAGAAATAAGGTCACATACAAAGGAAAGCCCATCAGGCTATCATCAGACTTCTGAGCACAAACCTTACAGGCCAGAAGGGAGTGGCATGATGTATTTAAGCCAATGAAACAGAAGGGCCTTGAACCAAGAATAGTTTATCCGGCAAGGTTATCATTTAAATTTGAAGGAAGGATTAAACAATTTCCAGATAAGCAAAAGCTGAGAGAATTTACCTCCCACAAACCATCTCTACAGTCTATTTTGGAGGGATACTATAGATGGAAGTGTTCCTAGGGTTCAAGATCTATCACCAGAGGTAATAAAACCACCATAAAGAAAGTAGAACAGCTAATTACTAAGCAAATGCAAAATTATATTAACTATCCCCAAAGTCAATCAAGGGATAGTCAAAGAGTACAGAATATGATACCTAATATACAAAGAATGGTGGAGGAAGAAAAAGGAGAAAAAAAGAAGTAAAAGAACCTTTAGACTGTGTTTGTAACAGCATTTAAGTAAGTTATGTTAGACTCTTAGATAGTAAAGAAGTTAACCTTGAACCTTTGGTAACCATGAATCTAAAGCCTTCAATGGCAATAAGTACATAGCTATCCATAATCACCCTAAATATAAATGGACTGAATGCACCAAACAAAAGACATAGTCACTGAATGGATACAAAATTAAGACCCATCTATATGCTGCCTACAAGAGACTCACATTAAACCCAAAGACATACACAGACTAAATGTGAAGAGATGAAAAAAGACATTTAATACAACAAATGGGGAGAAAAAAGCAGGAGTTGCAGTACTTATATCAGACAAAATAGACTTCAAAACAAAGAGAGTCACAAGAGACAAAGAGGGACATTACATAATGATAAAAGGGTCAATCCAACAAGAAGATATAACCATCATAAATATCTATGCACCCAACACAGGAGACCCTACATATGTGAAACAAATACTAACAGAATTAAAAGGGGAATACAATGCAATACATTCATTCTAGGAGACTTCAACACACCACTCACTTTGAAGGACAGATCAACCAGACAGAAAAGAAGTAAGGAGACAGAGGCACTGAACAACACATTAGAACAGATGGACCTAACAGACATCTACAGAGCTCTACACCCTAAAGCAGCAGAATACACATTCTTCTCAAGTGCACATGGAACATTTTCAAGAATAGATCATATAATAGGCCACAAAAAAAGCCTTGGTAAATTTTAAAAGATTGAAATTGTACCAACCTGTTTCACAGACCACAGAGGTATGAAACTAGAAATAAATTACAAAAAGAAAATGAAAAATCCCACAAACACGTGGAGGCTTCACAACATGCTCCTAAATAATCAATCGATCAATGACCAAATAAAAACAGAGATCAAGCAATATGTGGAGACAAATGACAACAATAATTCAACACTGAAAAATATGTGGGACGCAGTGAAGGCTGTGATAAGAGGAAAATATATTGCAATACAGGCCTACCTCAGGAAAGAAGAACAATCCCATATGAGCATTCGAAACTCACAATTAACAAAACTAGAAAAAGAAGAACAAGTGAGACTCAAAGTCAGTAGAAGGAGGGACATAATAAAGATTAGAGTAGAAATAAATAAAACAGAGAAAAATAAAACAATAGAAAGGATCAATGAAAGCAGAAGCTGGTTCTTCGAGAAAATAAACAAAATAGATAAATCCCTAGCCAGACTTATCAAAAAAAAAAGAGAGTTGACTCACATAAACAGAATCAGAAAAGAGGAAGGAAGAATTACTATGGACAGCACAGAAATACAAAGAACTATTAGAGAATATTGTGAAAAATTATATGCCAACAAACTGGATAACCTAGAAGAAATGGACAACTTTCTAGAAAAATACAACCTTCCAAGGCTTCTCCAGAAGGAAACTGAAAATATGAACACACCAATTATCAGCAACCAAACTGGACTGGTAATCAAAAACCTACCTAAGAACACATGGCTTTATGGCTGAATTTTATCAAACATTTAGTGAAGACCTAATACCCATCCTCCTTAAAGTTTTCCAAGAAGTAGAAGAATAGGGAATACTTCCAAACTCATTCTATGACATCAGCATCACTCTAATACCAAAACCTGGCAAAGACACCACAAAAAAAGAAAATTACAGACCAGTATCCCTGATGAACATACATGCAAAAATACTCAACAAAAAAATAGCAAACTGAATTCAAAAATACATCAAAAAGATCATCCATCATGATCAAGTAAGATTTATTCCAGGGATGCAAGGATAGTACAACATTCGAAAATCCATCAACATCATCCACCACATCAACAAAAAGGACAAAAACCACATGATTATCTCCATAGATGCTGAAAAAGCATTTGACAAAATTCAACATCCATTCATGATAAAAACTCTCAACAAAATGGGTATAGAGGAAAAGTACCTCAACATAATAAAGGCCATATATGACAAACCCACAGCCAACATCATACTTAACAACGAGAAGCTGAAAGCTTTTCCCTTAAGTTTGGAACAAGACAAGGATGCCCATTCTCCCCACTTCTATTCAGCGTAGTACTGGAGGTCCTAGCCACGGCAATCAGACAACACAAAGAAATATAATGCATCCATATTGGCAAGGAAGAAGTTAAACTGTCCCTGTTTGCAGATGACATGATATTGTACATAGAAAATGCTAAAGAATCTACTCCAAAACTCCTAGATCTAATATCTGAATTCAGCAAAGCTGTGGGATACCAAATTAATATGCAGAAATCTGTGGCATTCCTATACACTAACAATGACCTAGCAGAGAGAGAAATCAGGAAAACAATTCCATTCACAGTTGCATCAAAAAGAATAAAATACCTAGGAATAAACCTAACCAAGGAAGTGAAAGAACTATACTCTGAAAACTATAAGACACTCATGAGAGAAATCAAAGAAGATACCAATAAATGGAAACACAACCAATGCTCATGGATAGGAAGAATTAATATTGTCAAAATGGCCATCCTGCTAAAGCAATCTGCAGATTCAGTGCAATCCCTATCAAAATACCAACAGCATTCTTCAACAAACTATGCTCGGGGGATTATGTTCCCCAACTTCAAGCTCTACTACAAAGCCACAGTAATCAAGACAATTTGGTACTGGCACAAGAACAGACCCATAGACTAATGGAATAGACTAGAGAGCCCTGATATGAACCCAACCATATACATGGTCAATTAATATATGATAAAGGAGCCATGGACATACAATGGGGAAATGACAGCCTCTTCAACAGCTGGTGTTGGCAAAACTGGACAGCTACATGCAAGAGAATGAAACTGGATTATTGTTTAACCCCATACACAAATGTTAACTCAAAATGGATCAAGGAGCTGAATTAAGTCATGAAACCATAAAACTCTTAGAGACAACATAGGCAAAAATCTCCTGAATATAAGCATGAACGAGTTCTTCCTGAACGCATCTCCTCAAGCAAAGGAAACAAAAGCAAACATGAACTTATGGGACTACATCAAACTAAAAAGTTTCTGTACAGCAAAGGACACCATTAACAGAACAAAAAGGCATCCTACAGTATGGGAGAATATATTTGTAAATGACATATCTGACAAGGGGTTAACACCCAAAATACATAAAGAACTTACACACCTCAAGACCCAAAAAGCAAATAACCTGATTAAAAAATGGACAGAGGATATGAAGAGACAGTTCTCCAAAGAAGAAATTCAGATGGCCAACAGACACATGAAAAGATGCTCCACATCACTAATCATCAGGGAAATGCAAATTAAAACCACAATGAGATATCACCTCACACCAGTAAGGATGGCCAGCATCCAAAAGACTAAGATCAACAAATGCTGGTGAGGATGTGGAGAAAGGGGAACCCTCCTACACTGCTGGTGGTAATGTAAGCTAGTTCAACCATTGTGGAAAGCAACATGGAGGTCCCTCAAAAAACTGAAAATAGAAATACCATTTGCCCCGGTAATTCCACTCCTTGGAATTTACCCAAAGAATACAGCTTCTCAGATTCAAAAAGACATATGCACCCCTATGTTTATCGCAGCACTTTTTACAATAGCCAAGATATGGAAGCAACCTAAGTGTCCATCAGTAGATGAATGGATAGAGAAGAGGTGGTACATATACACAATGGAATACTGTTCAGCCATAAGAAAGAAACAAATTCTTCCATTTGCAACAACATGGATGGAGCTGGAGGATATTATGCTCAGTGAAATAAGCCAGATGGAGAAAGACAAGTGCCAAATGATTTCCCTCATTTGTAGAGTATAACGACGAAGCAAAACTGAAGGAACAAAATAGCAGCAGACTTGGAGACTCCAAGAAGGAACTAGTGGTTACCAAAGGGGAGGGGTGTTTGAGGGCATGTGGGGAGGGAGGGAAAAAGGGATTGAGGGGTGTTATGTTTAGTACACATGGTGTGGGGGGTCCTCGGAGAAGAGTGTGGCACAGAGAAGGCAAATAGTGAATCTGTGGCACCTTACTACACTGATGGACAGTGACTGCATTGGAGTATGGGTGGGGACTTGATAATATAGGTAAATATAGTAACCATATTGTTTTTTCATGTGAAACCTTCATAAGAGTGTATATCAATAACACCTTAATAAAAAATTTAAAAGATAAATAAAATAAAGATCATCAGAATTCTCAAAAACAAAATGTGGCAATGGAAGGTGGGTGATTTGTGAATAAAATGACCAACTTGCTTAGCTATAACAAATCATCTTTTGTATTGGATGATTGAAAAGGACCAGAAATCAGAAGATACAAGCACTTGAGTAGAAATGAGGCTTGATTTCTCATTTTTCAAAGAGATATTAGTATCTGCTTTACTCTCACTTTCATAGTGAGATTTTCTGATTATCAGATGATATGGATATAGAAATATACCATAGCTTCTGAAATGCTACACAAATGCAAGGATTATTTTAGGGCCCTGCTGTCCAAAAAAATGATCCAGTAGGAAGTGTGAAGCAATCAACAGTCAACAGAATGAAAATCCTAATTTATCTAGAGGTTGATCATTGGCTATTAGGGAGAGGTAGAATGTGGTTAAGCCAGCATGGTCTGATGAATTATTGTGGTTTATTGTGCATAAGAGGTTAAGGCAACTGGTTTGAAATCTAATGGAATTTCTTTGTGCAGTTTGGAGTCTGCCCCCAGTAGCTCCTCAGGGCTATAATGTGATTTGAAGTGAAGGAGGGACTGAAGGCGTTAAGTAGGCTTCAGGAATCTGTGAGCAAAGCAGATAGCATCTGGCCAGGCACCTTGGTGGGCATCAATTCCGGGGAAGGGATCACCAGAGAGTTTGTGACAAATGCCTTGGCAATATTATAAATGTGGAAGACAAAAGAGAGTAGGGAACACAGCGCAAAATAAAAGGTCATTAGGCTTGGAGGTTGAGCAGATCTCCAGTTTGGCTAATAGGAGTGACAAATCCTGGTAATGCTGAAGAAAATGTGGCAAATCAAAATATTCTGATTATGCCCACACTTGAGTCTTACTACCTTTGTAGTTATTAAGTTTTTCCTCATTTCTAACGTCCTGCAGCAATTTAAGACTGTCTCCTCTTTTATAGTGGTCATAAAATTATTCAGCCTCCTTTTAAAATACAGCTACTGCATTTGACTCCCTGATCTCCTGCAGCACTGAATTCCACTGTGTGCAGAAGTATTTCATTTTATTGGTTTTTAAATTTTCTTGCTGTGCCATTCGTATGAGTACATATTCTCATATTGTGCAATGGCATTTTAAGCTTGGAATTGATAACTTTGTTCCCCCTGTACCTTTCCTAATCTTAAATGGTGCAATTAAGTTCCTTTCTAACTATGCTCATTGTCAGGCTGGAGAAACCAGGTTTTTATAATCTTTCATTGCATGTCAGTCCTGCCAGACACCTTACCTCCCTCACAGGCCTAATCTGGACCTTTCCACTGAGCACACTGTGCCCTACCCTATAATCACCACCAGGCAGCAATTGCGAGATACTTTGAAAATTGTGAGGCCATTACCTGACAAAATCTTATATTTAGGGAGCGCTTCTATCTCTGAAGATACCTATTGTTCTTTGTCAACTATCTCAACCCTCCAGACACTCCTGCAAGAAGGAATGTGCAAGCGTGTGTCTTTGTGTAGCTTCTTGAAAGGAGTTTGCCCCATAGCTGTACATGAGGGATGATAGAACAGTCTCGCGGGTTTGTGGAAGGTAGCTGTGTTTCCTGTAGCTGTAGGCTGGCCGTTCAGGGCAGCCAGGCAAAAGCAAATAATGAAGCCAAATAAAATAAACAGAACATTGAGCAATTGCTAGAGGCAAAGAAAAGGGTCAGTCCAGGCTTCTGTTATGGCTGTGCCTTAAGCATCATTGCACGCAAGCACTCTTGGCCTGGCACTAGGATGAGGCTGTGTTGTCATTCAAAATGGGCAAAGCACAGATGCTGTTTCCTGTTAAATATCTGCAGGTTTTTAAAGTCATTCTGCGCACCTTCCTTTTCAAAGGAAGGAAAGTCCCTCCAGAGGGGTTCACACTTTACTCTTCCCTTGATTTGCAGCTCTTTGATGTATCCAAGTGGCTTCTTCCTCAGGGATGGTTTGACCAACTCTGTTATGAACCTGTCTGGAGAATGTAGGGGACTTGTATTTTTAAGAACAACAAGAAGACCGCTTTAATGTTATTTAATGCCACTCTTCAGGAATCATTCAGGGCATAGGCTTTTCTGATTATCAAAGAGTGACATGAAGCGAAGAAGCATCAGTTGGTGGCATTACATTTCAGATGGTCTAAGGTCCAGAAATGCAGCTGAGGTTGGCAAAGTCATGCAGATAGCCAGTGTCAGACTCTGACATGCACAGCCAGGACTAACGTGAGACCTCCCCACCCCACCCCCAGTCCATCTTATCGATCTTTAAGCACTTTGGTCTTGGATAATACATTTGAAGGGGGACTAATCAACTCAGCAGTTGAGACAAATAATATTTCAACACAATATTTAAATCAAAAGTAACACCAGACTCCATGATGAGCAAAATATCCAAATATTAAATAAAGACAGCTCCAGGATGACTGATTTTTGTCCTTTTGCCTTAGGCTTCTCTATAGGTTGGCATGGTACTGCTGCAATCTACAGACCTCTTCATCCCCCCTCGGCTGGCATGAGATACAATCTAACTGCTCTGGGCTGTGTAAGGTTTACTCACTGGCATGTTTCTTAGGACTGTCTAAGGCTCAGTATCTCTGTTTCCAAAAACCACCAAAAACCTGGAATTTTACTTGTTTCTCTAGCCATTACATTCCTATTGACATCAGTGAAAACACTGCTCCATGGCTTGAAAATGGCACTATTTTGTGGCTTTTGTTTTCAAGCTCAGATCACTAATTCATAGAATGATGATGCTTTTGTGTGTTGTTTTATTGGAGATATATATATATATATATATATTTATATTTATATTTAAACCACAGACCCCAAAATAACAAAGAAAGAGCCTATGATTTCTATGGAATTTTTATAAAATGATAGTTACGTAAAATGGACATATATGGAAAACTGAATTAAGGGTCGATTGTGTTCCTGATTTGACTGCACTAATACACCGGGGAGAAGCTCAGAATGTCATTTCGGCTGTAGCCTCATTACTCACTCCTCTTCTCCTCAAAGCTCTATCTAAATTGATAACAGTCAGGACAGGGCAAGATGGGGATGAGAGTAACTACCCTGTTCACCATTTAGCACAATTGCAGAATTGAGCTTGGCTCTGATGCCAAAATGAGTATTCCTCCTCCATCCCTACTGTCTTGAATTAATCTACCCAATTACAGGAGCAGGATTGGGGAGCCTGACTTATCTTATTCTCCTGGGACCCTAGAGGGTTGAGCGTATATGCCCATTGTTTTCAGATAGAGTCAAGAGACTAGGCCATGAATGAACAGAGACCCTCCCCGTGTTAACTTCATCCAGTAGATAAATAAGCTGCTGCAAGTCAGGTTCTTACCACAACTGGTCACCAGAAGAGGAACCCTAAAATTGCAGGCTGATAGGTATATTTCCTATGGAAGGCAGATATTGATAAAAAAGCCAATTTTGTAAGTCTGGCTTTTTTTTCCTAAACTAGAGCCATGTACTTGCTTGAGACTACTATCCAAATAACTAATCAGCACTTTCAAGGGTCGTGGTTATCAGCACACCTCAGAAAAGATTGCATTTATCTCTTAGTGGTGAAGCAAGCAAAACAGAATAAAAAAAATAAATAACCGTGGCCTAGAAATATATTCATTTTCATGTGAAAGTCTAGAGGTAGATATTTCATGGCTGTTATAGTGCCAGGACTCAGATGTCTTCTGTCTTGTTCTACCATTTGTCTTCTGTTCTCAAGGTCACTTCAGGGTCCGCAATGGTTAGTCTGGCTCCCACCGCCACACCAGCATTCCAGACAATATCAAGATCAAACAGATAAAAACAGTCAGGTGAATAGAAAGAAAATTTGTCTGCTCAGGTAAACAAATGGTAAATCTAACAATTTTGAAATGAGGCAACATTAAGATATGACTATTCATTTATTAAATTTTAATGACCTAATACTTATAAATTTAATGATACCCATTATTAAGGCTGTAGCAGCAAGTTCCTCCCTTTGACCCTTGGGTTTGACTCTTTATTTGGGTTGCCACATGGCCAGAGTCTATTCTGTACTATTCTGTTCAGTCTATTCCTACATAATTTATGATAATTAGTCAGTTGGCAGGAGGTAGGACAATCAAATAGAATCAGTTTGTATTGAGACATCCTCAACTTGTCACAGAGGGATTCTCTATGTGCTTCCTATGGTGGATTTCTAGTTTCAGGAGGCCCAACATGCTGCCTCTTACAACTTTAGTTTCTCTGGATGAGAGTCATGAATCTCTGTCAAGCCTTTGATCCTAAGCATAAGTGGCTTTTTTTTTATTTAAGTCCCTCTGATAAAGGCAGGATCTGTGCTTATTAAAGTTATACCTATAGACTATAAATTGCAACACTGAATTCAAGATTAACGAAGTGAGGCCAGTGAGATTTTTGTCTTGCATAAATAAAAAATAGTTTCAGAGTCAGATTTTAAGGATAGTCCAGGAGGCTTAAGCAAGCTCCTTGTATCTTGTGGATCTTATTAATGTTCCCTCTGGATAATTGCTGCTACATAAGCTGAATTTATCTGCCAATGAGAAATAACTAAATCAGTATAACTGAAAAGAAAGCAAGCAATCATATGATGCTCATGACTGTAGAATTCACTGCCCAAGTTGATAAGAAATAAGTAAATAACATTGAAATACAGCCACCCTCACCACACACTAGGAAGTAAAGAGAAAGCCAAGTGTTCTGAGCAACTTTTGGTGCTATGTTATTTGTTGCTTTGATTAGCACTAAGCTTGCAATGACAGTCAAAAGACCTGGAAGCTCAGATTAACAACACACTAACATTTCCAGTAGAGCAAGTTTTGGTTTTAGTTTTGAACTTTGAGATGTCTTGCTTCTCTTTGTATTAAATGTTTGTAACCTTTTTTGTAATCATTACAAAATTAGACTGGTTTTGAATGTTGTTAAATAATGTTAATTTGCAGCTGTCTTTTATATTTTTGCTCTGTCAACATTTTACTATTTGTAAAGTAAATAAGGAATTTATAAAAATGCCACAGGGGCAACATGAAGTTTGGTTTTCCTTGAATAAGAAAACCCTTATTATGATCTGGGATTGCCTCAGGCAGCGTCTATGATAAATCCTTGATAAAAAAGGGTAAGAACAATGTCAACAAAATTCTTTCTCAAGTCACCCATGAATAAGCAGGGGCACACATTTCTGTTCTCTCTTTGCTTGGAAATTTCAAGATCTTCTGCTCTGAACCCCTTTCTACCACTTGGGGGACCATATAGGAACATTTCAGTGTTTTGGGCTTTCTGAGAGTTCCCTTCTCAAGAAGTGTCTTCTGAGGAAATGTTTGGACATCCATGGCTGTGTTATAAAAAGCAGGGTGGTGCAGTGAAAACACACTTCATGATAACTCGTTAGCTGGCAATGCCAGAAAGTGATTCTGAAACATGAGCATTCTTGTTTTGTTTTACTTAATTTTTCATTGCCAGGGAACTAGTGACCAGACACATGCATTCAAGCTGCATCATGAGGACTTGCACACACACACACACACACATTTACACACAAAGCTAATTGAAGATACGATCATGGTACTAAATGTAATTTGCTATCCCCTTGCTAGTGTTTGTTAGTGGCCACTTTGCTACAGGCTATCATTGTTATTGCCAATGGGAGTCAGTGATAAACATAGAATTATTGCCTGATAATGATACCATTACTGTGTGCCACTACTGTATTAGGACTTGGGGCTATTTGTAACTTGTTTGATTCCCAGAACAGAGCTGTAAGTGAAAAGAATATTCTAAATGTGCACACTTGTTATCCAGCTACCATAGATCAGGGGCAGCTGGGAAGCAACAGACAATACAGTCAAGGTGGCTGTAAACTCAGGTCGAGTTATGTGTGCACGCCCAACCTAACATCCCTCACTCTTGGCATTTTCAGATAGTGTAGCCTCTGTACTGGTAATCTGTGCATATCTGTGATCGAAAGTAGGTCCAGTAAGGGAAGCCATATGGTTTGCCGTTCATGTCTGATGCATTTGTGAAGAAACAGATGCAAAATCGAGCACACCTGGAATTCAGAGGCAGAAGCTCTGACAGAGCAATCTGTTGTGTAACACCATACATGCTTGAGGATTTGTGGGGATGAAGTCCCTGCCGAAATAATCTGCACTGATGTAACCCACATCTTAATACACTGGCTGTTGGGCATTTATTTTTCATGGCTGGCTGTACTATACTCACATTAGTTTTCTGTGATGATTGAATAAATATGGAAGCAAACTGTTTATTTGAAGAATAAAAAGATGCAAACCTATCATTTGAAGATGCATACGTACCTTAACTATATTGTTTTGTACTGCTGTACTGTAGTAGGGTCTTTGTGAATATAGAGTGCATTTACATATCATGGGTTGGGTGTATGGTCATGGCTGAGTTTTGTGTACTTAATTGTGGTAGCTTCTTCTGCATATTTTTGTGCTCTACTAGTAGTGGGAGCACCTCTGGTACAGAGGTTGACAGTGTTGCAGAATATCACATGGGTTACATACTAGCTCATAGAGGTCAAATGTTATTGTGTAAATGTGTTCTTAAGGGACAACTGGACTGAGTTATGATCTATTTCTAATGCATTTGCAATTAAAATACCTCTTATATCTATTATGTGTTAATGCAGTAACCTTGAATGACTGACAGTGACCGACAGGCACATAGACACTTAGAAGCTTCGCAATCTAGGGATATGTAGAGAAGGCTTTTTTGGTTTGGGTGGTGTGGTCAATATCTGAGCTTCCACAGGCGACATTAGCTCATCTTGGAAGAAACTTCAAGATTTTTTGCCGGTGGGAAACATTAGAACAAAGAAAAAGAGCAAAGATACCCACAGTAGTCAAAGTCAAAAGATGTGCTTCTGTTTCCAACAGTTGTGTTGGACACAGGAGAATGTCACTATATAGATTAAGAAGAAGTTGCAAGTTTTGATATTTTATATAGTTTTATATGAGAATTATACTAAAGGAGAGCATTATTATTCTTCATCTAATACTATATTCTAACAGCAGTTGTGCAAGATGAAAAAAGTTGATCAAGTGATTTTTTTAAAGGTACCTCAGCAATGCTTTTTTTTAATTGGGGAAATAAAATTTTAGACATTTCTTAAAAGTGGAGAGATGTTGAAGAAGTATGGGTTAGAGAGATGGATCTATACAGGTCATCCAGACTGAGGAATGAGGGACAAGACTGGGAGAAAAGTGACTCAATTGTGGAAGGATTTGCAGGACTTTGATCCAAGTGTGAGGCGAGTCTATAACAAGAAACACCCTGGCCAAATGATTTCAAGTTCTTGGTCAAAGTTGCCCCACTGATGAAAGATCCCCTGTTCCTTGTTGTCTCAGCAGTAGGACCTTTACCTTAGAGTAATGGCATTATAATTAGGAACAAAATATGGAAAAATTTTGAGGGGACACCTAATTACCTCCACTTTGGGGAAAATCTAGGGGTAATTGGGGAGATTTTTGTGCCGCAAAGTATGTAATTAGAGGCAAGAATATTACTTTTATATGAATAGATTGAGATAGCATGCCTTGGAGGGCTTTCAGGTGCTGCCGATCTGCTGCTGCACCTACTCTTTTTCATCATGTCAGTATTCTGTATTCACTTTACCTCCTTGGCACTCAGTATCACCATGACTGTCTGAAAGAAAAGCCAAGAAATCAGAAATCCTGGACTGGGAAAAGCAGAAGCTCACACTCTTGGGGTCCTGGGAACTGTTTGGAAAATTCTAGAAACTGCTGCTTGAATTTCTTCCCCATCATTGACATAAACCCTCCACAACTCTGTGTCATCTTAGCTCACACTCTTTTCTTCACAGTGTGACGCATTTGGAATATAGTTACGAGGCCATATATTTTGTTTCACTGGCGATTATGCTGTGTAACATCAGTATGTCTTGAGCAGCTAAGAAGAGGATCAGGGTTATTTCAAAACAGTTTTATGTGTTTAATATATTTGTCAAACACTTATATGGTGCTCAATATATGGCAGGCATGTTCTTAACACTTTGTCAATATTCACATATGGCCATAGTTATAATTAGAATGATAACTCCTGGTGGGGTGTGGCAGAATTTACTTTGGCTTGAATAATTCATATTACTGAAAAATTTATTATGTAGGTGTTGAGAGAGAGGTTCAAAATGTTAACGTGGAGAGGTCTGACCTAAATTCCACCCAGGATTCCTTATGTGTGGTCCGTGAATCGCAAAGGAGTCCCTGAATAGGCTTCCAGGGGGTTGCACTGATGAGTGTCTACCAAGGTCTGCCTATTCATATTTTAATGGGGAAAAGCATATGTTCTTTATTACACGCCAAGGCATGCGCAATTTCTGCTAGTGCCGGTGGTTCATACTGCCCAGTTTCCATCAGCATCTCTTCCTTTTAAGTTCAGTCTTACACAAACAAATCAAAGAGGAAAATTAAAATATTTACTGTGTATGCAGAAAGCAAATTGCTTTGTATCGGTGTGGAAGGATATTAGTTAAATTTGCTCCCTTAAAATGCATCAAAGGCAGGAATAGCAAAAAAAAGAAAAATAGAGGTAAACTCTTTAAAAAAAATTGTCATCAGTACAATGAGGTTAAACAACCCCCCACTGCAAAATATGAAGCATAACTTCCAAATCCTTAATGCGTAGTTTGAGGCAAGAAACTTTGCTGGGATCTGACACAAATCTTCTCCCATCTACAGATTTTCTCAAAAGTGTATCAGTCCTTAATAGAAATTGTAAACAACATTCTTGCAATCATGGAATTTATGTAATATTCGGGGAGGGAGAAAAATTGCCACACAAGGGTATTTCTCATTGTGAAAAATGCTCTAAAGAAAATCAGATGAAGTGAGATGCTGAATATTTGAGGATCCATGGTCAGGGAAGACTCTGAGAGGGTGACATTTGAGATGAGACCTGACTTATAAAAAGATGCCAGCCTGGCAATTATCTGGGAACAACATGTTCCAGGAAGAGAGAGAAGTAAGTAAAAAGAACCCAAAGCAGGGATGATCTTGGCAGATAAGGAATAGTAAAAAGGGTCGTTATTTCTAGCTAAATCCAGCAGAAGAGGTGGTAGAAAGTGTAAATATTGTAAACTAGGATGAAGTAACTCAATACGATGCTTTTTTTTAAATGAGGGGTAGAAAGAATTGGAAATGGAATAATTTCTTCCTCTTTTATAGCAGGGCATTGTGCTGTTAAAATTAACATATGTTAAATTGCATATGGTTTCCAACCTCTTAAAAATTTAGAATTTCTTAATATTTAAAATATTAAAATCCCTGGTAAAGAAACTGTTAAAGTAACTCAGCATTCCCATTAGTTACCTCTTTTTCCCTCCTCTGGGAAATTCAAGGGAAATTTAATATTTGTTTGCTGGACATGACATTGGTGTGGTTATACTTTTCTAGAATTATTCTCTCTTTTTAGTTCCTTCCTTCCTCTTACACAGACAGGATATGCCTAAGATGTCTGGAAAGATGTTCACCTAATGACAATGATAAATACTTTCACTTGTTTTATTCTAGGCTTTACAGTAGATATGAAATGCCATTTAATTTTGTCATTCACAGTAATATTTTGTATGTTTTTTGCTCTTACCCTCATTGGTCTGATGTGTTAATTGAATGATATCATTTCTTTTTTTCTCACTTCATCTCTAGCATTTTCACATTTTACCCAGGATCTTTTATCACCTTTTATTAATTGTAGCTTTCTTATTTTCTTCAGAGACACTGCAATAAAATAACTTTATCAAGTTATTTCCTAGCCTTTTCTATACTCATGAATTTCTTCCAGCCCACTATAGCAAATAAAATATTGTTATTTTTGCATTTATTTTTATATCTTTCTACGGGCAAGACATATGAACTAACACCTTATGCTAAATTTTGGTCACTAATGGCTATTGATATGTATGACAGGTTTAAAAATGACTCATGTTAGTCAATTTTGCTTTGAATGTGGGAGATTTGGAACTGCCGGCTTCTATTTTTTGATATATTCTGTTTAATAATATTCTCAACAGTTGTTTATGTTTATCTGAAGTTTATATGTAAACACATTTCAGAAGAACCATTTTTGTCAATAAATTAGTTTTAAAAGGGTTAATCTAATCTATTCATTTTATCTCATCTTTAAAGAACTGGATCCAAGATTGCTCCTTGAACTCAAAGACTGGAAATCTGAATGCTGTAGTAGATTTTATTATTGTTCCCAATTTTTTGTTCTCTTTATATTAGGTTTGTACATTCATGCCTTTTACTATATAACTTTGTAGTACTTCACATAGGCCGCCAGATGAAATGTAATTCCTTGTCTTCTTGTCTTTGGAGCTGGTCCAATGACTTCCTTTGGCCAGTGAAATGTGAAAGTAAGCAGAAGCTTTAAATGTGTGGCCATTTAGTTTAGTCTCTTGTGTTACTGTCACCTGCCCCAGATCCAGCTTTAGAATGATGAAGAAATGTAGAACAGAGCTGAATTTGACCTACAGCTGGAGTCCAGTTAAGCCAAAAGAATGTGAGTGAAAATAGCCAAGATCAATCAAACTGCAGAGGACACATAGACCCATGAACGGGGAAAAAAATACTTATTGCTGTAACTCACTTAGATGTTAGAGTGGTTTTTCTGTGGCATTAGTCCACAATAGATGATGAATCTGATCATTTAAAAAACTTGATATATTTACTTACATTATGGTTCCCTAAGCACAATTATTTGGAAAACTGAATCTTCATTCATTAAACTCACTCCAGCCTGCAATTCCAGTGTGGTTTGCCACTTACTAGCTCTGTGTCATACAAAACCTTTCTTAATTTCAGTGAGCCTAAGTTTTTTCTTTTGTAAAGCTTGGATAATAATATCTTCTCTATGGGACTAAAGATATATGTGAAGTTATTTAGCACACATGACACTACATAGGTGTTCAATAACTTATTTAATATTCACATTGGATTTATTCTTAATTTTAAAATTTATGCTATTTACCACTATTTACCACTTTATAATATGTCCTTATCTGGACTTTTAAAAATGTAATGCAAATATCATTGAACAAATAACAATTTCAGGTTGAATAAATATACACTTTTGAAGTAAACTTCATTAAATAAAAAGTCAGTCTTATTAGATCCTACATTTTTTTATCACACCATCAATAATTATTTATAAAATATTCATGAGGACTTTGTCAGGTAGCAGGCCAAAGAAATGCCAAGATACTTACTTTTGTGAGTGACATGTCAATCAAGAGGAGGCCACATGACATTTCAGACCAACCCACAGCCTGTGGAGAGCAAAGCTGGTGGGGGGCATAGGAGAGAGACAAAAATGGGTCATGGGTTTATTTAGAAAAAGTTAAGCCTGAACTAAGATAACAGAATTACACATTAATAAGCACCAGTGACTATTAATAAACCACAACATGTATGTGAGGTAGTTAGACATAAATTTTTGTGGGAAATATCACATATTTTCTGTGCTATTGAGAAAGATTAAACCAAGTAAGTACTAATCAGTAATGTCTGGTGACTCTTATACATGACTTCAAAGGTGACAGGTTGGGTCCTGCATGTGTACTGGGTTACTTCTATGTATCAGGCACTGCGTGTATCAGGCTAGGTGAGCCCGTGAATAAGACAGATACGGTCCTGCCTCCATGGAGTCTACAGTCTTGCAGGGAGAAACAAAAGTTGTCTTAAAACTCCATTTTCAATTTTTTAAACACACATAGCTCTCTCTCATCTCAGTCAGAACCCTTGCACATGTTTGCATTTGCTGTAGCCTCTTTCTGGAAGACTCTCCTTTCTCCTGGTAGCCAACTGCAGGCAATTACAAACTGAAATTGTTATAAAGTGATGGAAATGAATGTAGATAGAGAGGGGTAACATTTATGCAGAAACCAGAAGGATGAGAAGGAGCAGGGCATTTGAGGAGCAGAAGTAGTGTGACATCCCAGAAAGGAAGGAGCCCTGCCTCTCGTGGGAGTGAAAGGAGGCCACTGAGGCTGGCATGTGGAGAGGGAAGGTGAGAGCAAGAGCCAGGGCATGCAGACTTGTGGGTGGTGTGCCAGACTGAGAGGGTAAGGATTTTATCTGAAGTGCGGTAAGAAACTACAGAAGTTATTTTAAGGGACAGAGGTATGCATAATTAGTTTCTGCTTTGAAAATCTTAACTTTGTTATGTGGAAAATGGATTGGGATTGGGGAAGAGAGAAAATGGGGAAAAATCCAGGTGAGTGGTGATGGATGACCTGGAGTAGGATAATGGTTAGGAAGCAGAGAGAAGTGGGAAGATTCAAGAGATATATTGGATATAGGAACAACAGAACTTGGTGATGGACTGGATGTCAGGAGTGACTTAGAGGAAAAACAAAGATGACTTCTGGATTTTTACAAACTTGAATAGCAGGAGTCAAAGGAGATCACTGGCTGGATTTGTAGACCAGGCTGCAGGCTGGAGATGTGCTTAGATGACTGATCAGGAATAACATTGATTTAAAGAGGGGCTTTGATCATAAAAACTGAAGCACAGACAGAGCACAGTAGCAGGTGGGACTGAGAGAAGAGAGAGGAACAGACAGGCAAAAGTCTAGACAGGTCATGTTCACAGGCTATTCTTAGTCTGGAGACCTGGTCCCACCATCGTGTTTCAAAACAGCACTAGGTGGCTGAGCCAGGATGGGAAGCCGTATCAAGGGAGACAAAGTGATGGAGTGAAAAGAGGTTGCAGAATCAAGCATGGCTGAGAAACAATTACCTTGCATGATCTTGGATGAGTTACTTGAATTACTTAACCTTTCAGAACCTCAGATTCCTAATTTGTAAAATAGGATGAAAATATTTACCTTGCATGTTTGTGTGGAGCTTATTTTGAGCAATGTTTACAAAATACCTTGAATATAGTAGACACTAAAAATGCATTTCTCTTGGTGTCCCCACTGTGTAAGTTGATTCATATCACTGAGAGCTCTCACTCATTTGGCTACATGATGGATCAAATCCTGACACTAAAAGGCTTGGTTCCTGTCCAGCTGCTCTCCAGCTGTAGACTGGGGAGATAGGAACGTGAAAGGACGGAACTAACAATTACAGTGTATTCTAAATGATATGGTAGAGTCTCAATCATACTTCATTATATACTGTATGATATGGTGTTACATTCTTTCATTCTTATGTCTTCATAGAAACTCTGTGGGAATGGTATTATTTGGTTTCATTTATAAGTAAGACACTTAGGCAGAATTTTGGAGATCTGAGCAAAGTTACCAAGTTCCTGCCAGAAGAACCAAGATAGGAGCAGGCTTAGTCTGATGTTTGTGCAATTCTCCTCTACTTTACTACCAGGACTTCAAACAAGGCCTGATTCCCAAAGGAGGAAATTGCCATCATTTACTAAATTACGCTTTTTCTTTTCTGGGGTGGACAAAGGGGCTCTCTCTAGTGTGGGGAATGGGTGGGAGGATTTATATCCTCTTTGAATTTGGAAGACTTGAGTCATTCATTCGTGGAGTTAAGTCATACTTTTTTGTTTTAGAGATGACAGACTTCTAAGTCTCAGAAAGGTTGACATCCTGAGATCATTTGACTAGTGGCATTTTAGCTATTTCAGTTCAATAGTCTTTCAGTATTTCCATGGTGCCTCAGGCATCTCCTGCTCAGATTTTTTTCTTTTTAATCCATGATTCGATTTTTAAGAGCAGCAACAATGATTTTCTCCATAATATGAGCAGTGAAAGATATTCTCACACACATACAGCTCTCCCCTTGGATATCTAATTGTCATCTCAATTTTGATAGGATCAAAATAGAGCTCTTAATGTCCTTGCCTTGAATGTGCCCACTTTCCCCTAGTTTCCTCCTCTTAACAGATGGTGACTATTTAGATATGCTTGACTTCTTTTCTCTGTGGAAATCAGCATCCAGATGTAGGTTAGTCCTGTCTTTGAATTGTCACACGCTCCACCATCACTTCCCAACAACATCTTTTGCCTGAGTCACTCCGGTCGCCTTCTAGGTAGTCCACCTCCCCCTACTCCCCCCACTCCCCTGGCCTTTTGTGCCCATTCTCTTCAGAGGAGCCAGACTAGTCCATTTACAATGTAAGATGCAAAGTCTATACAGTGGCTTCCCAGGCCTTGCTAGGTCCAAACTCTGACTTCATGGCCAAATCTCTCTCACACCCACTTTGCTCCAGCCACTCTGGCCATCTTTTAGGTCCTCAAAAGTGCTAACAAGCTGCCATCTCAGGGCTTTTACACTTGCTATTCTTTTCTGCATAGAATACTCTTCTCCCAGAGAGGCAAATAACTTATTTCCATGCTTTCTTGACATTTCTGCTAAAATAACACCCTGTCGGGAAGTCTTCTTTGACCACTCTTTGTAAAATGGCGATGCTGTCCCCATACTTCAGGTATTTTTCCTCCACGGAGCTCATTTTCACTTAACAGGGCATGTATTTGTTTATAGTTTTTCTCAAAATACCTTCCATCCTACTTTGCATGTATGGTCTGTGAGGACAGGAGGTTTTTCTCAGATTTGCTTACATTTAGAATGATGCTTGACTTGAACTAAGAATTCAATTTGTATTTGTTGAATGAATAAGTTGATGTTAGTATTTTCAATATAATATCATTCTTGTAGATTGGGTCAGAGTACTTAAGTATATTAATTTTATCTAATTTTTCTTTGATTGCTCTTGTACCTCTGACCTCTGACTTTATTAGAATTGACTATCGCTTTGATAAGACATATTCCCAATTTTGGAGAATAGCAATTTCTACAGTAAAACCATACTATTGAATGGATAATATTATGAACAAGTCATTTCTGGCAAAGATAATGTGAAATAAAATACATCTCCTTACAGCTCATGTTTTTTGTGTAAAATTTGTCCTTATTCCCATATAACACTAGATTCTGCTGCAGTTATTTCATTTGCTTTAAAATTTAATACTTATTATACTTGGGAAGCTAGAACTAATAAAAATGAAAACCTTTTCCAGTGCTATCAACAGATATGTTATCAAGAGTTTTACCTATTTTTAGTAAGTTTTAACATGTAGTAGAACAACTAAGGATTCTTTTTTCCTGACTTCATTCCTATTGACTATTGTTTGTTCTGCAAAGATGAAGCTCTGCCCTCTAGCTTGTCTTTCAGACACACTAAGAGTGTCGTACTGAATTTCGAAGCATGTACACTTGAAATTGGAAGTCCACTGTCAGTGAGGAGAACCTGCAGTAGCCACATCTTGCTTCCTTTCCTGTGATGTGATACAGCTAATCTGAGCTGAACTACTTGAGATGCTTGTTACTGCTGCAATCTCAGTGAATTTAGAGTGGTAATCAATTAACAGTAAATAGGTTTCTTTGTCAATTTGGAAGCATCCCGATGAAGGTAAAGAGAGAGTGGAGTAAAGTGATAAATAATTTATAGCTGGAGAGAATCCTTAATTCCTTCTGCCCAATCATAGGTTCTAAATTATTTTTTAGGGGAAACATGAGGCCAATAACTAGAAACCCGGGACATGAATGAACCCTGTTTAAGAAAGAAATTTTTAAAGTTAAAGATGTGCCAGTTTTGCAGCTTACACCTAGAGTTTATACAAAATGCCACAGTTTCCAAGAGCCGCTTGTCTGTGACCCTCCTGAGGACCTCTTTGCCATTTCTCTCTTGTTATTTTGCTTTTTCTCTTGATTTCTCCTCCAGGACTATCTTCTAACTTGCCTGCATCTTGTTTTGTACCAGTAACGTGCATGGGCTAGTGTATACACACGATTGCTCTTTCTATCCTCTGGTAACTCTTTCTCTCTGCCTCTCAGGGTCCCATCTTGGCCGGGCTTTCCTTTTATTAGTGTCTTGACAGGTTGGAGATAGATAGTGATTAGGATATTTAAAGCTCTGACGCTTGGATGCCTTCGAGAGAGCCTTGCCCAGCATGGATGTAATTCCTCATTCATTCCCTGTCTCCCTTGCCCTGCTCTGAGTAATAAAGGCTTCTCTTTCCTTGCTCAATTCCCGAGACAGTGGGGAACCTGTGGTGATGTTTCAGTAGCTCCTTGGTCCTCAGGGATGTCTGGGGAGAGTGAATTCACAGTACAGCCTGCCCACTCTCACCCGCACCAGTGAAGTCAGCCTGCTGACTCGGAGGTCTGGCTCCCTAGGGTTCTCAACCTCCTACCCCTCCCCTAAGCTTAAAGGCTAGCCCTAACTGTTGAGTAGGACTTTGGGTCCCTCCTTTAGATCCTGCTAGCCCTTTGCCCTGGTTTGATCCTGCTTTTGAACTTTTTTGTTTTATATTGTCCTATATGGACTTCCCTTATCTGGAGCTCTTATCCATCATCTTCAGAATGGTCCCACTTTGAACTTCCTCACTCCATATGCACCTGCACTTCTACCTTGAATCCAACCCTTAGATGTTAATTCTGGCCCATGTTGGAAAATGAAAACTCCTCGGTCCCATCGAACTTGATAATTTTGTATTCTAGGAAGGGGCAGCTCTTCTGTGTTTTCCAGATGGACTCATTCTGTGCTAGTATTAGTTAGCTGAGAGCTTTGGGCATTCAGGAGTGGGAATAGGTCTCAGTGCATGTCCAGTTAAAAAATCATCTCCACATCTAGAAACAGAAGTAGATTTATGTAAAGCTAAAGCCTCTTAAGTTTTAGGTCTTCATTTGCATGGGCTCCTTCTGATGACCTGGCAGGGGCTCCCTCAGTGTGTTCACATAGATATATGATTTTGTAAATTTGCAAAAATAAGAAATTTGAACTACAATGAATAAAGACCACTGTGTCTTTTCACTCCTACTTCTATTCTGTCATATTTTGACTCATATCTGGCAGCACTGTAGTGGCCAGGACAGTTTTTTGGCTAAGGAGAACATGAGTGAGATACATTTTGGGTTTACTGGAGTGGATTTATGTGCCTAGCAATTACTTCTGCAAGTCATGGCTAGTGGGTAGCCTTGGAGTTGCACAGCTTGGATCTCCTTTCAAGAAAACGGGGTGGTGTACTTCCTCCAGCCACCCACCACACCTTGAGATCCACCACGGCATCACGCAGAGACCATGCTCTCCCTAGGCTGCTCTTCAGCCACTGAATGAGCATGGTGGGAGTTCTAGAGCCAGACCATTCCTGCCTGAGGCAGAATGGGCAATCTTTGCCCTGGACTGCAACTTTCACAGAGGGGCTCTGCAGTCTCAGGGTCCTCCCACACAATTCTCCTTCCTTTTCTTTCCTTTCCCAGGTGTTAGAGCTTCATTTTGTATGAAAGTTTCTCTATATCTCCTGCTTCCTCTTTTCTTTATCTTCCATGGGCATTCCCCTCCATAAATCTCTTCTACATCCAATTCCATTTTGTGTCTTCCTCTTAGAGGACGTGAACTGACACAGTTAAATGGTTGACAGGCTAGCTTGTGTCAGATCTTTGTTTAAACTGAGGTTTCGCTGACTTTGATCCTAATGATTTTCACAAACACTGTATTACCTTTTGTATGCCTCATGGTCCATCAGCCAATCTTCGATTCCTTGGCCCAAACTTCAAATTCATCTATTCTCAGTAACTCGCCAGTATTTGGCAGCATTTCCCACCTCCCCTCCTGACTCCGGAGCATTTTCTTTCCACTGCCCTTCTTATCCATTGCTGCTCTCCCTGTATACCACACCCAACCCGAACAGACTCTGCCATTGCTGGGATAGACCTTTGCTTATACTCTTTCCCCTGTCTGAGATAGCTTTACCCAACTAGACTGATAGAGCTTATTAATTTCTTGCTGATGTGCCATAAAAATCTGGCATTGACAACAGTAACATAAAACTCATTAATATGACACTACCATGAGGACATCTGTGGCAAACTGGCAGACGTGTGTCACTAATTTAAAGAGCATTTAAGATTAATCATTGTTCCAGAAAACTTGAATTGTCCTAAAGTCTTATGGACTGTTTATGAAATAAACTGATTATTTTTCCAAAATTGACAACACTTCTAAAAATTTACATATTGCCAATAAAGAGTTGTAAAACTTATAGAAACTTCTCTTGAATAAAAAAAAACCTTTTTTGGACCAACCATACTAGAGAAAAGACTTATCTATCTGCTGTGAAGTGAATTGTGTTTCCCCAAAATTTCATGTTGAGTGAGGCCTTAACCCTCGATGTGACTGTGTTTGGAGAAGGGGCCTATAAGAAAGTAATTAAGATAAAATGAGATGGTAAGAATGGGTTGATAGGATTGATGTCCTCATAAGAAGAGATATCAGAGAGCTTGCTCTCTCTCTCTCCCTCCACCCCCTCTCTATGTGCGGACACAGCAAGGAGGCAGCTGTGTGATAGCCAGGCAGAAGATCCTCACCAGAAATCGATTCCTGCCACAACCTTGATCTTGGACTTTCCCACCTCCAGAGTTGTGAGAAAATAAATTTCTGTTGTTTAAGCCTAGTCTATAATATTTTGTTATGGCAGCCTGAGCTGAATAAAACACTATCTTTTCTTTCTAAAAAACAGGGATTCTTAACTGGGTGTGATTTTTTTTCCCCTTAGGGAGTATTTGACCATATCTGAAGATATTTTTGATGGTCATGACTGGGAGGATGCTAATAGCATCTAGTGTGTAGGACCAGAGATATTGTGAAAATTCCTAACAATCTGTAGGACATCCTGTTTCCCTCTCCCCTCCACCTGTTCCCAACAAAGAATTACCCAGATCAAAATGACAATAGTGCCAAGATTGTGAAATCTGAGAAACCCTGCTATAGAAAATGATAGAAAATCTTGTCTTATGAAGAGGTGATCAAAGAGAATATAGGCAATTACATGGGAAAGGTATTATAATAAGGGAGATGTTCAGTAGGTAATTAATAAACGATTATCTTATATTTTTGGGGTTTTGTTTGTGAGATTTTCATATTTTTAAAGTTTATAATTTACTTGTTTTATTTCCTAAGTAAAATTTTATTTTTATTCCTAATTTGGTATTCTTTTTTATAAGACACCCCTCAAAATTGTATAATCTTCAGTACCCAAAATCCTGAATTCATCCTGGTTTAAAGTTATTAAACACTTATGTACAACACTAGCAAACTTTTACTTCATTATGATTCTGAATCACAGCCTTATAATTTTATTCTTTGGGTATAGTCTGACAATCTAAAAATGCTTAGTAAAGTTTAGTGAAACAACATTTTTATAAGTGATAAAAAGCTGTTATTATTGTATATGTAGGCAAGAGATTTGGCCTTTCTCACTAAATCCTCTTTGCCCTTTGCAGAAGATTTTCCTAAGCGTTTAAATAATAGAACATCCACATAATATATCCTGTGGTCTTTAGTGGTGTATATTCACAAGGGAGTCATCACATTTTTCGCTCCGCTCCAGAAAATTAATTACCAAGTCATGCCAATTTTGAAATTTCTCAAGTATTCTCCGTTGTTTCATTATCTTATTTAGGGCCTCCAGCAGTTCTCCTTTGGACAGATGAACAGCTTCCTCTTTGGATCGTCCACTTCTACTTCATAGTTTTCACAGCTACCAAGATAATTTACCTATCTCTATCAAGGTCATCTATCTCACCATGTCAGGACATATTAAAACCTTTTAATAATTTTCCACTTTCATTTACAGTTATAAGTATTAGAACTTGTTCTTAATGAGAAATCTCCAACGAAGGCCCAATATATAACACCCACTCAATTGAATCAGGGGAAGGGCCAGAGCCTCCCCTCCTTAGGCCATCCCTGGCTCCTTACCCTTCTCTGTGGTCCCTGTGGCACCTTCACGATACCCATGTATGACTTGAATGATTGTAAAAATTTATCTTCCAAACAACACACTTCTGAGAGTGAAAGGTGGAATTACTGCCAACTATGCTAGGATAATATGTGAACAGTAAGGCTGTCCCTGGCCTACTGGAATGTATTAGCACCCCCAGTGTTTCTTGAAGTGTAATTTGCAGACCACATCTGCAAATGAGCCCAATCAACTTGGCTTGCAGGTTTCTGGGCCACATCCTGCATGTGGAGAATCATAATCTGACCACATGGGAGGAGGGTGGAGTAGCTCTAAAGCCCAGTTATCACTGCTCTTTGGGATCCTTGAACCATGCTTTATGTACACTGCCTCCCCTTTTGGGACAGCTTTCAATTCCTACTCCAGGATTTGAGTTCCCCTCTGGGGAACATTTCTGTGCCCCTTAGGTGGAGTTGAATGCTTTCCCCTATGGTCCAACAGAACTCATTGCATTTTATTGCTGAACATACCTTTGTCGGTTATTGTTGTTACTCTATGTATTCATTTCCCTCATTAAATTGTGAGCTTCTCAAGGGTAGGGACCATGTCTTACTGATTTGAGAACATACCACAATATCTGTCACATAACAGTTGCTCAATAAATGGTTGATGAATAAATAAGTTGGTAGATAAATGAATGAAGATAATGTTCATTATCTCTTGTAGTCCTTTTGGCTCTCTAAATAACTATTCTATGCTCAACTTCAAACAATCTGACAATTTATTTTTATTGAGTGACTATGTTACGTTGTTTAGAAAATTAGTTAAATGGGTATATCGATGTTAAAGTTCTAAATCTATGTGTTTGAAAATCTCATCACATGGCATACTAGAATCAGAAAGAGTTTAGAAATCCCTTACATCTCTACATTTTACAGATGAGAACTGAGGCTCAGTGCAATGTATCAGAAATAGAACAAAATGCATCTCTATCCCTGAGGTGGCAATGCAGGGCTGTATTCCTGATGCTTTTCTAAGTCCCTGTCCCAACAGGTAATGCCTCAGCCAAATATTAGAGCCAGACACCGGGTAAGATAACATTATTATATCACAGTGTTATAGGTTGATGCCTTAGGAAGCCAACTCTGAGGTAGAGTTTAGCTTGCAGGATATTTCTTAAGGAGCACTTTTGGATGAATCCCTGTGAAATAGAAGAGAAGAAAGCAGGACTGGGCAGAGGAAGTAGTTGAGCGGTTTACTATCCCCAGTGGTTGGGACCCTCCAGAGTTGCTCCAGAGCAGGAGCAGCCCTTCAGCATTGTCTCCAGCTGGGTTAAGATGGCCAGCACTTTATAACTCCTGCACTGAATGTGGGCCACCTCAGGGAAGGTGCAAAGCCATTCCCTGCCTTGGAGACAGTCCCTAGCAGGCTGAAAGCTAAAGGCTGTCTGCTGACAGCTCCTACCTTCTGGGCAACAAGTTCTTCCTTGAGGGGGGAATTTAGGCAGCAGACAATATTACAACCATAAATTTCATAAAGATAGATTTTTATAAGAGTATGGATGAGGATTCTAGTTTGCATTAAGTAGTTTCAGCTGACAAAGAAGCTAGGGTTGTAAGTTGGGTCTCAGTTCACAGTGCAGCTGTATAAGACAGATTTATATGTGAGACCTTGGAAATTATTGCTGTGATTTTTTTTTTTGAGATTTCCTGGATCTGGGGACTGTTTTTTGTTGGGTCTTCATTACTATGTTGGGATATATGTAGAATTTTAGCAAACCTTTAATATGTAGTGAGGTAACTTTTTTTTTCTTTTCAGCTATTATTTGATATCTTCACAAATTTTTTAATATAAAATACACTTCTACTGCATTACAAAAACAAACCTTGCAATCATGGTGAAAATTTTTTTAAATATAATGCCGTAATGGATTTCATAAGATTTTACTTAAAATTTTCAAATGTGTGTGTGTATGTATGTTAAGCTGGCCTGAATTCTTACTTTTGCCAATTTTTACATTTAGGTATTAATATTATGCAAAAAATTATAGAATAAACTAGAAAGCTACTCATGTATTTTTATTTTCCAGAGGGGCTTATATAGTAAAATATGTTGTTTTAATTTGGAATAATTTTGCTGAATGAGTCACTAGTTTGCCTTAAAATTACATCTGTGATTTCTGCCCCTTTAGGTAATTTTTAAAAATTGTATTTCCTAGGAAAAAATGTATATTACAATGATATTTTCAAAATATTGTAATTTTTAAATCACCTCTGTACTGTATACCCTTCCTCATTCTAATTGTGATTTTATTTAAAATTATTCTTTTTTGGAGAATAGTTATTTTTACTGATTTATTTTCAAAGAACTTCCTAGATTAATTTTACTTTAAAATTTTTACCTTAAATTGCTAACTTACACATTTAAAAAAGAATTAGTTTCTTCAGCTTTTCCTAAAATTGCTTTATTGTACTTCCTTTCCAATTTATGGAATTAAAGACTTAGTTAATATTTTTCTCCCTTCTTGTTTTTTTTTTTAATAACAAAAGCATTTAAGATTAAGAAGAATAGTCTTTTGAGGAACTTTGGACACTTCCAAATTGTTTCGTATGTAGTTTTATCATTAGTGCTACATAAACATTTTTCTATGTTTTTTTTCAACATTAACTATTTATGAGGTTAATACATTTTTCAAACATTTAAAATTTTTTTATTTAACATTTTGATATTAATTTTTTAGTGTTTGTATGTGTTTGTGTTGGTTTCAAAGAATGTGTACTCTATAGAGTTTTCTCTTAAATTTATTTTTACTTTTTTAAAATATTCTGATATGAGAACTATTTTTGCCAAAGTTCCATGGACATTTGAGAAAAATAGTACATGTCTTTGTTTTTCCATACCGAGTTTAATATAAATATATTAAATAAACATTAAGTATTTAGGATTTTTCATATCATTTTTAATCTTATTTACTTATTAAAGCTTATGAATGTTGAATTAAATCTCCATGTCCGATTGTGTTTTTATTTATTTTTCACTGTATTTTTAACAGGTTTTGCTTCATGCATTTTGTATTATAAAGTACAGTGCTTATGGGTCTAGATATCATTATGCTATAGATTGTATATTCAAACAAAAATAAGATTTTGCATATTTTAATTTTTGTTGAAGTCTACTATTCTGTTATTAATATTATTTGGCTATTTCTTTTTCCTTGAGCTTAACTACTGAATTTTGAATTTTGTCCAAATATATCCTTTTAATATTTCCTTTTTTTTATTTTAGAGGTCTATTATCACTGGCTTTTGTTTTGTAACCAAGTCTAAGAGTTATCTTTTCCCAACGGTGTTTATTTCTATAAATGTTATGTTTGATTTTATTTTGCCATGTTATCTGGAGATTTCTGTATTACCTATTTGTTCTTCATATGTTTTGCTTGTTTTAGAGTTTTCTTTGCTCTTTTAATCATATAAAAAGTGTTCAAGTTTTTTGCTTAATAATTTGGAAGAAAAAAACTGAAACAGATAGTATTTTAGTAGTTACTTTTTCTTCATTTTTTATATATATTTTTTATTAAGGTATTATTGATATACACTATTATGAAGGTTTCACATGAAAAAACAATGGGTTTACTACATTTACTCATATTATCAAGTCCCCACTCATATTTTTGAATTTACCAAGGCTTTTTTGTGGCCTAGTGCATGATCTATTCTTGAAAATGTTCCATGTGCACTTGAGAAGAATGTGTATTCTGCTGCTTTTAGGTGTAGAGTTCTGTAGATATCTGTTAGGTCCATCTGTTCTAATGTGTTGTTCAGTGCCTCTGTCTCCTTACTTATTTTCTGTCTGGTTGATCTATCCTTCAGAGTGAGTGGTGTGTTGAAGTCTCCTAGAATAGCATTGCATTATATTTCCCCCTTTAATTCTGTTAGTATTTGTTTCACGCATGTAGGAGCTCCTGTGTTGGGTGCATAGATATTTATAATGGTTATGTCTTCCTGTTGGATTGACCCCTTTATCATTATGTAATGTCCTTCTTGTCTCTTGTGACTTTCTTTGTTTTGAAGTCTTTTTTGTCTGATATAAGTACTGCAACTCCTGCTTTTTTCTCCCTATTAGTTGCATGAAATGTCTTTCTCCATCCCTTCATTTTTAGTATGTCTTTGGGTTTAAAGTGAGTCTCTTGAACGCAGCATATAGATGGGTCTTGTTTTTTTATCTATTCAGTGACTCTGTGTCTTTTGATTGGTGCATTCAGTCCATTTACATTTAGGGTGATTATGGATAGGTATGTACTTATTGGCATTGCAGGCTTCAGATTCATGGTTATCAAAGGTTCAAGGTTAACTTCCCTACTATCTAAGAGTCTAACTCACTTAATATGCTATTACAAACACAATCTAAAGGTTCTTTTTTTGTTTGTTTTTTCCCTCCTCCGTTTTCTTCCTCCTCCATTCTTTATATATTAAGTATCATATTCTGTACTGCTTTTCTATCCCTTGATTGACTCTGGGGATAGTTAATTTAATCTTGCATTTTCTTAGTAATTAGCTGTTCTATTTTCTTTACTGTGGTTTTGTTACCTCTGGTGACAGCTATTAAACTGTAGGAACACTTCCATCTATAGCAGTCCCTCCAAAATACACTTTAGAGATGGTTTGTGGGAGGTAAATTCTCTCACCTTTTGCTCATCTGGGAATTGTTTAATCCCTCTTTAAAATTTAAATGATAATCTTGCTGGATAAAGTAATCTTGGTTCAAGGGCCTTCTGGTTCATTGCATTAAATACATCATGCCACTCCCTTCTGGCCTGTAATGTTTCTGCTGAGAAGTCTGATGACAGCCTGATGGGTTTTCCTTTGTATGTGATCTTATTTCTCTCTCTGGCTTCTTTTCATAGTCTGTCCTTATCCTTGATCTTTGGCATTTTAATTACTATATGTCTTGGTGTTGTCTTCCTTGGGTCCCTTGTGTTGGGAGATCTGCTCACCTCTGTGGCCTGGGAGACTATCTCTTTCCCCAGATTGGGTAAGTTTTCAGCAATCACCTCCTCAAAGACATTTTCTATCCCTTTTTCTCTCTCTTCTTCTTCTGGGACCCCTAAAATGCAAATATTGTTCCATTTGGATTGGTCACACAGTTCTCTCAATATTCTTTCATTCTTAGAGATCCTTTTTTCTCTCAGTGCCTCAGCTTCTTTGTGTTCCTCTTCTCTGGTTTCTATTTCATCTATCGTCTCCTCCACTGTATCCAATCTGCTTTTAATACCCTCCATTGTGCTCTTCAACTATTGGATCTCTGACCGGAGTTCATTTCTGAGTTCTTGAATATCTTTCCATACCTCCATGACCATGTTTATCATTTTTATTTTGAACTCCCTTTCAGGGAGAGTCATGAGGTCCATATCATTTAAATCTTTCTCAGGACTTGTATTAATAATTTTACTCTGGACCAGGTTCCTTTGCCATTTCATATTTGTGTATGGCGCCCTCTAGTGCCCAGAAGCTCTACTCTCTGGAGCTGCTCAGCCGCTGAAGCAATGTCAGGGATTGTAGGGGAGTGGTATTGGTGCCTTGGGGGAGGAAAGAGCTGTTTCCTGGTTCCTGGCTGCTATGCCTGTCTCCACTGCCTGAACCAGTGGGCTGAGCACACAGGTATAAGCCTCTGTAATTTGCGTTTTTAGTTTCTGTAAACAGATCTTCCCTCTGGCTGGCCTAACGCCAGGGTAGGGTTTCCTGGTTTGCAAGCCCGGTGGGGCTGGCCAGGGGAAAGGCGCACTCATCTGCCTGTCACAGAAGGGGTTCTTGGAGCTGTGTAGGCAGCCAGGGATCTGGAGCACCTGAAGATCATGAAAGCTCCCAATATGCTGGGCAGAGTGCACCTGGACAATTTTGTCTACCTGTCCTTTCTCCTGAGCAGTAAGCTCTGTGCCATCGTTGCCCCTTTGGCAGCCCTGTTGCTAAGGGCTTCCTTGTTAGGAAGTCTCTCAGACTGCCCGCCTTTCTTTTGTCCCCGAGCAGCTGGGTATGGATCCCTGCTTTCACAAGCAGCTGGATTCTTAGTCTCTCCAGGAATTCTGCCTGTCTTAGCTTTCCAACCCCCTAATTATAAGAGTATCATGCAAGCACCATGAAATGTAGGTTTGTGCTCCCAGAGCAGATCTCCAGAGTTAGGTATTCAGCAGTCCCAGATCTCCACTCTCTCCCTCCTCCTTTCCTCTTCCTCATGCTGATGAGCTGGGGTGGGGAAGGGCTTGGGTCCTGCAGGACCACAGCTGCAGTATGTTACCCTTCTCCATGAGGTCTGCTCTTGTCTCCAGGTGTATGCATATTGTTGCAGTCCTCTTTCCTGTTGCTTTTTCAAGAGTAGCTGTATTAGTTATATTTTCGTATTATATGCGGTTTTAGGAGGAAGCCTCCGTCTCACCTCTCACTCCACCATCTTTTTTTTTAGAAGTTACTTTTTAAAAGTGGCATATCTGAACATAAATTTTGATGATGACCAATGTCATGAATGAACCAGAAACTCTTGCTACCCTTCTCGTATCCCAAGTATCTATTTTTATTTGACCATACTGCTTCATAGGGTTTTCATATGATAAGGGATTTCAGAATGCATGTATATTAGTAAACGAATACATGTTAACATTATGTAGCCATTCTAAATCATTTTTCATTTTTTCTTTTTGCTTTATAATTATCACACTTAAGTGATTTCAGTGTCTTCCATGCACCTTTTTACCACAGGTGCACTTCTTGGCTATCTTCTTTTGATCTTTTGAAAAGTTAACATTTTCAGGAAGAGCTTTGGAAGATATCCTTTGTGAGCCTGTGCTTTATGACAAGTAATTTCTCTTGTTTTTAAACTTGAATAACTTTGCTGTGCACAGGGTTTGGTGATCACCCTTTCCTTTTTCAGAACATCTTTAAGCTATTTTTATTTATTTATTTTTTTCTTACCTTTTAAAAACTGGCTTTTAATTCTGCAGAGAAGCCCATGACCACCTTAAGAAGTTATCTTCTGAGAAGGTAACTCTCTGTGTCCTGATCCTAGCCTTAGGGATGCATAATTTGCTTTTCTTAAAAAACTTCATCAGAATAGGAAGAGAAAAAGCTAAAAACCTTTAATCTTTCTTGAGATGTTTCTTAGTTTCACTTACATAACTTAAGGAAACATTAGGGATGTTTAAATGTATTGGGAAAACATAAGAACATTTACTCTACTAGGAAAGCTTTACTCTTTTATATAGTTTATTATACTATCTGCCATATTTGTGGTGTTGCTTTTTTTGTTGTTGTTTAGGAAATCAGTGATTCATTTATTCTATCTTTATTTTCTGTCTTCCATTTTAAGTATCTTTAATCATGTAATTTTTCTTGTCCTGTGGGAGGTTATGGAGAGGACCAGATCACAGGTTCCCCAGGGGAGCGGGACCCCAGCTAAGCTGGATCCCAGCCATTGAAGGGCCTGCCCCCTCCCTATGTCTCGCCCACTGTTCCCACCATGGACCATTTTCAAGAAAGTCGCCATGAGAGAGTTAATATGTCGTTCAACCCGTCTGTGCTGAGTATGTGACTGAACCCAGTTAAAGCTTCTGTAAAAACTTTTAAGATTCTTGTGGGCAGGCAGGAAGATCTCATCTTGCAGCGCCCAAGACAAACCTTGTAAGTTCCTTTGCTGGTTGAACTGCCGCCTACCAATCCGGAATGGCCGCCTGTCGTTTTCAGTCTTTCCTTGCTTTCCCTGTTTCGAGGCCACTTTGCGAAACACCTTCTGCATTCTTGAAGTGCTGCTTAAGTTCGTTGCCTACTGGAATGATTTAATTTCCTATACTATTGCTTATAATATCTTGCTCATCTTTATCCTGAGATTGCCTTGCCCTTCATAAAGATATACTGAATGATTTAATTTTGTTGCCAGTTTATATCACTACAGTCTTCTTTTTTTAAAAATCTAGCTCCCTGGTCCACTCAGTTCCTTTTCTATCAAAATGTTAACTTTATGTTATTTCGGGGACTATGTTTTCTTCAATTTCATTGAGAATAAAAATCAGGTACCTGTAAAAAAATTTTTTGTATTACCGTTTCCAATAGTAGATCTTTTTTTTTAATTATGGTGGTTTATTATTATTTTTTTGCATATGTAGTACTGACATCCTCTCCCTTTTAAAAAGTGAAACCTGTTTCCCTAAGTACCATGCTTATTTTTGTTTTGTTTTGTTTTGTTTTCCTGAATGAGCAGAGTAGGTCCTATGATAATATTTGCCAACAGATATTGGTGGCTTCTGTTGGGTTAGCCTTACTCTCCATTTGACAGCTGTTGGAGCTGTCTCTGATTTTAAACTGGAGGCAAGTGTTGATGTTAAGAGTGTGCAATTTCTGGTGTTTAGATGTTCTTTCTGTAATAAGGTTCAGGTGGCTCTGGAGGGATCTATTTCCTGTTCCAACTGCATTACATTGCTGTGGTTTGGGGAATAAATTCTAGGGTAATTAAAATACTCTGGAGTTCTTTCTTTGCCAAAGATAGTGAATAAATAATCCACAACCTTTCCACTGCTCCTAGATCTCTAGAGGTCAGCCCTTCTCTATGGCCTGGGGGTCAAACTTCACATTTTGATAAATTTTCCATCCCAGCCACATTTCTTATATTTCCAGGAATTATTATTTTGCAGTGGGTAGAAAGAGTGGTACTGTTTTCACATGGGCATTGATCACATTGATCACAGACAGATGTTGGCAGCATAACTCTGGCTACATCATAAAGCAAACTGCAGGCACAGGGCTGGAGTCATCTATGTATTGGGCAAGAATGTCTCCAGAGGGGCAGGGACAGAGGTCAGGAACCAGGGAGCCTGGTACTGGCCTCAGGGCTGAAGCGTGAGCCTGTCAATGTTAATCCTTTAGCTTCTGATGCACATGGAGATCTGCAAGATCCCAGGGGAGGGGCTGTTACCCCCAAGGGACTACGATAAGGGACAATTAATAAGCAGTCGAGTATTTCAATAATTTACCAGTTTATATGGCCAATACAGTACAGACATCTGCTATGTACCTTCTTCAGAAAAATGTCTTGTTTAGTTACACTTATTGTTGGAGTCATTAATTATTTCTAGTTACAATGGGAATAAAACTTTCCATCACTTTTTGAATTTTTGAGAGTACTTCATCATGGGATCCTCTGAGGAAGGTAAGTCAGAGTATTATAACTGTTTAGTCTGCTTCACAAAAAAGGAAACAGGACCTCAAGGACTTTGTCTAAATTAACATGGCCTGTGACTAGAATCCTTATTTATTTTTTTGCCTCCTGCCATATTAAAATCTTGTGTATATACTTTCCTGTGTGCAGGTGATTCTATAATAATTTGAACTATTTCCACAGAATCTTTGTTTAGGGACTATGGGTTTGAACCTCAACTTCTTTACTTACTTGGCTGTCTGATCCTGAATAACTTACCTGACCTCTTTGAATTTGGTTTTGTTCACCTGAAAAATATACTGTCTGGAAGGTCAAAAAAACCAGAGGATGACTTTGTACAATACAACGTTGAAATACTAGTTGATGAACACATGTATGTTTTATATTTTCTATAAAGTTTAAGCATCTCTGATGTTATGTTTGATCACCATTTAAAGAATAATGCATTTGTGCTTGGTAAGTATTATACATATTTATTCATTGAGTGAGTGCATTTGCAGCTTGTCAGCCTGCTTTTAAATGCCTGGAATGAACCTTTTTTCTTCTTGATATTCAGATCAGTTCTATAAAATCTGGAAAGAAATATTTAAGTTGAGGTTTCCACAGCTGTATGTATTTGAGTAATGTTAACGCCCTAAAGTTGTTCTTGACTATATTATTTGCTAAGATCTTCATTATTTAAATTAGGTTTACTACATTATTTTACACTTACTATACTTATTGCTTATCTCATTAGTGTTAAATGGCAAATGTGGATAAAATGAGAGTTCCTGTGGCCAGGATTCTCACCTGGCCCTGGTTGACTAGCTCACTGCACACCTGTGGGCAATACATGGCTGTTGACTCTATATAAAGAGCTTTGCCCAGTACTCTGGGTGTGACATGGTGGCATGGCTGCAAGGCTGCAGGAGAGTAGAGCAGAGGCTGGAGGGGTGGCAGCGCCAAAAACAGAGGCCCAGAGGACGGCTGTGTCAGGCGACTGTGCAGGCAGAGAGGCCCAGAGGACAGCTTGTGGACAGAAGGGCCCAGAGGATGCAACGCCGAAGACAGAGGGGCCTAGAGGCAGATGCTTGCTGCATGCAGACTCGCTCTGAGTGAACGGGATTTTAGTGACTGACCTGCCACCATAAGTTGGGTATAAACCTTTCACCCCAAAGAACGTTTTGCTGTCAATTTCTCTGGTCACATTGAATCCATAGCAAACTTGCCTGGGGCTGAAACCCATTAGCAAGACAGCAAGTTTCTTTTATTGTGATTTTTTTTTTAATTCTTGTTTCCTTCCTGTACTGCAAGTTTTAAAAATCTAGGCATTCTGAAAAACAGGGGAGAAAACTCTTTTCTAGAATGCCCAGACATTCTGTTTTGAGCATGTTGTTTCCTTTTTGGTAGAAAAGGATAATATTTACTGATTTCTTTAATAAAACAAATTCTAGTTGTTCTAAGGTCAACATTAAGAAAGTGTGCTTGTGGTGGGAAAGTGACAGGACCTTGCAGTCCGACTATAGATCCCTGCCTTCCTGGTGATTTCTACCTAGTCTCTGTTGTCACAGTGTGGCTTGGGGTGTTTTTCTACTCTTTTATTTTCAGGCCCCAAAGTGGGCACTAATCATTTGTTTAATACTGCATAGCTTAGCTGAGGGCACTCTGAGCATTTAGCCAGACTTTGTTAAATGTGAAGGGTTGCACTGGGAGCTCTGAGGCCCTGGCTTACTAGTTCCAGTTGAGCTTAGTTTGGACTCTCCCTTCTGGGGCTCTGTGCGTCACCCTAGGGCTGCTGTTCTGGCCAGCCCATGACCTCCTGACCCTGTAGCCTCACCCTATGTGTACATCAGAACACTGAGGTCCTTTCTAAGTAAGAGGACAATATCATTTACTATCCAAACCAGGCACGCATGAGAATAAAAGGGGGTGCTGTTAATAATTTCATCAAGATGACAAGAGTAAGCTGGGACTATCCTAGATAAACTGGGATATGTAGTTTCCAGAATGATAAGAGAATCAGATAGAGTAATGAGCAGGAGGGAAGAAGTTGAAGAGGGTGTCATTTCCTTATAGTACTGATTGATATTTTTTTCTTTTAAAGTCACTTCTGTCAACTAACCATGCTTGTATTCAACCAGCCATAAGCATTTCAGTGTTCACGGTTAGAAATAATTACTTATCTTGCTATGAGAACACAAATCTAAAACTCAAGACTTTTACTTGCCAGCTATTCTTTTTCAGAGGACACATACATTCAAGAAATTTGCATTACTTCCGGGAAGATGGCGGTGTGAGCAGGGCGGCAGAAATCTCCTCCCAACACTATATTTATCTACGAAAACACAGAAAATACATCTATTCCTAAAGAGAGACGAGAATACACAGGAAAGCGCACAGCGTGCAGCTACACCCGAGAGGACTCGGCACCCCAAGAGGCGGGTAAGATACGGAGCCGCGACCCGGCGGGACCCGAGCCCTCCCCACCCCAGCGCACCGGCGGGAGGAGAGGATTCAGAGCCGGGAGGGAGTGGAAGCACACCTCGTGAAGTAGCCAGCCCCGGGGATCTGCGCGGGGAGCGCTGACCCACATTGCGCAGTGCAGCGGAGATTGGAGAGACAGAGGGGCAGGATCTGAGCGGGGAACGCGCCAGGGTGCTTGCAGCCGGCTCCGGGAAGGAAAAAAAAAAAGTGCGCGCTTTCTTCAGCGGTCTTAAAGAGACAGGAGCCCAGCGGAGGAGCCGGATCGCCCCAGCACACTCAGCCCAGCAGGCTGGGAGTCCTGGGGAGTTTCAGACGCCTTAGCTGGCGACTGAGGAAGCGTAGCCATACTTAACACTTCTCACTGAGATCAACAGCCTCCTATTCGTTCCCACCCCTGCCAGAGCGATAAAGGGCCCTGCGGAGCGGCACAGTCACAGCTGTGGAATAGTGGGGCAATAGCGCCACCTAGAGCATTCCCACAGAATCTACGTCCGGTGGGCATTTTTTTTTGTTTTTTTTGTTTTGTTTTGTTGTTTTGTTTTTGTTTTTTCTTTTCTTTCTTTTTTTCTTTTTTTCTTTCTTTCTTTCTTTTTTTTCTCTTTTTTTTCTTCTCTTTTTAAAGTCTTAAAGAGCCCAGCTGACATACGTGGCAACTATCAGTGACCAAATTATACAGCCATGAAAAGACAGAGGAATATGGTTCAGACCAAAATCAACCAGACAACCCCAGAGAGGGAGTCTGAAGGGATGGAAATGCACAGCCTCCCTGAAAAAGAATTCAGAATAAAAGTCATAACCATGCTGATGGACCTACAGAGAAATGTGCAAGAGCTGAGGGAGGAAGTGAGGGAACTGAGGAAAGACAATACAGAAATCAGACAAGCGATCGACGGTCTTAACAGCAGAATGGATGAGATGCGAGAGACTGTTAATGGAATAGAAAACAGAGAACAGGAGTACAGAGCAGCTGAGGCAGAGAGATAAAAGGATTTCTAGGAATGAAAGAATATTAAGAGAACTGTGTGACCAATCCAAACGGAACAATATTCGCATTATAGGAGTACCAGAGGAAGAAGAGAGAGAAAAAGGGATAGAAAGTGTCTTTGAAGAAATAATTGCTGAAAACTTTCCCTCGCTGGGGAGGGAGTAGTCTCGCAGTCCACCGAAGCTCATAGATCTCCCAACACAAGGGACCCAGGGAAGACAACACCAAGACACATAATAATTAAGATGGCAAAGATCAAAGATAAAGACAGGGTATTAAAGGCAGCTAGAGAGAGAAAAAAGATCACCTACAAAGGAAAACCCATCAGACTATCATCAGACTTCTCAACAGAAACCTTACAGGCCAGAAGAGAATGGCATGATATATTTAACGTAATGAAACAGAAGGGCCTCGAACCAAGAATATTGTATCCAGCACGATTATCATTTAAATATGATGGAGGGATTAAACAATTTCCAGATAAACGAAAGTTAAGAGAATTTGCTCTCATAAACCACCACTACAGGATATCTTAAATGGACTGCTCTAGAGGGAAGCACACCTAAGGCTAAAAAGATGTCACCAGAGAAAAAAAAAATCATAGCAAAGAAAGCAGACCATCCAAATACCAACTAAAGGCAAAGAATAAAACACCTATTATAGAAAGAATGGAGGAGGAGGAATAAGAAGGAGAGAAATAAAGAAACATCAGACTGTGTTTACAATAACTTAACAAGAAAGTTAAGTTAGATTGTTAGATAGTAAAGAAGCAACCCTTGAACCCTTGGTAACCACGAATCTAAAGCCAGCAATGGCAATAAGTACATACCTATCAATAATCACCCTAAATGTAAATGGACTGAATGCACCAATCAAAAGACACAGAGTAACAGAATGATAAAAAAGCAAGACCCATCTATATGCTGCCTACAAGAAACTCACCTCAAATCCAAAGATATACACAGACTAAAAGTGAAGGGATGGAAAAAGATATTTCATGCAAACAACAAAGAGAAAAAAGCAGGTGTTGCAGTACTTGTATCAGACAAAATAGACTTCAAAACGAAGAAAGTAGCAAAAGATAAAGAAGGACATTACATAATGATAAAGGGGTCAGTCCAACAAGAAGATATAACCATTATAAATATATATGCACCCAACACAGGAGCGCCAGCATATGTGAGACAAATACTAACAGAATTAAAGGAGGAAATAGACAGCAATGCATTCATCTTAGGAGACTTCAACACACCACTCACTCCAGAGGACAGATCAACCAGACAGAAAATAAGTAAAGACACAGAGGCACTGAACAACACACTAGAACAGATGGACCTAACAGACATCTACAGAACTCTACACCCAAAAGCAACAGGATACACATTCTTCTCAAGTGCACATGGAACATTTTCCAGAATAGACCACATACTAGGCCACAAAAAGAACCTCAGTAATTTCAAAAATATTGAAATCCTACCAACCAACTTCTCAGATCACCAAGGTATAAAACTAGAAATAAATTTTAGAAAGAAATCAAAAAGGCTCACAAATACATGGAGACTTAACAACACTCTCCTAATTAATCAATGGGTTAACGACCAAATCAAAACAGAAATCAAAGAATATATGGAGACTAATGACAACAACAACACAAAGCCACAACTTCTGTGGGACGCAGCAAAGGCAGTTCTAAGAGGAAAGTATATTGCAATCCAGGCCTATTTAAAGAAGGAAGAACATTCCCAAATGAATAGTCTAAAGACACAATTACTGAAATTGGAAAAAGAAGAACAAATGAGGCCCAAAGTCACCAGAAGGAGGGACATAATAAAGATTAGAGAAGAAATAAATAAAATTGAGAAGAATAAAACAATAGAAAAAATCAATAAAACCAAGAGCTGGTTCTTTGAAAAAATAAACAAAATAGATAAACCCCTAGCCAGACTCATTAAGAGAAAAAGAGAATCTACACACATAAACACAATCAGAAATGAGAAAGGAAAAATCACGACGGACCCCACAGAAATACAAAGAATCATAAGAGAATATTATGAGAATCTATATGCTAACAAGCTGGAAAACATAGAAGAAATGGACAACTTCTTAGAAAAATACAACCTTCCAAGACTGACCAAGCAAGAAACAGAAAAACTAAACAGACCAATCACCAGTGACGAAATCGAATTGGTAATCAAAAAACTACCCAAGAACAAAACCCCTGGGCCTGATGGATTCACCTCTGAATTCTACCAGACATATAGAGAAGAAATAACACCGATTCTCCTTAAAGTTTTCCAAAAAATAGAAGAGGAGGGAATACTTCCAAACTCATTCTATGAAGCCAGCATCACTCTAATACCAAAACCGGGCAAAGACCTCACCAAAAAAGAAAATTACAGACCAATATCCCTGATGAACGTAGATGCAAAAATACTCAACAAAATATTAGCAAACCGAATTCAAAAATACATCAAGAGGATCATACACCATGATCAAGTGGGATTCATCCCAGGGATGCAAGGATGGTACAACATTCGAAAATCCATCAACATCATCCACCACATCAACAAAAAGAAGAACAAAAACCACATGATCATCTCCATAGATGCTGAAAAAGCATTTGACAAAATTCAGCATCCATTCTGATTAAAACTCTCAACAAAATGGGTATAGACGGCAAGTACCTCAACATCATAAAGGCTATATATGACAAACCCACAGCTAACATCATACTTAACGGCGAAACGCTGAAAGCTTTTCATCTAAGATCGGGAACAAGACAGGGATGCCCACTCTCTCCACTGTTATTCAACATAGTACTGGAGGTCCTAGCCACAGCAATCAGACAAAACAAAGACATACAAGGCATCCAGATTGGTAAAGAAGAAGTCAAATTGTCACTATTTGCAGATGACATGATACTGTACATAAAAAACCCTAAAGATTCCATTCCAAAACTACTAGAACTAATATCTGAATTCAGCAAAGTTGCAGGATACAAAATTAACACACAGAAATCTGTTGCTTTCCTATACACTAATGATGAACTAACAGAAAGAGAAATCAGAAAAACAATTCCATTCACAATTGCATCAAAAAGAATAAAATACCTAGGAATAAACCTAACGAAGGAAGTGAAAGACCTGTACTCTGAAAACTACAAGACACTCCTAAGAGAAATTAAAGAGGACACTAACAAATGTAAATGCATCCCATGCTTTTGGCTAGGAAGAATAAATATTGTCAAAATGGCTATACTACCTAAAGCAATCTACAGATTCAATGCAATCCCTATCAAACTACCAACAGCTTTCTTCAATGAACTGGAACAAATAATTCTAAAATTCATATGGAACCACAAAAGACCCCGAATAGCCAAAGCAATCCTGAGAAGGAGGAATAAAACAGGGGGAATTACACTCCCTGACTTCAAGCTCTACTACAAAGCCACAGTAATCAAGACAATTTGGTATTGGCACAAAAACAGACCCACCGACCAGTGGAACAGAATAGAAAATCCAAACATTAACCCAAACATATACAGTCAATTAATATTTGATAAAGTGCCTTGGATATACAATGGGGAGATGACAGCCTCTTCAGCAGCTGGTGTTGGAAAAACTGGACAGCTACATGTAAGAGAATGAAACTGGACTACTGTCTAGCCCCATACACAAAGGTAAACTCAAGGTGGATCAAAGACCTGAATGTAAGTCATGAAACCATAAAACTCTTAGAAAAAAACATAGGCAAAAATCTCTTGGACATAAACATGAGCAACTTCTTCATGAACATATCTCCCCGGGCAAGGGAAACAAAAGCAAAAATGAACAAGTGGGACTATATCAAGCTGAAAAGCTTCTGTACAGCAAAGGACACCATCAGTAGAACAAAAAGACATCCTACAGTATGGGAGAATATATTCATAAAAAACGTATCTGATAAAGGGTTGACATCCAAAATATATAAAGAACTCATGCACCTTAACAAACAGAAAGCAAATAATCCAATTAAGAAATGGGCAGAGGACATGAATAGACACTTCTCCAAAGAAGAAATTCAGATGGCCAACAGGCACATGAAAAGATGCTCCACATCGCTAATCATCAGAGAAATGCAGATTAAAACCACAATGAGATATCACCTCACACCAGTGAGGATGGCCAACATCCAAAACACAAACAACAACAAATGTTGGCGAGGATGTGGAGAAAAGGGAACCCTCCTACACTGCTGGTGGGACTGCAAATTAGTTCAACCATTGTGGAAAGCAGTATGGAGGTTCCTCAAAAAACTCAAAATAGAAATACCATTTGACCCAGGAATTCCACTCCTAGGAATTTACCCTAAGAATGCAGCAGCCCAATTTGAAAAGGACAGATGCACCCCTATGTTTATTGCAGCACTATTTACAATAGCCAAGAAATGGAAGCAACCTAAGTGTCCATCAGTAGATGAATGGATAAAGAAGATGTGGTACATATACACAATGGAATATTATTCAGCCATAAGAAGAAAACAAATCCTACCATTTGCAACAACATGGATGGAGCTAGAGGGTATTATGCTCAGTGAAATAAGCCAAGCCGAAAAAGACAAGTATCAAATGATTTCACTCATATGTGGAGTATAAGAACAAAGAAAAAAACTGAAGGAACAAAACAGCAGCAGACTCACAGAACCCAAGAACGGACTAATAGTTACCAAAGGGAAAGGGACTGGGGAAAATGGGCGGGAAGGGAGGGATAAGAGGGAAAAAGGGGCATTACGATTAGCAGATGTAATGTTGGGGGGGGCACGGGGAGGGCAGTACAACTCAAAGAAGACAAGTAGTGATTCTGTAACATCTCACTACGCTGATGGACAGTGACTGTAATGGGGTTGGTGGGGGGGACCTGATGAAGGGGTAGTTTAATAATCGTAATATTGCACATGTAATTGTAAATTAATGATAATAAAATAAATTATATTAAAAAAAAGAAATTTGCAATAGAGTTTAGATATTCCATTTGTAGAAATATTAGCTCATAAACTTCTATGAAGGAATATGGCTTCACATTCAGAGATCTAATTTATAAAGTATGACTTTGCTACCCACTTTTAGCTGTGTCTGCTAAATAGAAACAATATTGTCCCCAGTAATGGCTCTTGGAAATGCATTTCTTCATCCTGGTTTATTCTTTAATTCTGAGACTGTTTTACTGTTTAAACTGCTCGTGGTACTTTTGAAGGAAACTTTACCTGAAACCTAAGCAAAACAGAGAACCATTCCCCTCCGTATCTCATCAGATGCTTCCATCCCTCCCTTCTTTCTTCCCCTCCACTGCACATAGACCTTTATCTGGCAATAGAAAGAAAAATAGCTTTGGAAAAGGATTCAGTTCCCTACATCAGAGCTCCACTTCTCTTGGGATCTCATTATTTCTTTGAGGTTCTTGCCCTGAAAATCAGGTCTGTCCTATTGGCCTGCCTTCTGCTTTCTTAGGCCTCTGCTCTCCCATTAACCTCATCTAGATAGGTGGAGTGCACTTTTTTTCCCACCCCAGCCAGTTTCCCCAATAAGGTAATTGTATTTCTAATGTTTAAGACAACATGTTAAAATATTAGGTTTTTAAATTATTTAAAAAAATCAAATACCTACGAACCCAAGTGAGGTTTGGAGTTTAAAAAATTTATTAAGAAGACATGTATATCAAATGCTAAACAAATAAGACAGGGTCAAAAAGCAGGGCTGGAGTGGGGAGTGGTGTCCTGACAAATGTTGCCGGCAGCCTGAAACCAAAGAACATACTTAAAAATCCTGTCTGTTCAGGTGAAAACTTGACAGGTGGCACCCTGAAGGCAGCTCGGACCTGTTCAGTGTGCCCTACCCTGCAGCTTCTGATATTCCTGGGTATTGCTTCAGCAGCCAGACAGCTCATTTGGTGTGTGGACACAGCATGGGCCCCTGTGTGCAGCTCCCAGGATATTAGTACCTGGAGGAGGCAGTTGGGAGGCACGTTCTCGAGGGAGGACATCTTTTCCTGTTTGTCCCTGGTGGGGTGGAGCTGCCTCTGCTCGTCATTCTCTTTCAATCTGGCCCAGTGATGAGAAAGACCTACTGGGGCCCTTCTGGCAGGTGAAGCATCCAGATGCTAAACTCCAGGATTCATTTTGCCAGCACCTGCACCTGGGAGTCAGTTCCTTTCCCCTGGCTTGGCTGAAAGACTGGGTTAACCCCTTGCAGTCCAGAAGGCTCATTTGATGTACCAAATTAGCAGGCCAGCTCTCTTGGAAGAAAAAGCCATGCTGATGCTCTTTAAATGCAGGAATCTGTGTTTAAACATCAGAGCCTTTGTCTCCTGAGGGACAAAGACAACAGTCCTGGAAATGATAAGGAAACTGAGCGATGTGCATGCTTTTCTAAGCAACACTTGCACGGAGTGTTTTCCAAACAGGGGAGGCCGTTGTCCGTGTCCATCACAGGAAAGGCGAGGCAGAGTCTAGAAGAGTGCTCCACTAAATGGGAATGGTAGTGGATGGAAATGTTACTCCAGAAAGCAATTAGATGCCCTCCCCGCCCTGCCATCATCACTATGCACACACACACACACACACACACACACACACACACACACACACACACACACTCTCTCTCTCAAACGTGCACATCCACACTCACCTCTCACTTTCTTTTCACTTGAATCTTGCTTTTGTTTAGTGTCACTGTCTTCCTTCTCCCCAAAAGTCAAGAAGAAAATTTACAACTGGACTCTGCCTTCATGAAATCTTGCTTCTACTGTGGCATTTTTTTTTGTTGTGAAGTTTACGACTGAGTGTCTGCAAGCAACAGTACTTTTGAAAGGGGCTCTAAATATTAAACTCATTTCAAGTGTGACTTGAGACTCAGGCAGACCGCAGGAGTGGTGACAATTTATTACTCTTCAGAAGCCTTAAAGCAGAGTAAATATAGATTTACCAGTGATTATATGAGAACAACAGATCAATTTGATTTTAACTAAATCCTTCCCCCCCAAAAGCCAGAATTTGATTAATCCATCAAAGTTTGCTCGAGTCACTGGGAACTAATTGAAACATAGATTTGATCCTCTTCTCCCCACACAGTTAAATGTATCCGGCTGAAGGAGGGAATATTCTGAACATTTTTTTGTCACTGGTGCAGATTGTCAGTTTTTCTGTAATTGCTTACCCCAAGTTTAAGTCATGTCTAGTTTCAAAACAGTCAGGAGGCATGAGATAATTTATTCATTATGGATGTAGGAAAAACAGCCTCCTCCAACAACCTCATAATGGAATTCTGAGGCTCTGTATCGAGCTTTGGCCCCAGTCCCTGCACATATATGACCACAATGGCTCTCAAGGACTCAAAAACACAACCAGTTTATTCTGCCTGTGTCCTAAGGACAGAAAAGCCCTACAAATTCCAGAGAGATGTGGTAATACTTTAGTGTAATGAAAATCTTACTAGCACTTTGAATTTGCAGCCTGCTTTTTGCTTTGAGTCTCTCAGAGAACTTTTGAAACATTTATGTATTTCACAGGTATTTGTGACTAGTGGAGATCAACTCAGTTATCAGGCAGGAAGAATGAGAAAAAGGGTAGGGACATATCTAGCAGTACAAAAAAAAAGTCAATGCCAATGTTGTCTAGAAGTAAATGCCCATGGGGTCAACTGATGAGAGGCATGTATACAAGAACTCAAGGTCATATGGACCTTATAAAAGTGTGGTTATAGTGATCTGCTACATTTTACAGAGTGTTTTTATTATATATATTCCTGAACTTGATGCTTGAACAACTCCAGGATGAGATTTGATTCCCATTTTTAGGCAAAGAAACTGAGGAACAGAATGACCTCATTTCAACAAGTAAATTGGTTTATCTAACATTTCTGAGTCTGAGATCAAGGTCTTTTGAAACATGGCCCAGTATTTTTTCCTTAGTGTGGCCCATTTCTAAAGGTGTGGGAAGTTGAGAGGTTGCTTTTGTCTCTTTTTAGAAAATGGCTGCTGATTGTAATGAGTTTTTTAGCCAAGGAACTAAAAAAAATTTTTTTTAGCATTGAGACTTTAGCTTTGTTCGTGTTGATGGGCTGTCAGTTAATGTACTATTTTTCCCAGGAAGTGGCCATTATTCCATTTATTTTAAGTAGTAATGATGGCAGTGATCTTAACTCCACTAAGTCAAAGTGTTGAAGAATGTCTGCATAATGGCAAAGTCTTCATATTTAGGCCTGATTTTTATTCTGGGGAATTTGATAAGCATTCTTTTATAGGGTCATTCTTGAGAGTTAAGTGGACATTTTTTGCAAGTGCCATGAAGTTCTGATTCTATTCATCTGAAAAAAAAGGAATGATTTATGCACAAGTGCATATAAATGATATGTGCACTATATTCCTGTGTGTCCTGGAAGCTCTATTGCTTTTTAATATTGCTTAATAAAACTGAGTATGAGTTTTTTTAAAAGGTCTTACTTCTCTTTGCAAAATAAATAATAGGTCCAGGTGGCTTTTGTTCTGCTATAAATTTCATTGCGACTTCAGGAAATTGCCCTGAATCATGTTGCTGCCCACTTTTGTAGGTGAGATACGGGGTGAAGGATTTGTTTTTCTTTTCATCTCTTCATCCTGGAATTTCTCAAGTGAGAAAAGTAATTGTAGGAAAGGATGGTAGAAATGTGCTTTGACTGTTACTAGGAAAGGAGTGTCAGGGAAAATGTTGACTAATATTTTGGGTTGGGGTTCAGTGCTTTGGCTTGAAGCCCTGACACATATAGAAGAAATAAAAGATAGAAAGGTAGTCTACTTTGAATTGTTGGCCTATGAAGGCCCAGTCGTGTCAAGACTTTGAGTAGGAATCTTTCAGAGAGATGTATAGACCCTGAATTAATTTCCAGTGACCTATATGCTTTGGAATCTCTACTTCACTAAGATTTGTTAGAAGTACTTAGGTTAAATTATGCTGCCTAAGTGAGTGGGGAAAACTTGAGAGCAGATCCTCAAACATAACCTTGCTCTTTGTCAGAGCATGCCAGATCTCAGCAATGTTGATGATACACATCAGGAAAATGATGGAAGAAAAGCTCTGCCTTGCTTAGATAGGGGCAACACTGAAGACTTTTGAGTGATTCTGCCTTGCTTATATTGATTAGAGCCAGGCTTACTATGTATATTTCCTACTTATATTTCAAAGCCCAGTTTAAGTACACCTGCTCCATGATCCTTCTCTGATTTTCCTCAGTTGTGATTTCTCATTCTTCAGCTTTTACATATCATTTTATATATATTGCTCTGATGTCATTTATCAGTCTCATATTTATTATGATTATATATTAAATGTTCTCTTTTCTACCTTTAGACCTAAACATTATTTATGTGTCTTATTTATTTTGGAACACTAACAGCATTAATCCCGTACTTCATATGTAATATGTTCTCATCATCTATTTGTTAAATAACTGCATGGATTTCCGTGACTGAATTGTTATGATCAACTGTCCTTTAAAATGAGTTCCATGACATAACAAAATTTGAAAATAATCGTGTATCAAATGAGACACAAAAATAGGCATCCTATTTCCCTTTATAATAGATATATTCTAGTAAAATTTAACATGTTTTGAAGACAAATTTCATTTCCTTATTTGTTTTCACTTTAAATCTGAATGCAGAGTTCTGTGGGGAAATTGCTTAAGAACTGAAAATTTGGGGCTGGATAAAGTATTATGAAGTATATTATTTCTTTTGTTACTGTATTCTTGTATTGCTTTATATTTTTTACTCATGTTGTTATTGTTTGGGTAAAGTCTTTTTGCACAGGAGAAATCATTTAAAATAATATATTTGACAAAATAATTTTCTAATGAAATAATAAAATGAACCTTTTGAAATAAATTTTGAGCTGAGACATGAAAACTATAATGACTACATTAGATGAGGGAAGCAAAGTCTGATTCCATAAGGGGAAATCATCTCTACGGTGGGGTGTAGGTAAATTATAACTGCCTGTTCCCTTTGTGCAATTTCCTATAGCTGTAACTTATATTTACAAGCTGTATAATTCAGCTTATTCTAAGTTATTCTGTTTACCAACTACCTAAAATATTTCAATGGCTTATACAAATAATAGTTCTCACTCATGTTATTTTTATATGTGCACTATGCATTGACCATGACTCTGTGTCACATTCGCATTCTCTTTAATGGGGAACCCAAACTCACGAAGTTGCCCCTATCTGGTTATTTTTAAATTTCATGTGTCAAAGGATAGGACCATCATTCAAGTATCTGAAACGAAAACCTTAACACTGAGTTTATTGCTTATTTAAGTAAGGTAAAACTGTGTAGACTAGGTATACACACTTCAAGCAAAGCAGGGAACTGATCTTTTTTAGAGCTTAGGGAAGGAGGGAATTTGGGGACTGGCAGACTTTCAGGATGGGAGTGTGCTGACATCAGCTACAGAAGCATGGATACTACAGTGAGACTAGTGTTGACTAATTGACATTCAGAGAATGTTTCTTTTATAAGACTTTGAGAAGCAAAATGCCATCACTGATTGGCTGGTGTTCCTGAGTAGTTGTAATTGTCACTATAGCTATAGAACGGTTATTGATTAAGTGGATTTACAGAAGTCTGGTGTTTACCTGTTTCCATGGTTTCTGAGTGATTTTTCTGGGAGTATGGAAACTTTTATTATTTCATTCTTTCTTGGAAGTCAAAAAAGAGAAGATGGTGGAACTATATGAAGGCTTTTAGAGATACAATTTGGAAGTAACATATGTCATTTCCATTCACATTTTATCAAAGAAAATCACAGAGATAACTTAATAACACTCTCCAAACGATCTACAACATGGGACAAAAATATTTTGAACAATAATACAATCTGCACAGGTAGAAGTTATGGTAGAAGGCAAATGCAGTGCATTTGTATAACAGGAAAGGTGTAATATTTGTTTAAAAATAGAGCCAAACACTATTACATGGGGGAAAAAAAGCCATTTATGATAAGTTTTTAAAACCATCCTGTAAGTGTCTTCATTTGTGACACTATAGGCTGACTGATACCCAGGAAATCATGTTTATAAATGTCACAAGTTATTTTTAAATGTATGTTTTCTATAGTAAATTCTAAGGAGCAAGAAAATACTCTGTAGAATTTTATTTGTGATTTCATCTGACTTGCAAGAAGAAAAACATGAAATAAAAAGAAGGCCATAGGTAACTGCAAAAGCAATCTATTGAAACACTACTTTGATCATCTCACTTCTTAAAATTTCTTCTTTGGTTGGAGTGGAGAACCCAATTTCTCTGGACTGACATTTCTAGTTCTATTTATCTTTTAACCTCATATTAAAAGTAGTCTCTGATAATAAGTTTAATAACAAAGTTTATTATTTTCTAATTTTGATAAAATATTAGAAAGTATTTTAACAAAGAGTTATTCCCTTACTATTACATACACCTTTACTTATGAAAATCAACTAGCCCAACATTGAGGTTCTGAGAAGTTCAGTATTCCTACTGCAGGTCAGGGGGTAGACGCTGGGATTTGTCTCAAATCTAGTGTGCCTTATGTTATGATCTGTTGAGCCAGACAAATTGACCTATTTGTTATTCTCCCTTAATATCTTTAGTTACTCTTGCCTTTAATCATATTATTACATCCTTCACAGCATGAATCAAATGGTCCTTAAGTAGTTAGATGAGACTATTTTTAAGACTTTATATTTTAGAGCAGTTTTAGGTTCACAGCAAAACTGAATGGAAGGTACAGAGGTTTCCCATATACTCCTTGTCCCCACACATGCAGTCTCCCTGTTACTGACATCTCCCACCAGAGTGCTATCTTTGTTATAATTGATGAATTTACATTGAGACTTCATAATCACTCAAAGTCCATAGTTTACCTTAGGCTTTATTCTCGGTTTTGTACATTCTGTGGGTTTGGACAGATACGCAGTGACACGTTTCCACCATCTTAGTATCACACAGAGTAGTTTCACTGCCCTAAAAAAATCCTTTGTGAAATTCTCTAGCATCTTACTACGCTGATGGACAGTGACTGTAATGGGGTATGTGGTCGGTACTTGATAATGGGGGAAATCTAGTAACCACAATGTTGCTCATGTAATTGTAGATTAATGATATTAAAAAAAATCCTCTGTGCTTCACGTATTTATCCCTATTCTCTCCACTCTAGGAACCACTGATATATTCTGACTCTGTAGTTTTGCCCCTTCCAGAATATCATATAATTGAAATCATACAGTATGCAGCCCTTTCAGATTGGCTTCTTTCCCTTGGTAAAATGAATTTAAGGCTCCTCTGTGCCTTTCATGATTTGATAGGTCATTCTTTTTAGCACTGAGTAGTATTCCAGTGCCTGGATAAACCACAGTTTCTTTATTCAAATACTAGAGGACATCTTGGTTGCTTCCAAGTTTAGGCAACAGTGAATAAAGCTGCTATAAACATCCAGGTGCAGGTATGTTTTCAACTTCTTTTGGTAAATATCAGGGAGCAGATTTACTAGGTCATGTGATAAGAATATGTTTAGTTTTGTAAGAAACCACCAAACTGTCTTCTAAAATAGTTGCACCACTTTGCACTCCCACCAGCAAAGAATGAGAATTCCTGTTGCTCCTCATCCTCACCAGCATTTAGTGTTGTCAGACAATATTTTTAAAAGAAAAATGAATGTAATTTCCTCAAATTTCAAACCTATCTTAAGCTCATAGGTCCCTAACTTCATATACAAACTGCTGGATGCTTCTAGTTGTACCAACATACGTTGATAACCAAGCATATGTGAGTATATAACAGTGATGATGATAATTTTGGTATCTGACATTTATGGCTTATTTTGTGCCTCGGGCTACGTTTTGCATGCGTTATCCCCTTTAATGCTTCTTACAATGGTATGTATGAGATATGACCTATATAATTATTTTACAAATAATGTTAGCATAGCAATAAATGGTTAATCTAGGATTCAAATCCAGTTGGTCCAACTTCAGAGCAAGTACTTTTAATCTCAATGCACCCTGTTTTTCACAGAAGTAAATGTGTGTGTGTGTCCTTTCATATGCTGTTATAGAAGAGATGGAGAAAAAATTGGAATCCAACAGTGTATATAGGATTGGATCAGTATTTCCAGGTCATTGTCTGCAACTCTGCCGTAATAACTTGTTTAGCAAACTGGGTGTCAGGTTTCTTATGTTTTATCAGCATAATTATAAAGACAGCTATATTCATTTGACATAAAGCAACTTTCACACACTTTCTTCCCATACTTTTCTCCTGAGCTATTTTGGACTGCTGCTCTTTGGTACGCAAATTGCCGAACACTCTAGTCTTTGCATAGTATGCTGCTAATGCACTCCAGACACCACTATGTGAGTTTAAATCACCCAATGCCAATGAAATACTCACTGTCTGTTTCAAACAATGTGTGGAAGAAACATGCTTCACTTCCACTAATTGATGGACATGAATTATTGGCTCTATAAACATAGTACTTAGCATGAAAAAACATAGTTTTCAGACACACTGACTATTTCATTCTCTTCATTTTTCTTCTCTGCATATTTTTTTCTTAGAAGTGTATGAAATATATTTTTTTGTTGCTCCCTTGGCATATTCAGGCTGGTTTCTTTTAAGTTTTAGATTCCCAAGGAGAACAGTGAAAGAAACGCTGTGAAACCCGCCTTCTGCAGTAGCCCGAGGGGAGGGAACAAAGTCAGTTGCCTGGTAGAGGTGGTCTTTAAGTAAAGGTCAAATAAAATTGTACTGGAAGCTTTGAGATTAGTTCCAAGTGCCTGTTTTAGGTTGAGGGTGGGGGTGAGGGTGGGGATGGGGCTGGCCTTGTGAGAACTGGAGAGAAAAAACAATATTCTAAAGCAAAGGCTCTTTGTTCTTTCTGATTCTTCTTCATTCTAGGAAATAGGAAATACTGACTTGTCTGTGATTCTTTTTCTATTAATTAGATTATACAAGGTGTGCATTTATATATACACCTTGGATAATTGTGTGCTGTGTCAAAGAGGTTTGTAAAAATTTGGAAGCAGTTGAAGGGTGTATCCTGAGGCTGCTATTACAAATTACGACAATCCAGGTGACTTACAACAGAAATTTATTGTCTCACAATTCTCGAGGTTAGAAGTCTGCAATCATGGTATCATCTGGGCTGTACTCTCAGAAGGCTCTAGAGGATGATCCTTTCTTGCCTCTTCCTAGTTTTTGGTGGTTGCCAACAATCCTCGGTGTTCCTAGGCTTGTAGATGCATTGCTCCAGTGTCTCTCTGTTGTCACATGGTGTTACTCTCTTGGTGTCTTTCTGTATCCAAATTTCCCTCTTCTCATAAGAATCAGTTTTTGGACTAATGCCCACCCTTATACAGTATGACTTTATCTTGATTATATGTGTAAAGACCTTATTTTCAAATAAGGTCACATTCACAGTTACTGGGAGTTCGGACATCAGCATATCTCTTTGGAGGGCACAATACCACCACGTAGAAGAGGCCAGGCTGTATAGTGGGAAAAGTGCTCAATTTTGAGCAAAGGCATCACCAAGTATTGCCTTGGTGGTGGTTAGCTCTTTATAATTCCCATCAGCTCCTCACACATTTTTTTTTAGGTGGACAGTTGCAGTTTCTTCAATCTTATGTTCAGTGAGTACTATGCAAATGCAGCTTTCAGAAAAGTCTCTTAGTTCCTCCTCCCAGCCTGATGGCCAACCACAGACCCCTCAAGTGTAGAAATTTGGGAGCTGCTGACTTTTAATCGTAAGACTTTGGTTTGGTTGTGAGCTCTACCATCTCCCAGCTGTGTGCCTTTGAGTCCTGGTCCTTAATTGTTTTAAAAGTCAATCTAATAAATAAAGTTCAATTATAGCTCTATGCACTCAATCAGATTAAATGACATAATAATATTATAATGATAGGATATAGAGTGGGAGTATCCCTTTTCCTCAGAATTGGCAACCATATCCCATAGTTAGAGTACGAGAAATACTAATGAGATGTATTGTTTAAAACAAAACACCAAAATTGGGGCCACTTTCCACAAACTCTGAATCTGTATTGCTGTTTCTAATCATTGCAACATAGTGCCTCATAAACTCCCAGCTCCCCGCCACTGTCCCCTTCTCGCCCCCATTCTGAGGGTGGAGGACTGGAGAAGGGAGTGGAAGTTGGACACTTGACCGTGTGCCTGTGTCCTGACGCTGCGAGGGAGTCCTATGGCTTTTTTGCCCTGGGACGCTCCACATCTAGCTGAAAGACTGCAAAGTAAAGCCAAGTGCCCCTCCACTATTGTATCCATATCCTTTTCAATATGACTTTTCAGGTTCTTCAGTCAAATAGCAGGTGGAATCCTTCCCCCATCTCTTTTTTTGTGTGTTAAAATGTGTAACAAAATTTACCATTTTAAACATTTTCAAGGGTTCATTTCAGTGTTATTAAATGCATTCACATTTTGTGCAGTGATCACCATCATCATCCATCCCCATAACTCTTCAGCTTCTATACCTGTTAAAGAGCCTGTAAATCTGTTAAAGAATAGCTCCCCATTCTCCCTTTCCCTCAGTCTATGGCAACCACCATTATACTTGGTGTCTTCATGATATTGACTACTCTAAAAACATCATGTAAATGGAATCATGCAGCGTTTGTCTTTTCATGATTGGCTTATTTCACTTAGCACAATGTCTGCAGGTTCATCCATATCTCAGACTTTTCTTCCTTTTTAAGGCTGAGCAATATTCCACTGTATGTACATATCGCATTTTGCTTATCCCTTCATTTGCCAGTGGAGGCCTGGGTTGCTTCACATGATTTAGCTACTAAGAATAATGGTACTATGAACCTGGGTGTGCAGGTATCTCGCTGAGACCCTGCTTTCAGTTCTTTTGGTTTATATACAGACGTGGAATTGCTGGTTACATAGTAATTCTAGTTTTTAATTTTTTAGGAACCTCCGTACTGTTTACCACAGTGGCTATACCATTTTACATTTCCACCAACAGTTCTCAAGTGCTCCAATTTCTCCATATTCTCCCTGATACATTGTTTTCTCTTCTTTTGATAATATCCATTCCTAAAGGGTATGAGGTGGTATCTCACTGTGGCTTTGATTTGCATTTCTCTAACGGCTAGTGATAATGAACATGTTTCATGTGCTTATTGGCCATTTATGTATCTTCTTTGGGGAAATATCTATTGAAGATCTTTGCCCATTTATGCATAGGGTTTATTTATTTATTTTTCTTGTTGAGTTTCTTAAGTTCTCTATATATTCCGGATATTAATCCCTTATCAGATACATGATTTGTAAATATTCTCTCACATTCTGTGGGTTGCCTTTTTATTTTGTGGATAGTATCTTTTGAGGTACAAGTTTTTTAAATTGCCATGAAATCCAATTTGTGTATTTTTCCTTTGTTACCTGTTTCTTGGAGTCATATCTAAGAAATCGTTGCCAAACTCAGTGTTGTGAAGCTTTGTCTTGTTCTCTTCTTAGAGTTCTGTTATTTTATGTCTTATATTTAGGTTCTTTATCCATTTTGAGTTAATTAACATTTTTAAAAATTCAAGTATAGTTGATATACAATATTATATTGATTTCAAGTATACAACATAGTGATTCTGTTAGAGTAGGCAGTTAGTTAGACATAAGCAGAAGAAAGGGCCCAACCATCACCAAGGAAGACTCCACCTTGACTAACCCCTAAGCCCACCTTAGTTCCCAGTTTCACAGTCAAGGACACCTACCTTATCAGGAGGCCCAGACCAATAAATTCCCCACTGCTTTTTCTTGCTATCTGGTCTCTTGACTGAATTCTTCTTCTGAGAAGACAATCAGGGAAACACAACCCATTCTATTGGTAACAGTTCAGCAGTTATATACATCATTAAATCCTCACACCAACTAGTATTACTTTCTGTCAACATAGAAAGATGTTACTGAACTATTGACTATATTCTCTATGCTGTGCTTTCATTTCCATAATGAATTTATATATGACTGATATTTTGTGCCTCCCCTTCCCCTATTTCACCCGCCTACCACAGCCCCACCCCCATGATAACCACCAGTCAATTCTCAGTGTATATTGGTCTATTTCTGTTTGGTTCATTTTGTTTTGCTTTGTTTTTAGATTCCACACATAAGTGAAATCATAGTATTTGTCTTTGTCCCTCTGGCTTATTTCACTGAGCATAAGACCCTCTAAGTCCATCCATGTTGTTGTAAATGACAGGATTTCTTTCTTTTTATGGATGAATAATGTTCTGTTATTCATGTATAATGAATAATGTATATATGTACCACATCTTCTTTATCCATTTATCTATTGGTGGACACTTTGGTTGCATCCATATTGTGGCTATTGTAAATAATGTGGCAATAAACAGGGAAGCATATATCTTTTAAAATCAGAGATTTTGTTTTCTTCAAGTAAATTCCTTCAAGTAGAGTTACTGAATCATGGTATTTTTATTTTTAGTATTTTGAGGAACCTTCATACTGCTTTCCTTAGTGGCTGCACAATATACATTCCCACCAACAGTGTAGGAGGGTTCCCTTTCCTCCACATCCTTTCCAACACCTGTTATTTCTTGTCTTTTGTGTAGTGGCCATTCTGGCTGGTGTGAGGTGATACTGCATTATGGTTCTTATTTGCACTGCCCTCATGATTGATGATATGGAGCATCTTTTCATGTACTGTTGGCCATCTGTATTTCTTTTTTGGAAAAATGTCTATTCAGGTCCTCTGCCCACTTTTTAATTGGGCTATTTGGTTTCTGGTATTGAGTTGTATGAGTTCTTTATATATATTGGATGTTTACATCTTATCGGGTATATCATTTATGAGTGTATTCTCCCATACTCTAGGTAACTTTTTTGTTCTGTTGATGGTGTCCTTTGCCATACAGAAGCTTTTTAAATGTGATTTAGACCCACCTGCTTAGTTTTGCTTTTATTTCCCTGGCCTGAGGACACATGTTCAGAAAAAAGTTACTCATGCTCATGTTCATGAGTTTTTTTGCCTATATTTTCGTCTAAGAGTTTCATGGTTTTCATGTCTTATATTTAGGTTTTTAATCCATTTCAAGTTTGCTTTTATGTATGGTGTTAGAGAATAATCCAGTTTCATTCTCTTGCAGGTAGCTGTCTAGTTTTTCCAATACCATTTATTGAAGAGACTGTCTTTTCCCCCATTCTGTATTCATGGCTTCTTTGTCATATATTCATTGACTGTATATGTATAGGTGTATTTGAGTTAATTCTTGTATATGGTGGTGGAAGATAAGGGTCCAATACCATTTTTGTATGTGGATATCCATTTTTCCCAGCATCATTTGTTGAAAACACCATGCGATCCCCACTGAATAGTCTTGGCACTCTTGTCAAAAATCATTTGACCATATATGTGAAGGTGTATTTCTGGGCTCTCGGTACTATTCTATTGGACTGTGTGTCTGTGTTTATTCCAATACCACACCATTTTGATTACTGTAGCTTTGTAGTAAGTTTTGAAAGCAGAAAGTGTGAGTCCTCCCATTTTGTTCTTTTTCAAGATTGCTCTGGCTTTTGAGACACTCTGAACCTGGAATGTGTTTCCACTTATTTCTGTCCTTTTTAATTTCTTTCTGCTATGTTTTATGAGATTTTTTTGGTATCATTAATCTACAATTACATGTGCAATATTATGGTTATTAAACTACCCCTTCATCAGGTCCCCCCCACCAACCCCATTACATTCACTGTCCATCAGCATAGTGAGATGCTATAGAGTCACTACTTGTCTTCTCTGAGTTGTACAGCCCTCCCCATGCCCCCCCAATATTACATCTGCAATCATAATGCCCCTTTTCCCCTCTTATCCCTCCCTTCCGACCCATCTTCCCCAGTCCCTTTCCCTTTGGTAACTATTAGTCCGTTCTTGGGTTCTGTGAGTCTGCTGCTGTTTTGTTCCTTCAGTTTTTTTCTTTGTTCTTATGCTACACATATGAGTGAAATCATTTGATACTTGTCTTTTTCGGCCTGGCTTATTTCACTGAGCATAATACCCTCTAGCTCCATCCATGTTGTTGCAAATGGTAGGATTTGTTTTCTTCTTACAGCTGAATAATATTCCATTTTGTATATGTACCACCTCTTCTTTATCCATTCACCTACTGATGGACACTTAGGTTGCTTCCATTTCTTGGCTATTGTAAATAGTGCTGCAATAAACATAGGGGTGCATCTGTCTTTTTCAAACTGGGCTGCTGCATTCTTAGGGTAAATTCCTAGGAGTGGAATTCCTGGGTCAAATGGTATTTCTATTTTGAGTTTTTTGAGGAACCTCCATACTGCTTTCCACAATGGTTGAACTAATTTGCATTCCCACCAGCAGTGTAGGAGGGTTCCCTTTTCTCCACATCCTCGCCAACATTTGTTGTTGTTTGTGTTTTGGATGTTGGCCATCCTCACTGGTGTGAGGTGATATCTCATTGTGGTTTTAATCTGCATTTCTCTGATGATTAGTGATGTGGAGCATCTTTTCATGTGCCTGTTGGCCATCTGAATTTCTTCTTTGGAGAAGTGTCTATTCATGTCCTCTGCCCATTTCTTAATTGGATTATTTGCTTTATGTTTGTTGAGGTGCATGAGTTCTTTATATATTTGGATGTCAACCCCTTATCGGATATGTCATTTATGAATATATTCTCCCATACTGTAGGATCTCTTTTTGTTCTACTGATGGTGTCCTTTGCTGTACAGAAGCTTTTCAGCTTCATGTAGTCCCACTCGTTCATTTTTCTTTTGTTTCCCTTACCCGGGGAGATATGTTCATGAAGAAGTCGCTCATGTTTATGTCCAAGAGATTTTTGTCTATGTTTGTTTCTAAGAGTTTTATGGTTTCATGACTTACATTCAAGGCTTTGATCCATTTTGAGTTTACTTTTGTGTATGGGGTTAGACAGTAGTCCAGTTTTATTCTCTTACATGTAGCTGTCCAGTTTTGCCAACACCAGCTGCTGAAGAGACTGTCATCTCCCCATTGTATATCCAAGGCTCCTTTATCATATATTAATTGACCGTATATGTTTGGGTTAATGTTTGGATTTTCTATTCTGTTCCACTGGTCTGTGCATCTGTTCTTCTGCCAATACCAAATTGTCTTGATTACTGAAGCTTTGTAGTAGAGCTTGAAGTCTGGAAGCGTAATTCCCCCTCCCCTGTTTTATTCTTTCTTCTCAGGATTGCTTTGGCTATACGGGGTTTTGTGATTCCATATGAATTTTAGAATTATTTGTTCCAGTTCATTGAAGAAAGCTGTTGGTAGTTTGATAGAGATTGCATTGAATCTGTAGATTGCTTTAGGTAGTATAGCCATTTTGACAATATTTATTCTTCCTAGCCAAGAGCATGGAATGAATTTCCATTTGTTAGTGTCCTCTTTAATTTCTCTTAGGAGTGTTTTGTAGTTTTCAGGGTATAGGTCTTTCACTTCCTTCATTAGGTTTATTCCTAGATATTTTATTCTTTTTGATGCAATAGTGAATGGAATTTTTTTCCTGATTTCTCTTTTTGCTAGTTCATCTTTAGTGTATAGGAAAGCAACAGATTTCTGTGTGTTAATTTTGTATCCTGCCACTTTGCTGAATTCAGATATTAGTTCTAGTAGTTTTGGAGTGGAGTCCTTAGGGTTTTTTATGTATAATATCATGTCATCTGCAAATAGTGACAATTTGACTTCTTCTTTACCAATCTAGATGCCTTGTATTTCTTTGTTTTGTCTGATTGCTGTGGCTAGGTCCTCCAGAACTATGTTGAATAACAGTGGAGAGAGTGGGCAACCCTGTCTTGTTCCCAATCTTAGATAAAAAGCTTTCAGCTTCTCGTTGTTAAGTATGATGTTGGCTGCGGGTTTGTCATATATGGCCTTTATTATATTGAGGTACTTGCCCTCTATACCCATTTTGTTGAGAGTTTTAATCATGAATGGATGTTGAATTTTGTCAAATGCCTTTCAGTGTCTATGGAGATGATCATATGGTTTTTGTTCTTCTTTTTGTTGATGTGGTGGATGATGTTGATGGATTTTCGAATGTTGTACCATCCTTGCATCCCTGGGATGAATCCCACTTGATCATGGTGTATGATCCTCTTGATGTATTTTTGAATTCGGTTTGCTAGTATTTTGTTGAGTATTTTTGCATGTATGTTCAGCAGGGATATTGGTCTGTAATTTTCTGTTTTGGTGGGGTCTTTGCCTGGTTTTGGTATTAGAGTGATGCTGGCTTCATAGAATGAGTTTGGAAGTATTCCCTCGTCTTCTATTTTTTGGAAATCTTTAAGGAGAATGGGTGTTATTTCTTCTCTATATGTCTGGTAAAAATCAGAGGTGAATCCATCTGGCCCGGGGGTTTTGTTCTTTGGTAGTTTTTTGATTACCGATTCAATTTCTTTGCTGGTAATTGTTCTGTTTAGGTTTTCTTTTTCTTGCTTGGTCAGTCTTGGAAGGTTGTATTTTTCTAAGAAGTTGTGCATTTCTTCTAGGTTTTACAGCTTGTTAGCATATAGATTTTCATCGTATTCTCTTATAATTTTTGTTGTTCTGTGGGGTCCATCATGATTTTTCCTTTATCAATTCTGATTCTGTTGATGTGTGTAGATTCTCTTTTTCTGTTAATGTGTCTGGCTAGGGTTTTATCTATTTTGTTTATTTTTTCAAAAAACCAGCTCTTTGTTTCATTGATTTTTTTCTATTGTTTTATTCTTCTCAATTTTATTTATTTCTTCTCTGATCTTTATTATGTCCCTCCTTCTGGTGACTTCTCTTTCCAATTTCAATATTGTGTCTTTAGACTATTCATTTGGGATTGTTCTTCCTTCTTTAAATAGGCCTGGACTGCAATATACTTTCCTCTTAGAACTGCCTTTGCTGTGTCCACAGAAGTTGCGGCTTTGTGTTATTGTCATTAGTCTCCATATATTGTTTGATCTCTGTTTTAATTTGGTCATTTATCCATTGATTATTTAGGAGCATGTTGTTAAGTCTCCATATATTTGTGAGCCTTTTTGTTTTCTTTGTACAATTTATTTCTAGCTTTATAACTTTGTGATCTGAGAAGTCAGTTGGTAGAATTTCAATATTTTTGAATTTACTGAGGTTCTTTTTGTGGCCTAGTATGTGGTCTATTCTGGAAAATATTCCATGTGCACTTGAGAAGAGTGTGTATCCTGTTGCTTTTGGGTGAAGAGTTCCATAGATGTCTGTTAGGTCCATCTGTTCTAGTGTGTTGTTCAGTGCCTCTGTGTCTTTACTTATTTTCTGTCTGGTTGATCTGTTCTTTGGAGTGAGTGGTGTGTTGAAGTCTCCTAAAATGAATGCATTGCTTTCTATTTCCTCCTTTAATTCTGTTAGTATTTGTTTCACATATGTCGGTGCACCTGTGTTGGGTGCATATATATTTATAATGGTCATATCCTCTTGTTGGACTGACCCCTTTACCATTATATAATGTCCTTCTTTATCTCTTGCTACTTTCTTTGTTTTGAAGTCTATTTTGTCTGATACAAGTACTGCAACACCTGCTTTTTTCTCCTTGTTGTTTGTATGAAATATCTTTTTCTACCCCTTCACTTTTAGTCTCTGTATATCTTTGGATTTGAGGTGAGTCTCTTGTAAGCAGCATATAGATGGGTCTTGCTTTTTTATCCATTCAGTTACTCTGTGTCTTTTGATTGGTGCATTCCGTCCATTTACATTTAGGGTTATTATTGATAGGTATGTACTTATTGCCATTGCTGGCTTTAGATTCGTGGTTACCAAAGGTTCAAGGGTAGCATCTTAACTATCTAAAAGTCTAACTTAACACTCTTGTTAAGCTATTATAAACACAGTCTGATGGTTCTTTATTTCTCTCTCTTCTTCTTCTTGCTCCTCCATTCTTTATACACTAGCTGTTTTAGTCTGTACTCTTTTACATTTCCTTTGACTGTTTTTGTGGATAGTTGATTTTACTTTTTGACTTTAGTTAGTATTTGGATGGTCTGCTTTCTTTGGTATGGTTTTATTTGCTCTGGTGACCTCTTTTTTGCCTTAGGTGTGCTTCCAATTAGAGCAGTCCCTTTAAGATATCCTGTAGAGGTGGTTTATGGGAGGCAAATTCCCTCAGCTTTCGCTTGTCTGGGAATTGTTTAATCCCTCCCTCAAATTTAAAGGATAATTGTGCTGGATACAGTATTCTTGGTTCAAGCCCATTCTTTTTCATTACGTTAAATATATCATGCCATTCTCTTCTTGCCTGTAAGGTTTCTGTTGAGAAGTCTGATGATAGTCTGATGAGTTTTCCTTTGTAGGTGATCTTTTTTCTCTCTCTAGCTGCCTTTAATACTCTGTCCTTATCTTTGATCTTTGCCATTTTAATTAGTATGTCTTGGTGTTGTCTTCCTTGGGTCCCTTGTGTTGGGTGATCTGTGGGCTTCCGTGCACTGAGAAATTATTTCCTTCCCCAGCTTGGGGAAGTTTTCAGCAATTATTTCTTCAAAGACACACTCTATCCCTTTTTCTCTCTTCTTCTTCTTGTGGTACTCCTAAAATGCAAAAATTGTTCTTTTTAGATTGGTCACACAGTTCTCTTAATATTCTTTCATTCCTAGAGATCGATTTACCTCTCTCTGCCTCAGCTTCTCTGAATTCCTTTTCTCTGATTTCTATTCCATTAACAGTCTCTTGCACCTCATCCAATCTGCTCTTAAGCCTGTCGATAGCTTGTCTGATTTCTGCATTGTCTTTCCTCACTTCCTCCCTTAGCTCTTGCATATTTCTCTGTAGGTCCATCAGCCTGGTTATGACTTTTATTCTGAATTCTTTTTCAGGAAGATTGTATAAGTCTATCCCATCATGCCCTGTTTCTGGAGTTGTCTGGGTAATCTTTGTCTTTACCATATTCCTCTGTCTTTTCATAGTGATAGAAGTGGTCACTGGTAGGTGTCACGTGTGTCAGCTGGGAGAACAAAGTCCCTTCCTGCTTGTTGTTCTCCTTGCCCTTCTCCAGGGCCTGAACTGGTTTCTCGCCCACTGGGAGGCATTCCCTGGGATAATCCCCGGAGCTGCCTGTGTGCGGGGTCGCCCTCAGCCTAACCTACAGCACTGCGGGGTTTAAAGTTTTGCTGGGTACCTTCTGGTCCCCTTGGTGCTTTCCAGCCCTTGATGTGGGTTCTGGGGTCCTTCCCGCTTAGCTGCGGGCCTGCCGGAAATAGATTCTGTGAGGATGCTGTGGGTGGGGCCACTCCTCTGCTGTTCCATAGCAGTGGAGGCTCCCGGACCCTTTGCAGCACTGGCCGGGGGGTGTTAAGGGGAGGCAGTGGGGGGCAGAACGAATGGGAGGCTGCTGATCACTGTGGGAAGCCTCAGCATGGCTGCTTTGCCCAGCTGCTGGCCAGGGCGTCAGAAATTCCCCAAGACTCCCAGCCTGCTGGGCTGTGCGTGGTGGGACAATTTTGTTCCACTGTTAGGCCCTTGTCTCTTTAAGACATTAACCAAGCAAAAAAAAAAAAAAAAAAGCACCAGTTTTTCTTTTGTCCCGGGCAGCCGGCTGAGGGGACCTGCTTGTTGTCTCCGCCTCAGATCCTGCAACCTCTGTCTCTCCAATCTCCAATGTACCGCACGATGTGTGTCAGTGCTCCTGGCGCAGATCACCAGGGCTGGTTATTTAGCAGTACTGTGCTTCCACTCCCTCCCTGCTCTGAATCTTTTCCTCCCGCTGGTGCGTTGGAGTGGGGAAGTGCTTGGTCCTGCCGAGTCGTGCCTTTGTATCTTACCCGCTTCGTGAGGCACTGAGTTCTCACAGGTGTAGCAGAAGCCTGGCTGTTGTATTGTATCTTCTGGTCTCTTCTTTAGGAATAGTTGTATTTGTTATATTTTCTCAAACATATATGGTTTTGGGAAGAGATTTCCACCGCCCTGCTCATGCCGCTATCTTCCCAGAATTTCTGTTTTATGGTTTTCATTGAAGAAATATTTCATCTCCTTAGTATTTTAATTCCTAAGTATTTTATTCCTTCTGATGCTATTGTAACTGTGATTGTTTCTTTTAATTTCCTTTTCAGATCTCATACCCTAGCTCCCACAAGCTGTGTGCAAGATGCTCCAGAAACATGCCAGAGTTGCCTGCCACATGGCTGGGGGTGGGAGGTGGAGAGCCACTATCATGCTAAGAGCTGAAATTGATCAAAATTAATCACAGTCTATCTTCCAAGCCTTTCCTTGGAAGTTGCAAGCCTTCACCAGGCTACAGAATTAGAAAAAGTTATATCATAGTCTGTCAGTGTGAGGAGACAGAGCCCTGGTGCTTCCTACTCTACCATCTTCTCAGAATCTTTGATATGCCTCCACCTATCTCTTGTATATGATTGGCTTTTTTATTTACTTTGGGCAATAGAATACAGAAATGAGTTCTAAGCCTAGGCCTTAAAAGACCTTGCACTTTTCCATTCTCCCTCTATAATCTAGCTGCCACCATGAAAACAAGCCTAAGCTAGCTTCTCAAAGAATATGAAAGACATTAGGAGTAGAAGAGACCTGAGTTGTCTCAGATGAGTATTCTAGATCAGCCAGTTCCCAGCTGACTCACTGGCCGACCACAGATGCATGAGTGATTCCTGGTGAGTTCAGCTAAGCCTAGGCTAGATTGGCAGACATGCCCAGCCACCTTCAGACACATGGATGTAATAAGTGGTTGTTATTTTAAGTCACTAAGTTTTGAGCTTCTTTTTTATGCAGCAATATCTATCTGATATAGAAACTAATACTTAGAAGCAGAATGTTGTCATAACAAAATCCCAAAATATGTTGCATTGATTTTGTAATAAGATGGTAAGTTGAAAATTAGGAAAAAAACATGACCCTTTTTTAATGCAGGAGAAAACATTTGCTAAAATTGTAGCCTGTGGTAATTTGGAAGATAAAAATTTTTCCTAATGCACTTTTGGACTTGATCAAGATGATATCCAGGCAAATGTTTAAAGTGTCATTTGGTTGCTCTTAGTTTCATATGATAAGGTGACCTAAAGAAAGAGATGAACTAAAGAAAACTTGGCCAGTTGACACACAGAATTTAGCAGAAATAAAGAGGACTTTTCTTGGCTGGAAAATAAAACTATTTCTTATCTCCAGTCTCTTTTGCCAGTAACAGATTTTTAAAGTTAAAAATGAAGCCTGGAGACAAAGATATAATCAGAGTAAGTCTATGGAATCCTGACTGTTAAAAAAAATTTTCTGTTCCACTCCTAGGAATTTACCCGAAGAATGTAGGATCCCAGTTTCAAAAAGACAGATGCACCCCTATGTTTATCGCAGCACTATTTACAATAGCCAAGAAATGGAATCAACCTAAGTGCCATCAGTAGATGAATGGATAAAGAAGATGTGGTACATATACACAATGGAATATTATTCAGCCATAAGAAGAAAACAAATCCTACCATTTGTAACAACATGGATGGAGCTAGAGGGTATTATGCTCAGTGAAATAAGACAGACAGAGAAAGACAAGTACCAAATGATTTCACTCATCTGTGGAGCATAATAACAAAGCAAAAACTAAAGGAACAAAACAGCAGCAGACTCACAGAACCCAAGAATGGACTAACAGTTACCAAAGGGAAAGAAACTGGGGAGGATGGGTGGGAAGGGAAAAAGAAGGGGAATAAGGGGCATTATGATTAGCACACATAGTGTAGGAGGGTGCACAGGGAAGGCAGTATAGCACAGAGAAGACAAGTAGTGACTCTATAGCATCTTACTATGCTGATGGACAGTGACTGTAATGGGGTATGTGGTGGGGACTTGATAATGAGGGAATCTAGTAACCACAGTGTTGCTCATGTGATTTTATATCAATGATACCAAAAAAAAATTCTGAAAAAATTAAGACCATGCTTAATAGACTTTCTCAGTTGGGTAAAAAGGGCTTTTAGTGAACTGAAGGACATGGACCCACAGAATTCAGATCCCAGAGTAACAGTGATTAAATCTGGAGAGTGAAACCAAAAAGTAATTTTTGGTGTGGCTTTTGGAAAATGAAATGAAAAATAATCATATATATGGAAAACCCACTATGTTTTAAAGTGGGTCATATCAACAAAGATCAGCAAGATTGAACTAAATGAGACTGTGACCGTTCATATTGCAAAAGTAACTCTGTATCTTCAACTTTATATGCATAGGAATCAAACTGAGAAAGCTACTCAGCTACAAACTGAGAGTCTTTCTTCGGAAATCAGGTATTATGGAAAAAGAAGGATATCTTAGAACCAAGATACAAGAGGGTGGTAGCAAGATCTGAGAACACTGGACAAGAGAAACATTCTCAGGGTGTAGAACTAGGATTAATAATAATAAAAAAAGAGCACTACAAATCTGTGCAGTTTTTTATTCAGCAGTAGCTTACTAATGTATCACCTAATACAAACAAGAGGGAAAAATCCAACAGAATCACCCATAGATTTGGTGGCTTCCCATTGGAAGGGATGATTAGCATGTATTCCATTTTAGGGAATCTGGTTAGGCAGTGGACTTGCCAATCTGCCCATGTGCCAATTTCAGCTATTATCCTGACCAAGAGAGCTGACCGGCCACCAGCCTAGGGATGCCCCCAGTGACTGCCTGTGGTTTGAACCCCTGGTAGAAGTTGAAGTTTGGGGTCAGAAAACTCCATGTGTTAGCTTCCCATCTATTTCAGGGAAGTACACTGTAGGTGGTGGTGGGAGAGTAAGCAGTGAACACCTCTATGTCAAGGGCACACGGGCCAGTCAGTGTTAGCTGGAGTACAGTGACAGCCAATACAGGATTGCAGCCAAGTGAAGAACCTCTTGTTCTTTTACCTTCCGTGTTTCTTCTGTATCTTCATCCTGAGAGAAGCTAAAATCAGAAAGAGCAGTAGAAGGCAGATTGTTCTTACCTCTCACTCAGAGGCTCATGGTTGCTTTTGGGGGTAAAGGGCAACATGAGTTTGAGTTTCGAACTGCTGTAGATTGTATTTTTATGGCTGAAAGTGACCTCCTATCTATGGAATCTGCCTAAGATACCCTTAATGAACAGAGAAGATTTAACAAAGATTTGAGAAAAATAAAACTATTGCAAGGGCATAACTGAGCAAGTTAAAATTGTTCAATAAAATGACTGTAAGTGGCTATCAATACTTTTACATCTGTGTTTTACAGTTTATGAAAATGTTTTACAAACATCTGTTAGTATATATCAATAAATATACATATCATTCGTTTATATAAACTGTAAAGGTCTATGAAATGAAGTATTCTATCAATTATAATTTCAAATATTTGTTTTCATTTATGCTATTATTTTAAAAGTAGAAAGAGTTGCTAAGATCTAAAATTACCTTGTTATATTCCCAAACTGAAGAATCTTTCTCAATTCCTGTGTCCTTCCATGACTTGTTAAAAAATACAAAAATAGAATTATGGTATTTCTCTAGAATTTATATTGTAGAATTGATACTATCCATACAAGACATTTCAGACCTTAGAGTTCAGTTGAAACCGGAAATATTCAGTTTTGTTTACAGACTAAATTATTGAATATTGCATAATACCTCTTTGCTGAATGTTTACATGTCTTACTCACTGCTTTTCAATACTGGGGCAGTGTTGTTCTTTTATCTGTTTTGCTCTGTGTGTCAGTTAAGGTCTGCAGAGAAACAGAACCAATAGATTTTATGTGTATATGGACACTTACAGGTCCCTAATCTGCATGGTAGGCTGCCGGTGCTGGAGACCATGGAAGAGCTCTGATGTTACAGCTTAAGTCCAAAGGCCATCTGCTGGCAGAAGGGACAGCTCGTGGGGGAGGTCAGCCTTTCATTGTATTTTGGCCTTCTACTTATTGATGATGCCCAATTACATTAGGGAGGGCAATCTGCTTGATGCCCAATTACATTAGGGAGGGCAATCTGCTTTACTCCAAGCCCACTAATTTAAATGTTAATCTCATACAAAAACACCCTCACAAAAACATGCAGAATAATGTTTGAACAAATATCTGGGCACCATGGCCTGGCCAAGTTGACGTATACATTTAATGATCACATATTCTTTATGTGTGTTTATTTCTATTTTGGGTGTTAGACTTTCACTTAATCAGCTTCCTCCAAAACCTTCTGGGGTGAGTTCTTTGGCGTCTTTTCTTCTCCCCTTTAATTAAGGACCTAGCAATTCTTTGGTAATTATTTTAGAGCTAATAGAGCAAACTGTTGATATGCTACTATTGGTAATTATACTTACACAGAGGTCCTTTACCTGTAGGGATAAAACCTCACATATTTGGGTCTCATATACAGGGATAATATATTTTGTCATACCATAAATATAAATAAGATACTGGCTTTCCAAAGCTGTATTCTCAAAGAATGTTTAGATTCCTCTTCTGTAACTATACTCATGTTTCTGGACCCATACCTGACAAAGACTTGATATGGGGCTCCTCCTCAGAGCTGTTCATCTCTAGGGGTCACAGGCTCATCACTAGGCATGTGGCCAATTAAGCATGTCTTAGTCTTGTGTCCTAAGGCCGTATTGTACTATGGATCTGAAATGTACATTAACTCCAAGCTGCTTTCTTAGGATGTTGAATTCACCACTCCTCCTCCCTGTTCCCATCAGCACTTTACTTTCTAAGCTTGTCTTAATTTGTGAATAGAACACAGTAGTTTTCCTTCCTCTTTCCTTCCTTCCTCCCCTCCCCATTTTTCTCTCTCTCCCTTCCTTTCTCCCACCCATTATTTCTACATGGTAATAGCCTTCAAACCAATCTCTGCTCTGTAATTTTCCACCTCCAATCCAATGGCTATAACTAGGTTTATTTTCCTAAAATTCAGTTTGCCTCATATTATTGGTTACATAAAATACTATTTTTTCCTACATGAAATATGTTATTATCTACATGAAAAAGTTAAACTTACCCTGACCTTCAGTGGCCTCCACACTCTGAGCCCTTTAGCTATCCAAGTAACCCTCCTGTTACTTCCAAACACTGACGCTCAGTTCCAGCAAGGATGATCTTTTCACTCCTTCCCAAATAAACTGCTTGTGCTACACTTTAAACTTTTGTTCAAAATGTGCTTGCCAGCCAAATCCTGCCTTTCATTTGTTTCCATCCAAATTCTACCAGACTTAGAGGCTCAAATACACTCTTAACCTCTTATAGGCACTCTTCTCTAACTACTCCCATTATATACTATTATCTGTTACTCTTACTGTAAAAAATAGGACCTTTTAGTCATCAGGTTTTTTCTTAATTGTTAAGTGAAGATGACATCTAAAAACTAGTTTTTTATAACCTATTTTTTTGGATAAGGATTTATAGACATATCTTATATGTGTATTTTTAGTTAATATGCATTTTGGCATTCATTTCTCATCTGATCCTCACAACAATCCCACCAGGGAGGCAGGACAGATACTAATCTTGCTTGAAAATAGGAAGACAGGCTGAGTCATAGCTGTAGGCCAGGTGTCTGGTCATGACAGACTTCTTTTGTGATACTAAGGTATGCCTCAAGATTGTTGTACAGGTAAAAGCAATGGAGTTTGTATATGGAAGCATTTTATAATGTGCATACAATTATGCAAGCAAAGGTTTGAAAAATTGTATTTCATATGTTCTATTTCAGAAGCAGGGATCACATTTTATATTCTCGATATTGATTTGTTCGATAAGTACTTATCGTTAGTTTATTACATGTTCTAAGTGTGCTAGGATCAGAGGATGTAAAGATGGAAATATATGTTCTTGCTCTTACAGAGTTTATAGTCAAGTGGAAAAACAGACAAGTAAGGACAAAAACAATACAGCATGATAATGTTTGTCATGGAGAATGAAAGACTATGGTATAGTAGGAGACATGGAAGGGACCTAAATTTCTGTTAATATTTTTTCCTTTCTGCAAGTCTAAAACCTTATTGTCAGGAAGGAAGAAAGGAAATAGGCAGTAGAGGGTGAAGGAGGCAAAGAAGGAAAGAATAAGATGTGTCCTCAAAGCAGAAGGAAATCCAACATAAAGAATATCTGCCTTGTTTCTGGAGCTATACTAGGCTCTCAGACATATTTCATCATTAGAAAATATTATGAAATATCATTATTGCTATCATCATAACTGAAAGCCAGAGAAATTAAAGAACTTTCCCAAGGGCATACAGATAATGTTGAGTTCATAGTAATGATAAACCATATTGCTGAGTCAAATACTAATAACAAATGTATTATCTAACACATTTCTTTGATTCAAAGGAACAGGTCCTCTATCCTCATATTTTTTATTTTAAACATGATATATGAGCACTCTTGAAATATCAACAGCCTGCAGTCCATTTTGGCACAATATGGTCTTAATTATGTTGAACGAGAAAAGAGAGATACATCTTAGCAAATACAAAAAACATCCAGAAAAGCTTCAGTTTGTGATATTACTATTTTAGAACATTTTGAGAACTTCTGCATACTTATCAAAGGCATTCTTAGTCTACTTTCAGAGTTCAACCAGCCATTGGTAATTGAATAATAAGCCAGATTTTTGCTAATAATACATCTTTGCTGTGATTAAGTGTTCAGCTGCCACCAAAAGCAATCTGCTCAGAGTGGAAAGAATGCTATGGATCTGAAATACAAAGATATCCGCAGTAGGATTAGCTGGGTGGTGATGTTCACCTGCAAAATTACATATTAGATCTCCGTACCCTGTCAAATATTTAAGTAACAAATCAAGTACAAGAGCCTTTGTCAGGCTCTCATTTGGAACCAGATGTACCCTAGACTTTTGTCACCATCTGCATATTTAATCTCAGATATGAAAACATCTTATTAATTATAACTGCCCCATTAATTACATTGGATTGTTTAGGACACTAGGTGGTGAATATATCTTTAAATATATCTCTGGTAGAAATATATTTTGGTAGAACTATAATATTTGTGGCAAGCTGGACAATTTATTTATAATTCACACTGAGTAAAATTCATTTCATCAGGAATGTCTGTAGATACTTCAATCATTAGAGAAATCACAGTCCCTTTCGTTGTAGTAATTTTTCTTTTTATAATAAATTTTTTTCTTATGGAAGAAAAACGACTTTGATGTAATTGGTTTCTACTATGCTTTATTCTTTTATGCATACACCTATCTTCTTATCTGCATGTCTCTCAGATTTAAGGCTGTAGCATTGGCTCTAGTTCCTGGTGGTATTTGTGATGCACTATGGATTGAATTGAAATCCTTTTAACTCATTTAGGCTGTGACATTTTATAGCAGATTAATTAAAATGATTCGTAGTTACTTTAGCCTCAGTGGGAAGTGAACAGTTTTCTGATGTGAAATTCTCTCTTTGGCTTCCCTCGCTTCCTGCCTGATTACTTTAGCAATCTCTGCATTACCATGTTTCCTTCACAAGTTATTTAACATCAGCATTTGGGTTGCATACATAGGAAATTTAGTATTTGTGGAAAAAATCAGAACCCTTGCAATACCAGGTGTTTGTAACCCAATCTCTATCCTCAAATCAAAGACACATCAACTTTCTGGGAATGGAACATCCCAAGTGCTGTCCCAGGCTCTATTGTTATGATGTGTTTGAGCAATACTTCAGCCCAATCTGCTTGAAAAGTAAAGAGTAGAGAATGCATTATGCTATTGCACCAAGTTGCCAAGAAACTGATTCCCAGGATCTCTTTCTAGACAGTTCATATTTGCAACAGGTAATATGAAGTTCTTCTCCTACCTTAGCTCAGACTGGTGATGCCTTCATATCATATCGGAATCAGGAAGTGAGAATTGCCACCTTTCTCATTATCCATGGACATTTCAGCTTCAGCTTTAATAATTTTCAGAGGTTTTGTTTGTTTTAGGCAATCTAGTAATTATGTGAAATACATCTAATAGAATACTGTCTTCAGTAACATGAACAGAAAGTTAACTCTTAGTTACTTTTTTAGCTGACTTTTCAGTCTGTTTTTCTTCAAAAATTTTCCCTCTGTATCTCCGAGTTCTGGATTTCTGGTCCCATTTCATTATTTTACTTCTTATTAGCTCTGGTATGAAATTAGACTATGCTCATGCTTGTTAGCAGTTCTAATACAATGTGTTCTAAGAGTTAAGGGAAAAGATAAAATCACAAACTCAGTTTTTAAGAGCTGATATCAAATTTAGAAAAAAGCTAGCCCAGTTCCATCATTTAGGTAAGAAATTTTAGACTTAAGTGTTAGATGAATATCCTAAAATACTGTGAAAAAGATCAACTTGGTGAAAGCTTGAAGTCAGGAAAAAATAAGATTTGGTGTTATATGGAGCTTCATTTTTAATATCTCTATACCAAAAATTAAGTGTTGAATAATGTATTTGGAGAGAGTCTAACCATACTATGGATGATAATATATCTTATTCGTTTCAATTTCTGGTATTTGGTGAGTACTACAATAATTACTACTATTTTTTATGGAAGAATAATAAAGATACAATACTGTATTAGTTTCAGGTGTTCAATACAGTGATTGGGTATTTATATACATTATAAAATGGGTACCACAATGAATCTAGTTGTCATGTGTTGCCATACAAAGTTGTTACAATATTATCAGCTATATTCCCTATGCTGTACATTATACCCCCTTGTCTTATTTATTTTATAACTGGAACATTGTACCTCTTCATCCTCTACACCTACTTCATTCATCCCTCCATCCCTCTCCCCTCAGTTTGTTCTCTGTATCTGAGTCTGTTTGTGTTTCTTCTTGGTTGTTCATTTTCTTTGTGTTTTAGATTTCACATACATGTGAAGTAATATGTATTTGTCTTTCTCTGACTTATTTCACTTAGTGTAATACCCTCTAGGTCCATGCATGTTGTCACAAATAGCAAGATTTCATTCCTTTTTTATGGTTGAGCAATATTGTATATACCACATCTTCATTATCCATTCATCTATTGCTGGACACTTAGATTGCTTCCATATCTTGGCTATTGTGAATAATGCTGCAGTGATTATAGAGGTGCAAATGTCTTTTCAAATTAGTGTTTTCATTTTGTTTGGATAAATACCTAAAAGTGGAATTGCTGGATTATATGGTAGTCCTATTTTAAATTTTTTGAAGAACAACAATCATTACTCTTAATTCATAGATAAAGAATTATGGCTTATACCAGTTGTATCACTCACCCATTTTTTAACTATTCTGGTGGTTATCAGAATTCAAGTCTTTAGTTCCAATGGAGAATGGTTTTCTACCATTCTTCACTTACGATAATTCAAAAATGCAAGAATTTTTAATATGAACTTTGAAATTTTGTTTGCTTTACTTTACTTATGTATATGATCTGCTTTTTAACAAGTAGACTATCATAAAGAGAAGTTTATGTTTCAGACTTAAAGTTATCATTGCTGTATTTCTGTGCCTTCTCAAAAGTGTTACTTTTATCCCACAACATTTTATGACTTCTAGTTTGGATCAGTCAACTTAAGATATTATTATACACTCTGATTTGATGCCCTCTCTCCAAGAGACAAAGCAGAGATTCTGCAAAGCTTGGAGAAGCTAATTCTAGGTCATTAAAAACTGACGGCCCGGGAGAGTGTCAGGCCTCTCGGTCGCAGGCGCTGCTAGTGAGTGAGTGTAGGAGGGGGCAGTGCATTCTGATTGTTGTGCAATTGCTAACCAACATGACCCCTGATTCTTTCTGGACTGTGGTCTTCAAGTATTAGATTTTTATGGGGTTTGTTTGGTGGTTCTATGGAGATTTTGGTGGTTCAGTTCACTGGTCTGGTGCCCTTACTGAGATGCAGTCTCTTTCTCCCTTTGTCTCCACGGATGATGGTATACCCTAAAACCTGTTGCTCCTATGCTCCTCTCACTCCAGCTGGTGAATGCAAAGTTGTTATGAGTCCCAGGTCATGTCAAATTGATGAATCCCCGAGTGCTAATTTCTGGGAAGGTAAGCCTTCCTATGAAGCATGTCTCACCATTTTACTCTCTTCTGAAAATTTCTTGGCCACATCAGGCACACCTGCCACTTGATCACTTTACCACTTTCAGATGAAAGACAGGTACCAGCCCCCCCAGTTTGGGTGTGATGAGTGGAACACCATGATTGGAAAAGTAAGTCCAAAGTTGTCTAACTATCAATCTTACCCCTTAGAGAAAAGGGGAAATAAGTAGTTATCTCATAACTACCCTCAGGAGGACAGCCCTTTCTTCATAGCAGGAAAAGTTACTTTTTGGAGAATTATTTAAACTGTGAGATTCTACACTCATGAATCAAGCTTCCTCTGAAGATGACTTTAAAGAATTTAGCATCGTTTATTTTTAACTGTGAGCCGTTTCAACAGATATCCTTGGACCAGTTGGTAGCTCCTTGGGGAGCAGAAAGACATCTCAGCTGGCATTTTGTATAGTACTGTGTGTTTAGACAGATAGATAAATGATAGATATGCATTGTGTACATATATAAATTATATATTATATTCCTATTTTTATAATCATGTGCCTAAATAAAGTAATTATGTATAAATGCTTCCTAATGATACTGATAACAGGTATTGTTCAGGCATAGATCCCAGGAGGAGCTGATCTGTCACATGACTCTCCCCATGAGCTTAATAATAAAAGTAATGCCAAATTTTTGTAGGGTAAGATATGAAGATTCTAGGACCCCACCAGTGCTGAATCAGAACAGGAAAGAACATTTTGGAATGTGCATTTTAAACAAATATCAGACATAATTTTCATGCAGATGAAGTTTGCAAATCACTGATACAAGCAACGGGAAGTTGTTGATGAATTCTGATTGAGGATTCATCAGGACAAAAGAAGTGTTTTTGTATGCCAAGTTGGTATAGAGGATGGACTGGAGGAGGGAAGGAGGCTAGATAGCCTATGGAAGACCCCGGGAAGGGAGCCTTGTAATTGTCTAAATGGGAAGGTAGATTTGTTGGTGCCAGCATGAAAAGAAATTAAAAGATAACTACAGGAAACATGATGAATTACTATGAAATCACAACACAGAAAGAAGGCGTCAAGGGTGACTGAAAGCTTTGAAGACTGGTTGATGTTGCCTCCCTCACAGTAAGCATGGCTGCAGAGGAGGACAGTGGCAGCTGCTGCCTGTAAATCCATGCTGATCTGTAGGAGGTTTTGTATCCCACACGTGTGAGTCATGCTCTGTTTTGGAGTATGTGTACCCATAACAAAAGTCAGGCTCTGCTCTGCATGCGGCATCTCCCTACCCTACTCATGATGTAGAAGCAGAGTGAGAGAGGTGGAGAGAGCTCAGTCATGCGAATGCTGCCCTGTTGAGGCTGAAGTTGGCCTTAAGCCTCACCTAGCTTTTGTCCTACTAGGTAATTGCATTTCAAAGCAATTTTAAACTGCTCACGGTGTAATTAAAATCTTTCATTTATATAATGTTTCATAAATGTCATTCCATCTCATCTTCAAAGCAACATTCTGAGCTACACTGAACAGGAATTTATTTTTCTCACTGTCTGTTCTTCCTTTATATGGCATGCATCTCAGTTCCCTCCCCTCTGCTTTCTGCTCTTGAAGGCCCTACTTCAAATGTTACCTCTTTAAAAGTTTACCCAATTCCCTATGACAGTCTCTTCTTTTTTATTTCTTTTGCTCTAGAACTTTGTACACATTTGTATTACAGCCTTATTTCTTTGCCCTGTAGTTATTTATTACCTGTCTCTCTCTGATCAGCCTATGGACCAAAAGAGCATCTCTGATCCAAGGCTGCAGTTATGTTTGTTTTTAGCTGAGAACAGGGTGTCAGAGATGAGAAAGTGTCCATAAGCTCGCCCCATCAAATGCTGGTCAAAGAGCCATTGTATTCAACGGGCATGATCAGGTTGCTACCATACCATATTCAGTCCTAGAGTCAGGGCTGGGGAATGAATCCCGGATGGTACGTGGGTCACAGAAGACGGCTGGGAGAGAAGCTGGGAAGGGAACACATCTCAGGGTTTCCTGATTCTTGGTTCTTAGGGTTTTTCTCCTAGCTCAGTCTGTTTTATTTTAGTCGAGAGACAATCATTGCAGGGATCTCACTTAGGATCCTTTTAGATTATCCATTGTATTTTAAAATCTGCCTAATTGCGTTTCATGTGCTATTCACTAAGTATATTATACACAATTCTGATAATCCTTTTTCCCTTTCATCAGTTTAGGAAATGCAGTGAACAAGCTTTATTAACTTTGGCATCCCACAACGGCCTCCATTGTCATTATCTGTGACATTTTACATTTTTTTCAGGCCTTTTTAGGAAGCATTCACAGCTGAATCAGTTTTATCTATGATTGAATTTTAAATTCACAGGGACCGTTTTAAATGCATTGTGATAGTGCAAATATGCAACATTTACCTGATTCCCTTCATCCTCTAATTTTGTCATTCTGCTCAAAAGAGCTATTGATTGTGTCGGGCATGATTTTTTCTTTATAAAACTATACTGCTTATTGCTTATGATTCCATCATCCTCCAGATTCTGACAAATTTCATCTCATTGGGGCTGTTTTATTATTTTACTGTTGATATTAGACTTACCAGGCCATCATTTTCAGGTTCACTTCTCTTGCCTTTAGCAAAATGTGTTCTTGCCCCATATACTCTTAAGATTATCTCTCTGTATCATACAGTCGATACTACAGTGACTGAAGTTTCTCTTTTTGAACTTATACAATATATTAAGCATGGCTATTACAAAAAAGCCTCTCTTAAAATCAAACATTGTGGGAAATGTGGCATACCTTTCAAACATTAGTGACAATTAGTTTTAATTACCTCGTTTTATACTGAAGTGGGATCATGGGCATGTGCAGGGCCTGCAGACAGGGCACCAAAAGGGGAGTGGGATGGCAAGAGGGGGCAAGGAACAAATGAGAAGGTGTCAGACCAGCTTCTTGTCTTCTAGGATGAATGACTCCTTTTTAAAGATCTTCATTAGGTATAATTCTTCCACTTTTGCTCTCTACAAACAAGCCTATAATAATGCTGGAGCAAGAATTAAATACAAAATTATAGTCTAATTAAATTTAGAAAAGGAGAACGTACTTAATTCACACACTCAAATCAACTTCAGGGCAACAATACCAGAAAAATATGCATAGTTTTAAAATGCTGTCTGTTTTCCAGAAAGTGAGCATAGAGTCTCTGTAGTGGTAATAGTAGCTAGTATTTATCAAATACTTAGTGTATGCATGTTCTCATTTAATTCTCCTTATAAGTTTATGGGGTAGATGCTGTTTTTATCCACGTTGTACCTATGAAAGCTTAGAGAGGATACTTGTCCTCTCAAACAAAGCTAAAGGTGATCGAGGCTGGGATTCAGACCCACGCAGTCTGAGAGCAGAGCCCATCCTCTTCAGCATTACCCTTTGTGCAGGAGCTGATGGCTGACAGCATTAATGCCCTCATCTGCAGTCTTCATTTTCTATTACAGCCTATGAGGGATTCAGGCTAGGATCTACTACTTATCCTTGCTTGTTCTATTTTGTTTTGTCTGTTGTTGTTTGGTAAATATCACCTGATATGTAAAGGAGGGAAACATGGACTTACTGAGTAATGGACATGATATCTGTGAAAGCCTATGGAAGAAATTAAAAATCCTTTCAACTGATCAGGCATTCTTTTTTTTTTGGTATCATTAATATACAATTACATGAGCAACATTGTGTTTACTAGATTCCCCCCATTTTCAAGTCCCCACCACATATCCCATTACAGTCACTGTCCATCAGCGTAGTAAGATGCTATAGAATCACTACTTGTCTTCTCTGTGCTATACTACCTTCCCCATGCCCTCCCGCTATATTATATGTACAAATCATAATGTCCCTTATTCCCCTTATCCCTCCCTCACTTCCCACCCACCCACCCACCCCCAGTCCTTTTCCCTTTGGCAGCTGTTGGTCCATTCATGGGTTCTGTGATTCTGCTGCTGTTTTGTTCCTTCAGTTTTTGCTTTGTTATTATGCTCCACAGATGAGTAAAATCATTTGGTACTTGTCTTTCTCTGCCTGGCTTATTTCACTGAGCATAATAGCCTCTAACTCCATCCATGTTGTTGCAAATGGTAGAATCTGTTTTCTTCTTATGGCTCAATAATACACCATTGTGTATATGTACCACATCTTCTTTATCCATTCATCTACTGATGGACACTGAGGTTGCTTCCATTTCTTGGCTATTGTAAATAGTGCTGCAATAAACATAGGGGTGCGTAAGTCTTTTTCAAACTGGGCTGCAGCATTCTTAGGGTAAATTCCTAGGAGTGGAATTCCTGGGTCAAATGGTATTTCTATTTTGAGTTTTTTGAGGAACCTCCATACTGCTTTCCACAATGGTTGAAGTTGTTTACATTCCACCAGCAGTGTAGGAGGGTTCTCTTTTCTCCACATCCTCGCCAGCATTTGTTGTTCCTAGTCTTTTCTATGTTGGCCATCCTAACTGGTGTGAGGTGATATCTCATTGTGGTTTTAATTTGCATTTCCCTGATAATTAGCAATGTGGAGCATCTTTTCATGTGTCTGTTGGCCATCTGATTTTTTTCCTTGGAGAAGTGTCTGTTCATATCCTCTGCCCATTTTTTAATCGGGTTATTTGCTTTTTGGGTGTTGATACGTGTGAGTTCTTTATATATTTTGGATGTTAAACCCTTGTTGGATATGTCATTTACCAATATATTCTCCCATATTGTAGGATACCTTTTTGTTCTGCTGATGGTGTCCTTTGCTGTACAGAAGCTTTTAACATGATGTAGTCCCATTTGTTCATTTTTTATTTTGTTTCCCTTGCCCAGGGAGACATGTTCATGAAGAAGTTGCTCATATTTATGTCCAAGAGATTTTTGCCTATGTTTTATCCTAAGAGTTTTATTGTTTCATGACTTATATTCAAGTCTTTGATGCATTTTCAGTTTACTTTTGTGTATGGAGTTCAACAATAATCCAGTTTCATTCTCTTGCATGTAGCTGTCCAGTTTTGCCAACACCAGCTGTTGAAGAGGCTGTCATTTCCCCATTGTATATCCATGGCTCCTTTATTGTATATTAATTGACCATATATGCTTGGGTTTATATCTGGGCTCTCTAGTATGTTCCATTGGCCTATGGTTCTGTTCTTGTGCCAGTACCAAATTGTCTTAAGTACTGGGGCTTTGTAGTAGAGCTTGAAGTCAGGCAGTGTACTTCCCCCCACTTTATTCTTCCTTCTCAGGATTGCTTTGGATATTCGGGTTCTTTTGTGGTTCCATATGAATTTTAGAACTATTTGCTCTAGTTCGTTGAAGAATGTTGTTGGTATTTTGATAGGGATTGCATTGAATCTGTAGATTGCTTTAGGCAGGATGACCATTTTAACAATATTAATTCTTCCAATCCATGAGCACGGGATGTGTTTCCATTTATTGGTATCTTCTTTAATTTCTCTCATGAGTGTCTTGAAGTTTTCAGAGTATAGGTCTTTCACTTCCTTGGTTAGGTTTATTCCTAGGTATTTTATTCTTTTTGATGCAATTGTGAATGGAATTGTTTTCCTGATTTCTCTCTCTGCTGGTTCACCATTAGTGTATAGGAATGCAACAGATTTCTGTGTATTAATTTTGTATCCTGCAACTTTGCTGAATTGAGATATTTGATCTAGTAGTTTTGGAGTGTATTCTGCAGGGTTTTTTATGTACAGTATCATGTCATCTGCAAACAGGGACAGTTTAACTTCTTCCTTGCCAATCTGGATGCCTTTTATTTCTTTGTGCTGTCTGATTGCTGTGGCTAGGACCTCCAGAACTATGTTGAATAAAAGTGGGGAGAGTGGGCAGCCTTGTCTTGTTCCCAATCTTAAAAGAAAAGCTTTCAGCTTCTCACTGTTAAGTATAATGTTGGCTATGGGTTTGTCATATATGACCTTTATTATGTTGAGGTGCTTGCCCTCTATACCCATTTTGTTGAGAGTTTTTATCATGAATGGATGTTGAATTTTATCAAATGCTTTTCAGCATCTATGGAGATAATCATGTGTTTTTTGTCCTTCTTTTTGTTGATGTGGTGGATGATATTGATGGATTTTCGAATGTTGTACTATCCTTGCATCCCTGGAATGAATCCCACTTGATCATGATGGTTGATCTTTTTGATGTATTTTTGAATTTGGTTTGCTAATATTTTGTTGAGTATTTTTGCATCTATGTTCATCAGGGATATTGGTCTGTAATTTTCTTTTTTTGTGGTGTCTTTGCCTGGTTGGTGTTAGAGTGATGCGGTCCTCATAGAATGAATTTAGGAGTATTCCCTTCTCTTCTACTTTTTGGAAAACTTTTAGGAGGATGGGTATTAGGTCTTCACTAAATATTTGATAAAATTCAGTGGTAAAGCCATTTGGTCCAGGGGTTTTGTTCTTAGGTAGGTTTTTTATTACCAGTTCAGTTTCATTGCTGGTAATTGGTCTGTTCAGGTTTTCTGTTTCTTTCTGGGTCACCTTTGAAAGGTTGTATTTTTCTAGAAAGTTGTCCATTTCTTCTAGGTTATCCAGTTTGTTACCATATAATTTTTCATAGTGTTCTCTCATAATTCTTTGTATTTCTTTGGTGTCCATAGTGATTTTTCCTTTCTCATTTCTGATTCTATTTATGTGAGTCGACTCTCTTTTTTTCTTGATAAGTCTGGCTAGGGGTTCATCTATTTTGTTTATTTTCTCGAAGAACCAGCTCCTGCTTTCATTGATTCTTTCTATTGTTTTATTCTTCTGGATTTTATTTATTTATGCTCTAATCTTTATTATGTCCCTCCTTCTTCTGACTTTGGGCCTCATTTGTTCTTCCTTCTCGAATGTTGTTAATTGTAAGTTTAGCCTGTTCATTTGGTATTGTTCTTTTCTGAGGTAGGCCTGTATTGCAATATACTTCCTTCTTAGCATGGCCTTCTCGGCATCCCACAGATTTTGCAGTGTTGAATTGTTGTTGTCATTTGTCTCCATATATTGCTTGATCTCTGTTTTTATTTGGTCATTGATCCATTGGTTATTTAGGAGCATGTTATTAAGCCTCCATGTGTCTATGGGCTTTTTCATTTTCTTTGCGTAATTCATTTCTAGTTTCATACCTTTGTGGTCTGAGAAGCTGGATGGCACCATTTCAAACTTTTTAATTTACTGAGGCTTTTTTTGTGGCCCTGTATATGATCTATTCTTGAAAATGTTCCATGTGTTATCAGGCATTCTTAATGTGAAAAATAAAGCAGTGAAACTTTACGAATTTAAAATGAACAAATGCAAATTCTTTGTGATATTTTTGGAGGGGGTAGGAAATGTTAGCCAGCTTGTCCTAATAAAAACAGCAAATCCTTATTTAATGGCTAGAGTTTGTAAGTCACTACAGTGCATAGAGAAAGTGACCTGAAGAAGTAGAGAAGCTAGTACGGCATTCTTCTTAGCCCTGACCAAGCATAGCACATTTGTATTTTTGTTCAGTAATTCATCCACCTGTGTCTCTATTCACTCATTCATTTGATAAGTGCTTAGGAGAATCCACCGGGTGCCAGTGAGTCCCAGGGTATCTACTTCCATATAATAAGAAATAGAACAGTGATGATGCATTTATCTCTAGAATGAGCTACAGTATATCAAGAACTGATAGAGCAAAATGTAGCTATCATATAGTCTAGGAACACTGTTTCAGCCTTATAAGTAATTTCTTATATTTTGTTATCAATTCACATGTTTACTTTTCCAGTATATGTCATGTCAATGAGAAGATTTCTACCCCATCAAGAACACACAATTTAGTAGTCAATTATTGCTGAAGCATATTGATATTGGCTAAAGGATTTGGATGTTTTTTAAATAAAAAAATTCATCCTGTAAATATGTTGGAAATTATTCCCATATATGCTGGGAGTAGGAATGAAATACCTTCTGTGCATAAATACCTGGGAAAATAGCATGTTTTCCATAGAAATACATGTTCAGTTTGATTACTCAGACTATGAGTGAAGTGGTTATTGTGAAGGTGGATTCATCATAATTTTCTTATTTGTTATCTTTTGTATGTATTGCAATTTGGCATTTTAAAGTTGGCCTAGAGCAGAAGAAAAAAATTTGGAATTTATAATTATATATCAGCCTTATTCATTGAAATTGTACCTACAGTGTTAATTGGGAACATGTGAGATTTTAGAGCATTACTGTTATTTATTTTCATTATTCTTCTCCCAAGAGTTGACAGAATCCATTGATATAATTACACTGGTCAAGATAGCAAAGTATTTTTCACGATTTTTACGATTTCCCATTATTTGGTTTACTTGAATAAGCTTATTAAGATGTTTTGTTTGTAATTTCAGACTCCCATAAGCAACTCTTTATATCCTCCATCTTTTACTTCCTTTGTGAAAATGAAAAGTCCTTACAGCTGCTCTAAAGATAGAAACAGTTCTAATTTTTCTGAAAAAGCTTCAGTGCACATAGGCAATGTTTAAAGAGGCTTTGGCAAAATTAAAAGTAGAAAGCTCTTAAAGCAGATGTAGTGATTCTGTCAACTGAGAAGCAAGTCCGAGATGGCAGTTGTACATTGGAAAACCATCCAACTTGGTCATCAGTTGCTTCTTGAGAATAGTCTAACAGCTGGAGTACTCTTGTTATTGACTAAGGGTCTCTATTGACCAGGAGTCAATTAATCCCTGTCTTCAAGGTCCTCCAAAATGTTTTGCTAAATAACTATGATGGTCCAAGTTAAGGAAAAGGTAAATAACTACAACTACTCTGTTATGTATATTTTGCCAAAGCAATAAAAACCGATTTCTAAAATGTTGGAGGGCCTTTTTTTAATCATTGAAGAGAATCAATACTATGTTGTCATATTTTTCTTTCTGCATTAAAAATATTCCTTTTGCTTTAAAGTATTATTTCAGTTCTTTCTGAAAATACATTATGCGTTTTTAAGGTTTTAACTAACAATAAGAGAACTGATTCTAGTTTCCATATTCTTTCTTTACTGAATGTGGACTTATGTGCTGTATTAAATGCTGTGGAAGAAATAAAAAGTTAATAGGCAAAATCTCTACCATCAAAGAGAGTATTCTCTCTTTGGGGGAGAAAATAAACGCATATATGAATAATAGCAATGGAAGGAATTCTAAAAAACTGTTTTGAGCTCTTTAAGCTAGAAAATAAGGATAACCACATACAAAGTGATTTACATAGGCACAATAATCTACTTAGAACATTATAGTAGGATATGAAAATGGCATAGGGAACATTCAGATTTTGAAAAAAAAATCAGGATTTAATGTCTGGTCCTACTACTTACAAGTTGATTTACTTTGATTTCCCTTAGATAATTCTTATCTTTTTAACCATTATAGGGTTCTTTTAACCACTGAGGAAGTAAAGGTCAAACATCAGGCTTAGCAAATTTGGACCTGACAATTTTTTTTTTTTTTTGAAGACAGCATACGTGTGTGGAGGATTAGGTAGACTAGGGGCTTTTTCTCAGAGTTTTTCTTTGTCAAGAGCATTAGCAGAGAAAAGGAAGTGGAGGGCTGTGGTCTAAAGGTGAGTACTGAAAAGGGTAAGGATGTAAAAATGACAAACCAATGACAGAATGTCCTCTGATTCAGCTCTACTCAAAATGTGATGGTGGATTAATCCTGGCTCATGAAGAGTTTATACTGAACTTAGTATAGGAAGTGTAAGCGAAATGTATAGAATTTCTGACACTAATCTGATAGAATACTTCTCTTTTTTTTATTAAACTGCAAATTAGTAAGTAAAGTCATTATTTTACATTTAGGTTTACAGTTTTGTTACATTTGCATTTAGATTCTCTCCATTTTGGGATTGTGTTTACAATAAAAAAAACATTTAGGGGTTGTATTTTTTATGTCTTCATGTGTTTTCTTTTCATTTTTCTTCTTATTATTTTTATCTATTTTATTATTTTTATTTTATTAAGGTATTTTTTAATATATAATTTATTATGGTATCATTAATCTACAATTACATGTGCAATATTATGGTTACTAAACTACCACCTTCATCAGGTCCCCCCCACCAACCCCATTACACTCACTGTCCATCAGCGTAGTGAGATGCTATAGAATCACTACTTGTCTTCTCTAAGTTGTACAGCCGTCCCCATGCCCCCACAACATTACGTCTGCTAATCATAATGCCCCTTTTTCCCTCTTATTCCTCCCTTCCCACCCATCTTCCCCAGTCCCTTTCCCTTTGGTAACTATTAGTCCGTTCTTGGGTTCTGTGAGTCTGCTGCTGTTTTGTTCCTTCAGTTTTTTTCCTTGTTCTTATACTCCACATATGAGTGAAATCATTTGATACTTGTCTTTTTCAGCTTGGCTTATTTCACTGAGCATAATACCCTCTAGCTCCATCCATGTTGTTACAAAAGGTAGGATTTGTTTTCTTCTTAAGGCTGAATAATATTCCATTGTGTATATGTACCACATCTTCTTTATCCATTCATCTACTGATAGACACTTAGGCTTCTTCCATTTCTTGGCTATTGTAAACAGTGCTGTGATAAACATAGGGGTGCATCTGTCTTTTTCAAACTGGGCTTCTGCAGTCTTAGGGTAAATTCCTAGGAGTGGAATACCTGGGTCAAATGATATTTCTATTTTGAGTTTTTTTAGGAACCTCCATACTGCTTTCCACAATGGTTGAACTAATTTGCATTCCCACCAGCAGTGTAGGAGGGTTCCCTTTTCTCCACATTCTTGCCAGCATTTGTTGTTGTTTGTGTTTTGGATGTTGGCCATCCTCACTGGTGTGAGGTGATACCTCATTGTGGTTTTAATCTGCATTTCTCTGATGATTAGAGATGTGGAGAATCTTTTCATGTGCCTGTTGGCCATCTGAATTTCTTCTTTGGAGAAGTGTCTATTCATGTCCTCTGCCCATTTCTTAATTGGATTATTTGCTTTTTGTTTGTTAAGGTGCATGAGTTCTTTATATATTTTGGATGTCAACCCTTTAACAAATACATCATTTATGAATATATTCTCCCATACTGTAGGAAGTCTTTTGTTCTACTGATGGTACCCTTTGCTGTACAGAAGCTTTTCAGCTTGATATAGTCCCACTTGTTCATTTTTGCTTTTGTTTCCCTTGCCCGGGGAGATATGTTCATGAAGAAGTCGCTCATGTTTATGTCTAACAGATTTTTGCCTATGTTTTTTTCTAAGAGTTTTATGGTTTCATGACTTACATTCAGGTCTTTGATCCACCTTGAGTTTACCTTTGTGTATGGGGCTAGACCATAGTCCAGTTTCATTCTCTTACATGTAGCTGTCCAGTTTTTCCAACACCAGCTGCTGAAGAGGCTGTCATCTCTCCATTGTATATCCAAGGCTCCTTTATCAAATATTAATTGACTGTATATGTTTGGGTTAATGTTTGGATTTTCTATTCTGTTCCACTGGTCTGTGGGTCTATTTTTGTGCCAATACCATATTGTCTTGATTACTGTGGCTTTGTAGTAGAGCTTGAAGTCAGGGAGCGTAATTCCCCCTGTTTTATTCCTCCTTCTTAGGATTGCTTTGGCTGTTCGGGGTCTTTTGTGGTTCCATATGAATTTTAGAATTATTTGTTCCAGTTCATTGAAGAAAGCTGTTGGTAGTTTGATAGGGATTGCATTGAATCTGTAGATTGCTTTAGGTAGTACAGCCATTTTGACAATATTGATTCTTCCTAGCCAAGAGCATGGGATGCATTTCCATTTGTTAGTGTCCTCTTTAATTTCTCTTAGGAGTGTCTGGTAGTTTTCAGAGTACAGGTTTTTCACTTCCTTCGTTAGGTTTATTCCTAGGTAATTTATTCTTTTTGATGCAATTGTGAATGGAATTGTTTTTCTGATTTCTCTGTTAGTTCATCGTTAGTGTATAGGAAAGCAACAGATTTCTGTGTGTTAATTTTGTATCCTGCAACTTTGCTGAATTCAGATATTAGTTCTAGTTGTTTTGGAGTGGAGTCTTTAGGGTTTTTAATGTACAGTATCATGTCATCTGCAAATAGTGACAATTTGACTTCCTCTTTACCAATCTGGATGCCTTGTATGTCTTTGTTTTGTCTTATTGCCGTGGCTAGGACCTCCAGTACTATGTTGAATAACAGTGGAGAGAGTGGGCATCCCTGTCTTGTTCCCGATCTTAGATGAAAAGCTTTCAGCTTCTCGCTGTTAAATATGATGTTAGCTGTGGGTTTGTCATATATGTCCTTTATGATGTTGAGGTACTTGCCATCTATACCCATTTTGTTGAGAGTTTTAATCATGAATGGATGCTGAATTTTGTCAAATGCTTTTTCAGCATCTATGGAGATGATCATGTGGTTTTTGTTCTTCTTTTTTTGATGTGGTGGATCATGTTGATGGATTTTCGAATGTTGTACCATCCTTGCACCCCTGGGATGAATCCCACTTGATCGTGGTATATGATCCTCTTGATGTATTTTTGAATTCGGTTTGCTAATATTTTGTTTGAGTATTTTTGCATCTACGTTCAGCAGGGATATTGGTCTGTAATTTTCTTTTCTGGGGCAGTCTTTGCCCGGTTTTTGGTATTAGAGTGATGCTGGCTTCATAGAATGAGTTTGGAAGTATTCCCTCCTCTTCTATTTTTTGGAAAACCTTAAGGAGAATGGGTGTTATTTCTTCTCTATATGTCTGGTAGAATTCAGAGGTGAATCCGTCAGGTCCCCGGTTTTGTTCTTGGGTAGTTTTTTGATTACTGATTCAATTTCGTTGCTGGTGATTGGTCTGTTTAGTTTTTCTGCTTCTTGCTTGGTCAGTCTTGGAAGGTTGTATTTTTCTAAGAAGCTGTGCATTTCTTCTAGGTTTTCCAGCTTGTTAGCATATAGATTTTCATCGTATTCTCTTATAATTTTTGTTGTTCTGTGGGGTCCATCATGATTTTTCCTTTATCAATTCTGATTCTGTTGATGTGTGTAGATTCTCTTTTTCTGTTAATGTGTCTGGTTAGGGTTTTATCTATTTTGTTTATTTTTTCAAAGAACCAGCTCTTGGTTTCATTGATTTTTTGTATTGTTTTATTCTTCTCAATTTTATTTATTTCCTCTCTGATCTTTATTATGTCCCTCCTTCTGGTGACTTTGGGCCTCATTTGTTCTTCTTTTTCCAATTTCAGTAATCGTGTCTTTAGACTATTCATTTGGAAATGTTCTTCCTTCTTTAAATAGGCCTGGATTGCAATATGCTTTCCTCTTAGAACTGCCTTTGCTGCATCCCACCGAAGTTGTGGCTTTGTGTTGTTGTCATTTGTCTCCATATATTCCTTGATTTCTGTTTTGATTTGGTCGTTAACCCATTGATTAATTAGGACAATGTTGTTAAGTCTCCATATATTTGTGAGCCTTTTTGGTTTCTTTCTAAAATTTATTTCTAGTTTTATACCTTTGTGATATGAGAAGTTGGTTGGTAGGATTTCAATATTTTTTAATTTACTGAAGTTCTTTTTGTGGCCTAGTATGTGGTCTATTCTGGAAAATGTTCCATGTGCACTTGAGAAGAATGTGTATCCTGTTGCTTTTGGGTGTAGAGTTCTGTACATGTCTGTTAGGTCCATCTGTTCTAGTGTGTTCTTCAGTGCCTCTGTGTCTTTACTTATTTTCTGTCTGGTTGATCTGTCCTTTGGAGTGAGTGGTGTGTTGAAGTCTCCTAAAATGAATGCATTGCTGTCTATTTCCTCCTTTAATTCTGTTAGTATTTGTCTCACATATGCTGGCGCTCCTGTGTTGGGTGCATATATATTTATAATGGTTATATCTTCTTGTTGGACTGACCCCTTTATCATTATGTAGTGTCCTTCTTTATCTCTTGCTACTTTCTTTGTTTTGAAGTCTATTTTGTCTGATACAAGTACTGCCACACCTGCTTTTTTCTCTTTGTTGTTTGCGTGAATTATCTTTTTCCATCCCTTCACTTTTAGTCTGTGTATATCTTTGGCTTTGAGGGGCGTCTCTTGTAAGCAGCATATAGATGGGTCTTGCTTTTTTATCCATTCTGTTACTCTGTGTCTTTTGATTGGTGCATTCAGTCCATCTACATTTAGGGTGATTATTGATAGATATGTACTTATTGCCTTTGCTGGCTTTAGATTCTTGCTTACCAAAGGTTCAAGCGTTGCTTCTTTACTATCTAACAATCTAAGTTAACTTTCTTGTTACGTTATTGTAAACACCGTCTGATGTTTCTTTATTTCTCTCCCTTCTTATTCTTCCTCCTCCATTCTTTATCTACTAGGTGTTTTATTCTTTGCCTTCAGGTAGTATTTGGATGGTCTGCTTTCTTTGCTATGATTTTATTTTCTCTGGTGACGTCTTTTTAGCGTTAGGGGTGCTTCCCTCTAGAGCAGTCCATTTAAGATATCCTGTGGTGGTGGTTTATGAGAGGCAAACTCTCTCAACCTTCGTTTGTCTGGAAATTGTTTAATCCCTCCATCATATTTAAATGATAATTGTGCTGGATACAATATTCTTGGTTCGAGGGCCTTTTATTTCATTACGTTAAATATATCATGCCATTCTCTTCTGGCCTGTAAGCTTTCTATTCAGAAGTCTGATGATAGTCTGATGGGTTTTCCTTTGTAGGTGATCTTTTTTCTCTCTCTAGCTTCCTTTAATACTCTGTCTTTATCTTTGATCTTTGCCATCTTAATTATTATGTGTCTTGGTGTTGTCTTCCTTGGGTCCCTTGTTTTGGGAGATCTGTGGGCTTCCGTGGACTGAGAAACCATTCCCTTCCCCATCGTGGGAAAGTTTTCAGCAATTATTTCTTCAAAGACACTTTCTATCCCTTTTTCTCTCTCTTCTTCCTCTGGTACTTCTATAATTTGAATATTGTTCCATTTGAATTGGTCACACAGCTCTCTTAATATTCTTTCATTCCTAGAGATCCTTTTATCTCTCTCTGCCTCAGCTTCTCTGTCTTCCTGTTCTCTGATTTCTATTACATTAACAGTCTCTTGCATCTCATCCAGTCTGCTGTTAAGCCCATTGATCGCTTTTCTGATTTCTGCATTGTCTTTCCTCACTTTCTCCCTCAGCTCTTGCACATTTCTCTGTAGATCCGTCAGCATGGTTATGACTTTTTTTCTGAATTCTTTTTCAGGATGACTGTGCATTTCCATCCCTTCAGGCTCCCTCTCTGGGGTTGTCTGGTTGATCTTAGTCTGAACCATATTCCTCTGTGTTTTCATGGCTATAGAAGTCGTCGCTGGTAGGTGCCACGTATGTCACCTGGGCTCTTTAAGACTTTAAAAAGAAAAAGAGAAAAAAAAGAAAAGAAAGAAAGAAAAAAAGAAAGAGAAGAAAAAACAAATAGAAAAAACAAACAAACACCAAAAAAAAGTCCACCGGGAATAGATTCTGTGGAGATGCTGTAGGTGGCGCTGTTGCTTCACTATTTGTGGCGTGCCACTCCGCAAGGCCCTTTATAACTCTGGCTCGGGTGGGAACGAATGGGAGGCTGTTGATCTTTGTGGAAAGTCTAAGTGCGTCCACCCTTTCCCAGTCACCATCTAAGGGGTCCAAAACTCACCAGGACTCCCAGCCTGCTGTGCTGAGTGTGCCAGGGCGATCCAGCTCCTCCACAGGGCTCCTGTCTCTTTAAGACTGCTGAAAAAAGAGCATGGTTTTATTTTCTTTTTTTCGCTTTCCAGGAGCCGGCTGCAAGCACCCTGTCGCGTTCCCCACTCAGGTCCTGCACCCTCTGTCTCTCTAATCTCTGCTCCACCGCGTAATGTGTGTCAGCGCTCCCGGTGCAGATCACCGGGGCTGGTTATTTCGTGGGGTGCACTTCCACTCCCTCCCAGCTGTGAATCCTCTCCTCCCACTTGTGCACTGGGGTGGGTGAGTGCTCGGGTCCCACTGGGTCGCGGCTCCTTATCTTACCTGCCTTGCAGGGTGCCGTGTCCTCTCAGGTGTAGCTGCATGGTGTGCACTTTCCTGTGTATTCTGGTCTCTCTTTTAGGAATAGTTGTATTTGCTGTATTTTCATAGATAGATATAGTTTTCGGAGGGATTTCTGCCGCCCTGCTCACACCGCCATCTTCCCGGAAGTCCTCCCAAGGTATTATTGATATACCCTCTTACGAAAGTTTCACATGAAAAAACAATGGGGTTACTACATTTAACCATATTATCAAGTCCCCACTCATACCCCAGTTCAGTGACTGTCCATCAGTGTAGTAAGATGCCACAGATTCAGTTTGCCTTGTCTGTGCTACACTGTTTTCCCCGTGATCCCCCACACCATGTGTACTAAACAAAATACCCCACAATCCCCTTCCCCCACCCTCCCCACCCGCCCTCCCACACCCCTCCCCTTTGGTAACCACTAGTTCCTTCTTGGAGTCTCTGAGTCTTCTACTATTTTGTTCCTTCAGTTTTTGCTTTGCTCTTATTCTCCACAGATGAGTGAAATCATTTGGTACTTGTCTTTCTCTGCCTGGCTTATTTCACTGAGCATAATATCCTCTAGCTCCATCCATGTTGTTGCAAATGGCAAGATTTGTTTCCTTCTTATGGCTGAATAGTATTCCATTGTTTATATGTACCACCTCTTCTTTATCCATTCATCTACTGATGGACACTTAGGTTGCTTCCATATCTTGGCTATTGTAAAAAGTGCTGCAATAAACACAGGGGTGCATATGCTTTTTGAATCTGAGAAGCTGTATTCTTTGGTTAAATTCCAAGGAGTGGGATTCCTGGGTCAAATGGTATTTCCATTTTTAGTTTTTTGAGGAGCCTCCATGCTGCTTTCCACAATGGTTGAACTAGCTTACATTCCCACCAGCAGTGTAGGAGGGTTCTTATTATTTTTATTAAATTTTGCAGATGTCAGTCTGCAATTGGTTCTTCAACTCAAGTAGTTTGAAAAGCCCTGTTTTAGTAGACAATTTGAATTCCATTAAATTGAAAGTCGATAATTAGCACTGTGATTTAAAAAAAACTGCCCAATTCCTCCTGTTTTTTTCTACTGTGATGTACATATTATTGTCAATGTGATGTTGATAATTCTGGCTTTGAGGACCTCATGGTACCAGCCTGTCTGTGACTGCTTGAATGAAGGACTTTTGGGAAATAGGGGAAATACAGAGAATTTTTGCCAATGTCATAGATGAGAGATGGAAAACTTGTAAACAAATCGGTTAATATTTAATAATGCAGAATGGCACAGCAGCAAGGGAATAGCAGTTGTCCAACACACAACACTGTGCAAGTGCCATACCCTCTAGAATATTTGCAGGACCACAGACACATTGATTCAGCCTGGTCCATATTGGTTAGTGAACACCAGAAGACAGCATTTCCATCCCTGGTTACTTATGAGATGACTGAGTCTTAGAATTTGGTAAATACTTTGAGGAAGCAAAGATCAAAGAAATAACATCTGGCATTGAAAGTAAACCAGGTGGGAAGGGCAGGAAAGACATCTACAAACAAAATCTCTGTATTTCTTGCCCCCATTTCCTTCTTATTCTGGGCACCCTTCCTTCATTTGTTCGTGTGTGTGTGTGTGTGTGTGTATGTCCTAGATGCCCAGACTGTAGATGTCAGGAGTCCAGGATTAGCTATTTTTGGATTTGGTGGAAAAAAATCAGGAATGTCTGCACTAATACTCAGTCTATAGATTGCAAGTAAATTGTCAATGAATATCTAATTTTACTCCTTCCTTTTCAAAAGAAAAATATAGTTGGCAAAGTCAACTACTCTGTTTGCCTTTCAATTCTAAGCTTGTGTTTTTTATTTTAGAGATTTTTTTTTCAGGAGTCCTTGACTAAAAGAAGACCAAAGACAGAATGACTTAATTACAGGAACCCCAGAAAATTATTTTAGTGCTTTTTTAAATTTCTATTTTGAGGTAACTATAGATTCATATGCAGTTGTATGAAATAATATAAAGATTCCATGGATCTGTCACTCATTTTCTCCCAAAGGTAACATCTTGCATAACTGTAGTACAGTATCACCACCAGGAAATTGGCATTGATGTAATCCACAGAACCTACTGAGATCTCATCAGTGCTACATGGATTCATTTTTGTGTGTGTCTATTTAGTTATCTGGAATTTTGCCACTGCTGTGTATTTGTGTGGCCACCACCACAGTCAAGATACAGAATATTTGCATCACAAGGATCTTTTGTGCTTTTTATAGCCAAAGTCACTTCACTCCCTTTCCCTCCTGAACCCATGAAAAATTCTAGTCTGTTCTCCATCTTTATTATTTTGTCATTTCAAGAATGTTACATAAATAGAATCATATAGTATGTCAGATTATTTGATTGGCTTTTCTACTCAGTATTATTCACTTGAGAACCATCAGGTTGTGTACCAATAGTTCTTTCTTTTGTATTGCTGTGCAGTATTCCATGGTATGATGTACCACCATTTTTAATATCATTCATCCATTGAAGGACATCTGAATTGTTTCCTTACAGTCTTTTCTTTATAATGTACATACTCTCCTCCGTTATTTCCTTTTAGAAATGGATGTAAACATTTACTAAGTGGTCACAGGTGCCAGGGGGTGTGCTAAACATTTCTCATGTACCAACTTATTTACAGAACAACTCCATGTAGTGGACGCTATTGGTATCTCCATTTTACACATGAGACCAACCAGGTTCAGGTAAACTAAATAGCCTGCATAGGTCACAGTGCAAACAAACAGAGTTGGAATGTGAAGTCAAGCAGTTTGATTCGAGTGCCTAAGATTTGATTTTGTCTGTTTTCCATAGTAACAAATTAAACAGTTATAGTTTTATGTATAATAGCTCTTAGTTTGCCCAATGTGTAATTTCATATGTTTGTACAAAATTTCTGAACACATAAGTAAATAGTGAAAAGGGATATCAAAACATATACCTGATACTTAAATGGAAAAATATTTGTTTTAAATGGTTGTTTATTACTCCTGAATATCATCATCACCTGAAGAACTTAAACAAAGAGATTTGTAAATGCTCATTCATTAGACTATTCCTTGGGCTCCAGTGCTGAGTGGAAGGCAGGTGGGGAAGGGAAGGGTGTATGTCGGGGTTGGCAGGGGAGGGAAAGCTAAGTGTTGATTCCTGAGTTGATGAGTTTGCGGTCCTTTCATGGTCACAGCCCTTCACTGGGTCTCTGTGCAAACCTGTACTGGGCAATGTCCCCCATACCAGGAGGAATGGTAAGATTGTACTGGGAGATTTCGGCTTCTCTCCACTACTTTCCCCCTTGACTCAGAGATTCCTGTTTAGTGAGTTTCTCTAGCCTGCAGTATTCGGAGTGACATTAGCCCTGGGTAGAGTACCAACGTGTGGTTAGCAAGCACGGCAGTCCCCTACCCCTGTGAGGCAGCGCTCATGGAGTTTAGGTAGCAAATGACCCAGGCACTCTATGAAGCTGCATAATTATAGGAATGACAGTGGGGCCAGTACTGGGAAGTTGAGGTTTGTCCCTTCTGTGGAGCAAGTGGATAACCTTGTTTGTGTGATTCTGAACCACAGGGACCAAGGCCTGCATGCTTAGTTGGATTTAGGGAATACAGTGGATGAGGGGCAGGGAGTAGAGCAGTGGAGCCACCCAGCAATTAGGTAGATAATATGGCAGGAGTAGTTAGTACTACAACTTGAGGGGAATGTGAGATCCACTAGTTCATGTCAAAATTCCTGAGGGAGTGAAGGGGTGAAGATGGATGTGACCAATTATGACATGGGGAAATCTGAGGTCAGCAGCAGGATGGGAATGTCAGCAGCAGGTTCTCTCTTCTTGTCCCTCTCTTTTGACCCTTAAGGAAGTTACAGTGGCCCTTTGGGTCTCAGGTTGATAATTTCAATAACTATTTTCCAATAAGATTTGTAATTAAGAGGTGTGTGAACTTGTATAAAACACACACATACACATACAAAGGGCCAGGAGTGAAAGAGATCTCAACTCTTGTTCTGATTTTGTAAAGTCCTTTGGACAGTCATTTCATCAATCAGAGTCCTCACATACAAAATTCAAGGATAATTTTGAATGATTTTTCAACATTAAAATTGTATAGTTCTGTGAAAAACACTGTAAACATTTCCATATTCTATTAACTATCATACATCATTACTAATACTATAGATACTTAAATTGAACAACTCATTACAAAATTACTTTGTTTACATTTTTCTGAAGATACATATATCTTTATACACACACACATATATAAAATTTCGTATAATTTCCCTCTTATTAGGAAATATGTAAAGAAGACTCTCTTTGGGGGTATACCATTATCAGCTTTAAATATTTGCCTTGCTGAAGTCTGCTCAAATAAAAATGCTGCTTTGTTTTTTATGCTGTTTTATTCATATTTCAGCTGTGATAGCAAGACTGCAGACAGAAAGGCAGGGATGATGCTGTGAGACTAAATGCTGCTAGCTTAACAGTATGGACTGTGTGCTCAAGGGAGTAGAAAAGGGGGACTCAGATTTGAATATACAAGGAGCTCCAGAGGTCCCTTTGCTCAAAAACCTTTGCTCTTCAATGTATGTGCTCAAGATTCCTCTAGATGGAGGTTCCTCCTTAGGGAAGAATGATCATGCCTCGAGTAAATCTATTAGGGGCTGATGGGGGAGAGAGGCGGAGAGAATTAAGGGACCATAAGGAAAAAGGTACAACCAGCAGGGATCAGCTTTTATGGTCCTTTGCTCTGGGTTTTCCCAGCACTGTATTGTGGGCATTCAAGGTTTCCCAGCTTGAGGGAACCGCCCCAGGAAAACTAAATGCTTTTATTATCATCCTGTCCTAACATTAGACATAAATTGCCACTGAAAAAAATTACAGGAAAATTACTCTTAAGGAAGAGATTCATTGTCTAACTAACATAAACAGTTTCATCAGAATCTGAATAAAAGCAATAATCTTCAACAAAAAGCTTTCAACACTAAACTCATTTCACTAGATTTTTTAAGGGTCTAACCCCAGCAATATGTCTTTTGTGCTCATTAAAAGAAAAGCTTTGACATGCTTTTGTTTCCAGATGCTTTACATCTTCTTGCTAATTTCTGTTGAAAAAAGTCTCTCACGACCTGTCGTTTTTTTCAAATGCTAACAGGTATTTCTTTTTTTTTTTAAATGCTTGGTAGATACTCTGATAAAACCCAATGAATAAATTGTAACAGTAAATTTTAACTTTGGTATTCATTCTGATTTCACCACTTAGAAGAGCAAAGCAACTCAAATGTATTAAGAAGAAAAGAAAATACAGTTGACCTTTGAATAATTTGGGGGTTAAGGGCACCAACCCTCCCGAGTCCAGCCAAAAGTCCAAGTATAACTCAACTCCATAAAAAACTTAGCAATGAATAACCTACTGTTGGCCAGAAGCCGTACTGATAACATAAAGTTGATTAACACATATTTTGTACATGTATTATATACTGTATTTTTATAACAAAGTAAATTAGAGAAAAAATGTTTTTTCAAATTGTTACAAATCTCCAAAAAAATTTCCAGTATATTTATTGAAAAGTTTTTGTAAAAGTCCGATTAAGTGGACTCACGCAGTTCAAAACCATGTTGTTCGAAGATCAGCTGTAAATCAGAGTATTTTTATTTATGAAATTGTCAATTGTTATAATAAGGCTAGGTTATGTTGACATAATATTTGTAGTAAACTATCTGCTTATTATAACATCCTGTAGAAGAAGTAGAATAGCATTTATTATTCCAATTTCAAATGAGACAAAAGCTTAAGTAGTTTTAAGGATACTAACCAAGGCATATAAGTAGTAGGGGTTCAAGAAGGATCCCAGAATTCTGATTCCTGACTGTGTTTTCTTTTCTTTTTTTCATTGTTTATACACTTATTTTTTAATTACTAAAACAAATTGAAATTTAGGACCTGTCAGCTTCTCTGAGTTACTTACGGTTTTGAGACAGCTTATTAAAATTGGAGCATCTAATGAGACACTAAGGAATCCTCAAAGTGGTAGTCCAAAAATCCTATCAACAGCTTTTGAACCTCTTGACCATTTCAAGAATGTGAAAGGGTGAAGGAAACAGAGGAAGTGAATTGTGCGATCCCTGGAGAAAGAAGCTGCACCTGGGTGACTCCCAACCTCCAGAGCAGGGATGGGGTTCTGCTGCTTGGAGCCCAGAGGGCTGGGCTTCTAGCAGCCTGGAGTCTTCCAGGGCGCTCCTGCCACTCTTGTCTCAAGCCAAGAGTGCAGCAGAGGGAGCAGAGTGCCACTTTTGGTTACTGCAGTCCCTGTGGGGCAAAGGTTGAGCGTATATTTTCCAAGGACCATATGGGGCCATAGGAGAGAAAGAGCTGATTAAAACTTGGCCTAACCAGGGGTTAGAGATGAATAGGTGAGGCACAATACTTTCAGGGCAGTGAAACTACTTACTGTGTGATACTGTAACAGAGGAGACACATCACTATACATTTGTCCAAACCCACAGAATGTATTCCAAGAGTGACCCCTAATGTAAACTCTGGACTCTGGGTGATAATGCTGTAGCAATGTAGGTTTATCATTCACAGCAAATGTACCGTTCTGGTGAGGAATCTGCATACTGGGGAAAGCTATACATGCGTGGGGGCCGGGGATATAGAAAATCTCTGTAGTTTCCCTCTTAATTTTGCTGTAAGTCTAAAACTTCTCTAAAAAATAAAGTCTACTAAAAAATAATCCTGCTTAAAACTTAAGGACTACTTCAGAGGACAAGGGGACACCAACAGAAAGAGGAGCCTAAGTCCCAAATTAGCCGTCCAGACAGAGGAGTAGGAAACAGAGATAAGAAATCGTTCTTCCTCCCCAGGCCCCAGGTAGGGTGGGAGTAAAGGGTGTTTTATTTTTGAATGAGAAATGGAGTGTGAATCAATATACCGAACTGGATATTTTAAATTTTTGAATAGAGATTGTTAGTTTGTAACTTAAAGGAACAAGACTTTCTTTTTGTTATTTAAAGAAGAATTATTAGGTTAGGTAGTGCATTTTTGTCCATTTTTCTACTTTGCTACTATGTACATCATTTTATGTTTTGCTTTTGTGTTTTCCTATGATGAAATTATTGTTAGGTTTTTCCATCCTGTTATGTAATCTTTATAATAACCATTTTAATGATAGCATTGAGTTCCCTGTATAAATGCCATAATTTACTTTCTCATTCCTGTGCTATGGCATATATAGGCTGCTTAGAATTTTTTTTAATAGCTTTTTCCATAATTTAAGGTTGTTTGCTTATTTTTAGGATGTTGGCTTGCTATCATTAAGACTTTTGTGACAATTTATAAGTATTGTTCTCCTAATGTAATTTCAACTTCCACTGTTACCAAATTTCTGTTTTACCCAAAGTTTTGGGGGTTATGTTTTATTTTAATTGCTAACTTAACAGGCAGGTAAACATTTTTTATTGTAACTTTGACCTATATATATTTGATAACTAGTGGGGCTTGGTGCTTTTTATGTTAATTTTATATACTAACAGTATTACATGCTTTGTTTTCATTTATTAAAAATACTTTCCTGAATGTGAACTAATTAGAAATACTAAGTCTCTAACAGATACATGATAAAATAATTTAAGCAGGGTGGAATTTTGCCTATGAAGTAAACATGTGAGAAAGTGCAGATCTCAGTAGTTGTCAAATAAATGCAAATTAAAAAAGTAGTGGGGTTTATAAAGGTATTACCTCTTTGTAAATATGAATCCAATCTTTTATTTACCTTTTAGTTTCTGTTAACTTCCCTGCATGCAAGGGTTGTTACTTTTAAGGAGTTAAATATAATATTATTTCCTTTTTTTAATGTGTTTGTTTAATTAGAAAATCAGCCTCTCTTCAAAACTGGATGTTCAGATGAATTTTCTCTGATTTTCTTTATTTAAACTTAACTTTTTAATTCATCAGGAATGAGTTATGTTGTATGGCATGAACTGAAGATATGCGTGTATCCTCCTCCCCGCAGCCATTTATTGGATGATATGTTTATTATTCCTTGATTTGTGATGTGTTTTTTATCATATATGTAACAATTTCTTTTCAGCTAATTTCTCTGTTGCAATAGTTGTATGAAACTATTCATGTTTTTCATATCTATCTTTTCCTCTTCCTCAACTGAATTCCTAAAGAATTGTATTTTTCAATTGAATACTTTTCTACAGCTTTTGCATCCTATCTTCTGCAACAAACAAAAATATTTCTTGCTTCTTTCTATTATAGTTTCACTTTCTTTTGGTTCATAAATTGTTGAATTAGTAAGAATTTCTTAAATATCACTAGTTTTGAATTATATAGAAATCTTATTTCCTTTGTTACTGATTTGGAAGGAAAAGACTTTAGCACTTTCCCCACTGAGCACGATGCTAGATGTTGTTTTGAAATAAACACTCTAATCCCGTCCTCCTTGTCCTTTTTTAAAGGGTTTTAAAATATAAATGGACATAATATTTTATCAAATGCCTTCTTACCATCCCATTAAAGACATACTACAAATTTTTCTTATTTATCCTGTTATATGACAAATGATGTTAATCAATTTTATGAACTTACTCCACTTTTCATTCCTCAGATGAATGTCCTTTGAAATAATAAATTGTTGACTTCTCTTCTTGTGCAAAGTGATCATGGACGTCACTAGAAAAGGAGATTTAAAACAGGGTTTATGGAAGAAAATTGTTAGCAAAGAAGAATACAGCACAGGCAGATAGCCCCAAATCTCACTGTGGCACAATTTAGGGGACCATAAAGGCCTTATAGTACATGGTAGTTCATGTGCCCGAAGGGGGAAGCCGCTCCCTGATCTTTGCCCTATGTCTTCATGCAGAAAGCCAGGGAACATGTATGTGAGTATGTAAAAATGGAAGTTCCCTCGTCTGGAAGGGGCCTTTTTAGAAAAGAGGACCCCAGGAAGGCAGTGCCTGCTATCTCCTGTTCTCCCCTTGAGGCAGTGCAGTTCTCCTGAGCCAGCTGTCTGCTAAATCATCAAAAGGGAGAGGAAATAAATTATGGCTATGTAAATTTGACTCTCCTTTGTTCCCTATTACTTCATTTACAATTTTAGCATCCATGTTCTCATCAAGATTGTTCTGTGTTATTATAGTTTGTAGTTTTAAAAATTTTCTATATACTCCTGTATTTTGTACTATAATTTCTCAAAAATAATAGTCATTCAGGACTATTCCAAGGGTTGGGGGATATTTTTGTTTGAATCATATGATCAATTTTGAATTTAACTTTATTGTAATTGATTCTAAATGTTTTTCTGGGTTTGACCTGTGTTAAATTTATGCCTCTTTTAGCCAAGCTGTTTCTTTTTCTTTTTTGTATTCTATTGGATAGAAAATGTTCTGCATATTCTTATATTTTACAATAATTTGGAAAATGGAGAATTTGACTTTAACTTTATTAGTGGCAATTTTAACAATTTTCATAGATTTAAAGTTGTTTTTGTGATGCTTTTATGAAAACAAAAATCACAACTCAACTCCATTTTATGAAGTAAAGAGTATGGTACTTTTACTTTTTTCTTCCTTACTTTATGAACTTTTCATTAATTTAATCTGAGGTCCCCAGTTCTGTTAAGACAAAAGTATTGTTTTATTAAAGCATATCTTGTCATTTGTATCCTACAGTAGTTACCATTATTACACCAATTATTTAGACTTACAGTATCAACATTTCTCCTAATGTTTGGTGGTTTTGTTACTGGAGACGAGTCCTTGGTCTCTTGGTCTCATTGCGAGAAAGAATTCAAGAATGGACACAGAAAAGCTGTTGAACATCAAGAGTTTATTTGGAAAATCAAGTTCAGAATAAGACAAGAGTACACGCATGTCTGACCATTAGGGCATGGGTAGACCCAGAGGGGGTTGCCCAGAAAACTATAGGGAGCCTTTTTTTATATGAAAGGAGATGAATATTCACAAAGTGGGGTTAGGTTTCTAAAGGAACCGGTTGAGCCTTCCTGGAGGTGGGCATCTTCCACCTCCACGTCAGGTGGGGGAGGTATGTTGACCATATTTGGTCCCCGTTGGAACTGTCATGGTGGGGTAGGGAGCTGGTTTCAGTATGTTAGTGAGTTGTAATGTATTTGGAGGTGAAGTCAGGGTCACCTTCTCCATGTTGGAACCAGCACGTTTTGGCCAGTCTGTTATCTATATTCTCACTCCACATCCTGCTAGAGCAGCTTGCATGGAATTTGTAGAATATAAGCAAGCATCTGACCGAATATAAACACTAGCAGAAGTCCCCTCTCCCCGTTCCCTGCTCATGTTTGGCTGTCTACCTACTATAACAATTTCAGAAGTGTTTTTTTTTTCCTCTTCCTAGTTTCAGTGTTTATTGCTATTTCTTTTGAAGACTTCTCAATGATAGAGTTTTTCATTTTCCAGTGGACTCTTTAATATCTTTAATCTTTTTCATAGAAGTAATAGAATATATTTTTCTGAAACACTGAAGCTCTGAGGTAGCCATTTTGCTCTCAACCATGAATGCTGTTGGTTGGTTACCATGTTTATTTGTGTTAGTACCTCTCTCTTATCTCCACTGCCAAAACTCAAAGACATTTTTCTATTGTTTTCTGCAGAAAAAAGAATTAAAAGATGGAACTTTCCTGATTAATAGATTAATTATTGGAGGATTACCTTTTTTTTAGTTTTGTATTTTTCTGGATCAATTCTACTTTCTTGGAATTCAAGTAATAAAGTTAACAAGAAACACATTGCTTGTTAAATTTGACAGGAAAACAGAGAGACTTCTCAGTTTCTATTGATGTCAGGTCCTTTCTACTCTAGAAAGAATTTTTAAAGTTTTAATTGGCTTTTGATCCATTTGTTTCTCCTTTGGAAATGACCATTATTTTTAAGTTGAGTATCTTGCCATGTATCCTTCATATCTATTGTCTTTTCTTCTTTTCATATGTCTTCATTCTGAATTCTATAACATACCAGCTTTATCCTTCTCCTCTTAAAAATTTATTTTTCTGCTATGTCAAGTCTGTTATTTAGCACTTGCAATAGAGAGTTTATTTCATTTCTTACATTTTAAAATTTTAGCTTTATTCTTTTTTTTCTCTAGTTGATAGAAACATGCCTTTATACCTTATTAAGAACATGTCAGAAATTTATTTATTTCTTCCCATTTTGTGGAGTAAATCTATATCTGGGAAAAGTTTTACTTTTCATGTTTTAAATTGTGCAATATAGAATACATGGAGAAAATTGCATAAAACATTGGTACAGTATAACAAATTGTTAAAGGTTAACACATATAACTTGAATCTAGGTCAAGAGAGTATATGGCCAGCACCATAAAGCCCTTTACAGGACCAACCACATAATTTTTAAGGCTAAGTGCAAAATGAAAATATCGTGCCTTTTGTCCAAAATTATTAAGAATTTCGAGACAGCCAAAACAGAGCATTAAATCAAGCACAGGCCCCTTCTGAGCATACAGCACTAAACAACTGCACGTTTCATGTCTAACTTTCCAAGATACTGTGAGGAGAAAAGAGATAATGCATGTGTGGCTAGTATATTGACTTTGCATGATGAATGGGTTTTGATCAAAATGTAATTTTATTTTTTGGTCTCCCACATCCAGTGAGGGTAATTTCTCCTGCCCCTGAAAAACACTCCAGCAGGCCCAAGGTGTAATTTCAACTTTCAAAGTCCTACACAACTTTTTTTTTACCCTACCTACTCATCCTTGAATGAAGAGTAAGCCACATAGGTTTATTGGGAAAGTTCCTATAAACCATTTCACAGTGGACCTGGGTGAAAATATGTTCCTTTAGGAACTAAAGCAAAAGGAAAGTAAGCATGTTTCACCTCTAAAATAGTTGTGGTGACTGCAGATATTTTTTACAATATCTGCCTTTTCTTCTTTTTAGGGAACATAAAGAGACTCATGGATATCGAGGGAAGAAAAGTTGGGGGAACTTATGCACCTTAATGAATTCTGAAGTTCCTGCATAAAGAGGCAAAAAGAGATTTCAAGTAAGAGACTTTATATGGAACCTGAAGGCAACATGCAAATCTGGTCTGAGGCAACTGAGCTTCTATCCTAACAGGTGGAACTCCAAGAACCAGCTAACTTGAATAGCTAGTGGAAGCAGAGAAGTAAATTGAAAGAGCAGGTTCCAAAAAGGATACTAACTCATGAATAAAGCATAAGGACAAAACGGCAAAACCCAGAAAAAGAATTTTCTTCCCTTTTTGAAGTGTACAGAAGATCATTTTCAAATAGTTTAATGAGTATTTTATTTTATTTTACTTTGGTATCATTAATATACAATTACATGAGCAACATTGTGGTTACTAGATTCCCCCCATTATCAAGTCCCCACCACATACCCCATTACAGTCACTGTCCATCAGCGTAGTAAGATGCTATAGAGTCACTACTTGTCTTCTCTGTGCTATACTGCCTTCCTTGTGCCCCCCCCATGTTATGTGTGCTAATTGTAATGCCCCTTATTTCCCTTGTCCCTCCCTTCCCACCCATCTTCCCCAGTCCCTTTCCCTTTGGTAACTGTTAGTCCATTCTTGGGTTCTGTGAGTCTGCTGCTGTTTTGTTCCTTCAATTTTTGCTTTCTTCTGTGCTCCACAGATGAGTGAAATCATTTGGTACTTGTCTTTCTCTGCCTGGCTTATTTCACTGAGCATAATACCCTCTAGCTCCATCCATGTTGTTGCAAATGGTACGATTTTCTTTCTTCTTATGGCTGAATAATATTCCATTGTGTATATGTACCACATCTTCTTTATTCATTCATCTATTGATGGACACTTAGGTTGCTTCCATTTCTTGGCTATTATAAATAGTGCTGCAATAAACATAGGGGTGCATATATCTTTTTCAAACTGGGCTCCTGCATTCTTAGGGTAAATTTCTAAGAGTGGAATTCCTGGGTCAAATGGTACTTCTATTTATTAGTTTTTTGATGAACCTCCATACTGCTTTCCACAATGGTTGAACTAGTTTACATTCCCACCAGCAGTGTAGGAGGGTTCCCCTTGCTCTGCATCCTTGCCAGCATTTGTTGTTCCTAGTCTTTTCTATGCTGGCCATCCTAACTGGTGTGAGGTGATAGCTCATTGTGGTTTTAATTTGCATTTCCCTGATAATTAGCAATGTGGAGCATCTTTTCATGTGCCTGTTGGCCATCTGAATTTCGTCTGTTCATATCCTCTGCCCATTTTTTAATAGGGTTATTTGCGTTTTGGGTGTTGATACATGTGAGTGCTTTATATATTTTATATGTTAACCCCTTGTCACATATGTCATTTACAAATATATTCTCCAATACTGTAGGATGCCTTTTTGTTCTGCTGATAGTGTCCTTTGCTGCACAGAAGCTTTTTAGCATGATGTAGTCCCATTTGTTCATTTTTTATTTTGTTTCTCTTGCCCGATGAGATGCGTTCAGGAAAAAGTTGCTGATGTTTATATTCAAGAGATTTTTGCCTATGTTTTCTTCTAAGAGTTTTATGGTTTCATGACTTACATTCAGGTCTTTGATCCATTTCAAGTTTACTTTTGTGTATGGGGTTAGACAATGATCCAGTTTCATTCTCTTACATGTAGCTGTCCACTTTTGCCAACACCAGCTGTTGAAGAGACTGTCATTTCCCCATTGTATGTCTATGGCTCCTTTATCATATATTAATTGACCATATATGGTTGGGTTTATATCTGGGCTCTCTATTCTGTTCCACTGGTCTGTGGCCCTGTTTTTGTGCCAGTACCAAATTGTCTTGAGTACTGTGGCTTTGTAGTAGAGCTTGAAGTTGGGGAGTGTAATCCCCCCAGTTTTATTCATCCTTCTCAGGATTGCTTGGGCTATTCGGGGTCTTATGTGGTTCCATATGAATTTTAGAATGATTTTCTCTAGTTCATTGAAGAATGCTGTTGGTATTTTGATAGGAATTGCATAGAATATGTAGATTGCTTTAGGCAGGATAGGCATTTTGACAATATTAATTCTTCCTCTCCATGACGACAGGATGTGTTTCCATTTATTGGTATCTTCTTTAATTTCTCTCATGAGTGTCTTGTAGTTTTCAGAGTATAGGTCTCTCACTTCCTTGGTTAGGTTTATTCCTAGGTATTTTATTCTTTTTGATGCAAATGTGAATGGAATTGTTTTCCTGATAACTCTTTCTCCTAGTTCATCATTAGTGTATAGGAATGCAACAGATTTCTGTGTATTAATTTTGTATCCTGCAACTTTGCTGAATTCTAATATTAGATCTGGTAGTTTTGGAGTGCATTCTTTAGGATTTTTTATATCATGTCATCTGTTTAATGAGTATTTTAATATAAAACTTGGAAGAGATTTTCACGTATCAGAAGGTATTACTTAAAAATAGGGACAAATTAACTTTTGTATTTTATTTATTATCAACATTCACTCATCAGTACATTGCAGTGTTTAATTATTTAATAAATAGCTCCTGAGCCTCTGTCCTGTGATGTACTTTGTGGGGACAGGGGCTGCAACAGGGACCACAAGTAGGTTTAAAGCTGGTTCTCATAGAGCTTGCCTTCTTAGTTGGGGAGAGGATAGAGAATAAACAAGTAAACACATATATATGCAATGTTTTATTTGATCACAAGTGCTAAAAAGAAAAATCAGAGGAATGTAAGGGAATTGGGAATGATAAAGAAAGGTAAGACAGGCACACAGGCTAGAGTTGTTTGAGAGAAGGTGGTCAAAGAAGTGGTGTTTTGGGGGGTAAAATTGTCAATACCTAAAGTGAGATAGTTAGCCATGAAGATATTTGAAGGAAAAGTATCAGCATAAGAGCAAATGCCAATTCAAAATATTAAATTAGTGATACTATTTATAGAAGCAGAAGTAAGAGAGACAGTAGCAGGAGGTATCATCTATTAAATGCATACTATATTTTCATCCATTGTTCTAAGCAATTTCTGTATATCTTTATGTTAGTATAATTTTTTTTTGATGACCTAGAATGTGTGTGTAAACACAAGGATCTATTCAGAGATTTACTTTTCTTTTTAATTACGTTTTTAAAATTTAATTATAGATTCACATACAATTGTAAGGAATAATACAGAGAGATGTTGGTACATTTCACTTGATTTATCTCAATATTAACATCTTGCAAATTTAGAGTTCAGTACAACCAGGATATCAACGTTGATACAATCCATCAATCTTACTCAGATTTCAGTAGTTTTACATGCACTCATTTGCATGTGAATTTATTTAGTTCTATGCAGTTGTATCTTGTGTATATTTGTGTGACTACCACCATGTGAAAATACAGACATTTCTATCACTATGAGGATTCTTTGTCCTGCCTTTTATAGATACACCTCCCTTTTCATTCTTGTTGCTAATCCTTAACTCCTGGCAACCTATAATCTGTTCTCTAACTCTATAATTTTGTCAATTCAATACTAATTGGATTAAACCTTCAGAATTGGCCTTTTTTAACCAGAGTAATTACCTTGAGATTCATTCAAGTTGTTATATCTGTCCATAGTCCATTCCTTTTTTACTATTGAGTAGTATTCCCTGATGTGGGTGTATCACAGCCTGTGTAACCATTCACCTGTTGAAGGACCTTTGGATTGTTTCCAGTTTTTGGCTACTACAAATAAAGCTGCTGTGAATATTTTTCTATAAGTTTTTATATGAACACAAGTTTTCATTTCCCTTGGGTATGCCCAAAGGTGGGATTGTTGTGTCATATTGTAAGTGCATATTTAGTTTTGTTAGAAACTGCCACATTGTTCTCCAGAGTGGTTGTATCATTTTACATTCTGAATAGCAATGTCTGAAGGATTCAGTTTCTCTTAATCATCTCCAGAATTGGGTATTTCCATATATTTTTTTAATTTTATGTATTCTAGTTGCTGTTATTTTCCTTTTTGAAAAATAATGCTCAGTTTACCAAACTAACAAATTCAGAAGGCATACTTCATACTGATATATCTAGAAAATTTTAACAATCACTTTTGAGAGCCCTTTTAATAATATTCAGTATCATTTAGACATTTAATCACTTTTCAACACCTTAAACTGAATTTATGCATTTAATATGATTGAATTCCTTTAAAAACACACCAATTGTCTGATGAAGAAATAAAACCTTTGGACAACCTAAAAATCAAAACATCAAATTGTGCAACTTTAATATATAGAATTCCTCTTTGTCAATACATGAGGTATTTCAATAAAGCTTTAAAAAGGAGGAAAAGAAAAAGAAGAAAATAGAGAATCACCAAATTCTTCTAAATTTAACAAATTAAACTGTTAAATAAGGTGAAGCTAAAATTCTCTTAAGTGTTCCAATATGCCACAAAATGGCTTTGGCCATGGACTTTAAATTGAAAGCTTAAGTTTACATATGTTAATTTGCAGTGATGAGGTTTTTTTTTTAGAAAGGAACATGCAAAAATAATTAAATGGAGGAAGGAAAATCATTTTAACAAATGGTGCTGGAACAATTGGACATCAGTAGCCAAAAAAGAAAAGAATCTTAATCTAAACTCATATATATTCAACACTGAATTCAAAATGGATTATTATGACCTAAATGTAAAAGATAAAACTACACAACTTTTAGGAGAGTATATAGTAGAAAACCTTTATCAATTAGTGTTAAGTGACAAATTATTAGACATGACATCAAAGGTACAACCCATAAAAAAATCGATAAATTGGACTTCATCAAAATTAAAAACTTTTTGCTCTATAAAAAACCCTGTTAAGACAATATAAAGTCAAGCCACCAACTGGGAGAAACCATTTTCAAATCATATATTTGGCAAAGAACTCATTTTTAGACTACATTAAAAAAACTCTCTAAATTCAAAAGTAAAAATACCAAACAATCCAATTAGAAAGTGGCCAAAAGAACAGAACATCTCACCAAAGACTTAAGTGGCAAATAAGCACATGAAAATATGTTTAACATTACTAGCCACTAGAAAAATGCAAATTAAAACCATGAAGAGCTACAATAGCAGTGAAAGAGGACATCCTACCCTTGTTTCCAGTCTTAGGAGAAAAGTGTCAGTTTTTCACCATTAAGTATTACATCAGTGGTAGGATTGTTGTAAATGGATTTTTATCAAATCGAGGGAGCTGTCCTCTATTTACAGTTTGCTGAGTATTTTTTACATGAATGGGTATTGGGTTTTGTCAAGTGTTTTATCCTGCGTTAATTGATGTGATCATATGATTTTTCTTCATCCTACTGATGTGGCAGATGACATTGATTGATTTTCAAATGTTGAAATAGTTTTGCATACCTGGAATAAATCCCCCTTTGCCATGGTATGTAGTTCCTTATACTCATTATTGGATTTGCTTTGCTAATATTTTCTTGGGGATTTTTTCTGTTTCTTAGGAAATACTGATCCATAGTTTTCTTGTAATGTTTTTATCTGGCTTTATATTTAAGTAATGCTGACTTCACAGAATGAGTTAGGAAGTATTTGCTTTATTTTCTGAAAGTGTTTGTGGAAACTTGGTATTATTTCTTCCTGTATTATCTGGTAGAATTCATGAGTGAAACCATCTAGGTTGATACTTTCTTTTTTTGTAATATCATTAATTACTGATTTAATTCTCTATAGATTTAGACCTATTCAGGTTATCTATTTTTTTTTGTATGTGTGACTTTTGGTAGTTTGTGTCTTATAAGGAATTGATCTATTTCATCCAAGTAATAAAAATTATGGTCCTGGATTTTTTCATAGTATTCTTTATTACCCATTTAAATTCCTTTGTCACTTCTGATATTGGTAATTTGTGTCTTCTCTCTAGTTTCTCGGTTAGCATGGCTAATGGCTCATCAATTTTATTGATCTTTTCAAAGAAGCAGCTTTGGGTTTTGTTGATTTTCTCCATTGGCTATTTTCAATTTCATTGATTTATGCTCTAATTTTTACTATTTCTTTTCTTCTGCTTGCTTTAGGCTAAGGCTGATTAAATCTCAATCTTTTATTGTGCTTATAGCTTGGCTCTGTGACTTGCACAGATTGTCCAGTGGAGTAACTAGCCTCTACCCCTTCCCTGGCTACAGCCTTCTCAATCATTTTCCTTGTTGACTATGTTTTCTCCCCTCTTCATTAAGACTAGATCATTAAGACTAGAAGGCTGAAGGGTGATGGAGTAGGGAGAAATTCCTTTTGCCAGGGAGGGATAAAATTTCAGAATTGTGCTCTGACAGACTTCTTCTCAGAGAATAAGCCTATCTGGAGAACAGGTTTTTCTTTTACGGAGAAGACTTTAGGCATATTTTACAACATTATTCTTTCTCTCTCCCAGCCAGAACCTTAAGACACCTTGAGAAGCTGGTGGAGCCCCTGGAGATAGATTTCATCAAAGTGTGGCTGTCCTCCTATGATGGTGAACAACAGAAGTTTCTTACTGGCACCCCAGTCCACACTCAACCTCCATTAATTTGTTAAAAATTACCCTTTAACTCTTCCTAACAGTTTATGGTGCCACTGGATTCTGCTCCAGGTATCCAGGTATGTAGATCTCAGTTGATGGTATCTTTCTGAATTGGCCTGTCTTTCCAGATTTTGTGGTGGCAGTTTGTCCAGTAACCTCAGTTCTCCAATAGGTCCAAAAAAAGTAACTGATTTTCAGTTTGTCCAGATTTTCTTGTGTAAGAACAGGAGTGACACTTCCCATTTCTTTCCATGTTGGAGCTGAAACCATAAGCCTCCACTGTTTTTATTTTTAAGCATGCCCGTGTTTAATACCAGGAAGAAATTACTATTTTGTATAACTGAGGTTTTCTACTGAGAATTTGGCTCATTGCATGACTTGGAGTTTCAGATGTCCAGGGTGTTCTTTGACTAACTGCCTAGTCTTGTGTATTTTTATTAATAGAAATTATGCCTTAGGCTTCATATTTCAAGGATCCAATGGTCAAGGAACTCAAATCTCCAATTTAGGCTTCCATCTTGATGGAAACATGGAAGCCTGCCAATTTTCTGAAGTTGATTACCTAACTAGATTTTGCATTTTTTAAATCTTCTAGGATATTTAAATATCTTCATGAGTAGCTCTAAAGCTCTTTAACTTGATAGGATATGTAAATGTATTTTCTGCCTTATGATGAAAACCTCTGACCTTGATTGAGTCCTGTACTCTTAGCATCCCAAACATTTATGGATGTTGAAAATACAACTCACTAGATTTGGGGTATTTCTCTAGGTTATGTTTAATTTAAAATCACAATTTATGAGGTCATTCTATGAAAGTTCAATTCTTTCATCAATCCTATGAAGAAATAATATTGTCTGTATTTCCATAGGTAATATGGTTTTCAAAGGTGCACATTTAGTTAGAGGTAAAATGAGCAGCAGCCTGAAACGTTCATAGCATAGTACATAGTGTACCATGTACCAGGGGATATTAAGAAAAACATGATGTTAGGGTTGGAGGAAGGATTGGAGGAAGGGAAAGATCAATGACATCTCTTTGGAGAGATTTGTAAAAATATGAAAACATCACTCCTAAAAAGACTTGGATAAGATTTTACATCTTTATGCACAGTAAACTTGATTGCTAAAAGATATGGTAATGTAGCTCCAGTTTTTGTAAGTGTTTACATGTTTAAATCCACATGACATTTTAAGTTAAGAATTTCTCACTAGTAAATGTTTTCTAATAGAGAGTATACTCAATCTTTTCATATGTGAAACAACTTTTTTATACTGGTTGTGATGCTAAGGGACAATTTAAAACAATGTCAGCTTCTTTGTATTTACCTGAAAATTATAATACCCAATAGTAATGAGCACATCTAGTACCCAGATCTTGGTTTCTAAATACCATTCCCTGCTCAAAGGAAGCAGGGATCATTAGAGAGATGATTTACTCTTGATCTGGGTCAGGGAAAGTTTATGGTAAGCCTGAAATACCTTATTACATCAGAAAGTGAGGAAGTACCACAGATTCATGGGGACATGTCACAAGGACATAAGGATCTGGCCTGGAGAAAGTCTCACTGGATGAATTTCAAACTATCTGAACTTCAAAATGTATTATGGTGATAATGGATTCTAACACATTAAATGAAAAAGAATAGAAGACTCCATGATTCTACTGAGATACTTCTCCCAATATAGAGGTGGAGGAAAAAAGAAAGCTTTTCTTTGTAGAGGGATAAATAAGGAAAATGTTAAAATTTAAAATTAAAATTTTCACCTAAAATATAATTATTTCAGGCCATGCTCAAAAATAAATCCCAAAATCACTGGGTAAAATGTCATTGAAGAACAAGATATTCACACCATGACAACATATCATCAATCAGACTTTTTATTAGTTACAAAAGAAAACAGTTATATACATAATGAAACCGAATGGACACTGTGTTAATATTACCAATAATGGAACAAACTGACATCATGTGCCTCCAAATATCATGCACCAGAAAAGTACTGAATCACCTATTATAATACCCTCACCCAA
>JAVSCE010002312.1:0-59021 GCA_032199065.1 Smutsia gigantea | reverse complement strand
CTGAAAACTACAAGACAGTGATGAAAGAAACAAGACAAATGGAAAGGTATGCTATGTTTATGGATTGGGAGAATTAACATTGTTAAAATGTCATCTATAGACGACAAAAGCCGTCTACAGGGTCAATGACATTCTTACAGAAGTAGAAAAAACCATTCTCATATTTATGGAGCCAAAAAGGACCCCAAACAGCTAAAGCAATCCTGAGAAAGAACAATGCAGGAAGCACCAAACTTCTTCATTTCAAGCTATCCTATAAAGCTAAAATAATCAAAACAGTATGGTATTGGCATAAAAATAGACAAATAGACCAACGGAACCAGAAGCGTGAGCCCAGAAATAAACCCAAGTATATATGGTTAACTAGTATTTGACAAGGGAACCAAGAATACTCAATGGAGAAAAGACAATCTCTTCAATAAATGGTGTTGGGAAAATTAGACATTCACATGTAAAAGAATGAAATTAGACCCCTTACACCAGTCACAAAAACTAACTTGAAATGGATTAAAGACTTTAATATAAGATCTAAACTCATGTAACTCCTAGGAGAAAATATAGGAAAAAAGCTCCTTCATGTAGGTATTGGCAATGATTTTTTTGGCTATGATACCTAAAGCACCATCAACAAAATAAAAAATAAACAAATGGAATTAAAACTAACTAAAAAGCTTCTGCACAGCAAAGGAAACAATCAACAAAGTGAAAAAGACAACGTACAGAAGGGGAAAAATATTTGCAAACCATGTACCTGATAAGCAGTTAATATCCCAAATATATAAGAACCCATATAACTCAATAGAGAAAAAGCAAATAATCCAGTGAAAAAATGGACAGAGGACTTGAATAGACATTTTTCCAAAGAAGATACACAAATGGCCAAGAGATACATGAAAAGATGCTCAATATCACCAGTCTTTAGGAAAATACAAATCAAAACCACAGTGAGGTATCACCTTATACCTATCGAAATGACCATCATCAAAAAGACAAGAGATAACAAATGCTGGTGAGGATGTGGAGAAAATGGTATTATAAATTGGTTCAGCCACTAGGGAAAACAATATGGAGGATCCTCAAAAACGTAAAGATAGAACTGCCATATGATCCAGCAGTTCCACTTCTGGGAATATCCAAAGGGAACAAAACTAACTTGAAAAGATATTGCACCCGCATTTTGAGAGCAGTGTTATTTACAACAGCCAAGACGTGGAAAAAACTTAAGTGTCCATCAATGGATGAATGGATAAGGAAGTTGTGGTAGGCATGGTATGCACATATACATATAATGAAATGTTATTCAGCCACAAAAAAATGAGGAAATCCTGCCATTTGTGACAATGAGGTTATTATGCTAAGTAAGTTAGAGAAAGACAAATATTATATGATCTCACTTATATGTGGAATCTAAAACAAAAAACAACAACAAAAACCCCTCGTAGATAAAGAGATCAGATTTGTGGTTATCAGAGATGGTGGTGGGAGGAAGGGGAATTGGAGGAGGGTGATCAAAAGGCACAAACTTCCAGTTATAAGATAAATAAGTACTAGGGATGTAAGTTATCATTGTTGTATGATACATATGAAAGTTGTTGAGAAAGAAATCCTCAGAGTTCTTATTACAAGGAGAAAAAGTCTTTATGAGATGATGGATGTTAACTTATTGTGGTAATCATTTCACAATGTATGTAAGTCACTCATACAGTGAGTGATGTATGTCAATTATATCTCAATAAAACTGGGGGAAAAAAACTTCCCTCCCTTTTCCAGAAACATGCCAACAAGTGATTATTTGGTAATGTGCATCAGTAAAATTAAAGTAATATAACATGAAATATAAAGTAACATAACATGAAATCTGACCTGTAGTGACAGTCAGCTCGAACACAGAGTTTCCACTCTCGATTGAAAATCCACCACTCCTCTTTCCATTCTTCAAAGACCTTCTGTAGTATCCTCTGCTCACAGTAATGCCTAGGGCAATGAAAAAAAATATCAGAGATAGATACATGATGATGCTGGAGCTGATAACTATTCCCAAATCACAGTTACATGCTGCTGTTGCTTTGTCAAAGAAGAGTGTGGCTTGCTGTTTGATAGCACCAAGAAAGATTACAAATAGACACATTTAACTTTTTCAGATGAAAACCTCAGAATTAAACTATTTTATAGTACAGATTTACCCATTAAAGAGGTTGAAGTAAAATAAAAACTGACTTCAAATATTGAGTTGAGAATTATTACTCTCAAATTTTTTCATTCATCAGACTACAATATATTTTTTTATCCTAAATACTTCAGTGTATATTTTTTCTTTTTATTGAAGTATCATTGATATACAATCTTATATTGGTTTCAAGTATACAACACAGTGGTTTAACAGTCACCCATATTATTAAATCCTCACCCCCAAAAGTGCAGTTACTGTCAACACAGAAAAATGTTACATAATCATTGGTTATATTCTCCGTGCTGTACTACCATCCCTGGGACCAACTTACATTGTAATTGAGAATTTTTGAGCCCCTTAATTCCCCTCACTTTCCCCACTTATCCACCCTAACCCCTCCACCATGGTAACCACCAGTTACTTCTCACTGTCTATGAGTATACTGTTATTTCACTGATTTTGCTTTGTTTTTATATTCTACAAATAAGTGAAATCAAATGGTATTTGTCTTTCTCCACCTGGCTTATTTCACTTAGCATAATACCCTCTAGGTCCATCAATGCTGCTGCAAATGGCAGGCTCTCTTTCTTTTTTATGGCTGAATAATATTCCACTGTGTATATGTACCACCTCTTCTTTATCCATTCATCTACTGATGGACACTTAGGTTGCTTCCATTTCGTGGCTATTGTAAATAGTGCTGCAATAAACATAGGGGTGCATCTGTCCTTTTCAAATTGGGCTGCTGCATTCTTAGGGTAAATTCCTAGGAGTGGAATTCCTGGGTCAAATGGTATTTCTATTTTGAGTTTTTTGAGGAACCTCCATACTGCTTTCCACAATGGTTGAACTAATTTGCAGTCCCACCAGCAGTGTAGGAGGGTTCCCTTTTCTCCACATCCTCGCCAACATTTGTTGTTGTTTGTGTTTTTGATGTTGGCCATCCTCACTGGTGTGAGGTGATATCTCATTGTGGTTTTCATCTGCATTTCTCTGATGATTAGCGATGTGGAGCATCTTTTCATGTGCCTGTTGGCCATCTGAATTTCTTCTTTGGAGAAGTGTCTATTCATGTCCTCTGCCCATTTCTTAAGTGGATTATTTGCTTTTTGTTTGTTGAGGTGCGTGAGTTCTTTATATATTTTGGATGTCAACCCCTTATCGGATACGTCATTTATGAATATATTCTCCCATACTGTAGGAAGTCTTTTTGTTCTACTGATGGTGTCCTTCGCTCTACAGAAGCTTTTCAGCTTCATATAGTTCCACTTGTTCATTTTTGCTTTTGTTTCCCTTGCTCGGAGAGATATGTTCATGAAGAAGTCACTCATGTTTATGTCCAAGGGCTTTTTGCCTATATTTTTTTCTAAGAGTTTTATAGTTTCATGACTTACATTCAGATTCAGGTCTTTGATCCACCTTGAGTTTACCTTTGTGTATGGGGCTAGACAGTAGTCCAGTTTCATTATCTTACATATAGCTGTCCAGTTTTTCCAACACCAGATGCTGAAGAGGCCGTCATCTCCCGAATGTATATCCAAGGCTCCCTTATCAAATATTAACTGACTGTATGTGTTTGGGTTGATGTTTGGATTTTCTATTCGGTTCCACTGATCTGTGGGTCTGTTTTTGTGCCAATACCAAATTGTCTTGATTACTGTGGCTTTGTAGTAGAGCTTGAAGTCAGGAAGCGTAATTCCCCCTGTTTTATTCCTCCTTCTCAGGATTGTTTTGGCTATTCGGGGTCTTTTGTGGTGCTATATGAATTTTAGAATTATTTGTTCGAGTTCATTGAAGAAAACTGTTGGTAGTTTGATAGGGATTGCGTTGAATCTGTAGATTGCTTTGGGTAGTATAGCCATTTTGACAATATTTATTCTTCCTAGCCAAGAGCATGGGATGCATTTCCATTTGTTAGTGTCCTCTTTAATTTCTCTTAGGAGTGTCTTGTAGTTTTCAGAGTACAGGTCTTTCACTTCCTTCGTTAGGTTTATTCCTAGGTATTTTATTCTTTTTGATGCAATTGTGAATGGAATTGTTTTTCCGATTTCTCTTTCTGTTAGTTCATCATTAGTGTATAGGAAAGCAACAGATTTCTGTGTGTTAATTTTGTATCCTGCAACTTTGCTGAATTCAGATATTAGTTCTAGTAGTTTTGGAATGGAATCTTTAGGGTTTTTTATGTACAGTATCATGTCATCTGCAAATAGTGGCAATTTGACTTCTTCTTTACCAATCTGGATGCCTTGTATGTCTTTGTTTTGTCTGATTGCTGTGGCTAGGACCTCCAGTACTATGTTGAATAACAGTGGAGAGAGTGGGCATCCCTGTCTTGTTCCCGATCTTAGATGAAAAGCTTTCAGCGTCTCGCCGTTAAGTATGATGTTAGCTGTGGGTTTGTCATATATAGCCTTTATGATGTTGAGGTACTTGCCGTCTATACCCATTTTGTTGAGAGTTTTAATCAGGAATGGATGCTGAATTTTGTCAAATGCTTTTTCAGCATCTATGGAGATGATCATGTGGTTTTTGTTCTTCTTTTTGTTGATGTGGTGGATGATGTTGATGGATTTTCGAATGTTGTACCATCCTTGCATCCCTGGGATGAATCCCACTTGATCATGGTGTATGATCCTCTTGGTGTATTTTTGAATTTGGTTTGCTAATATTTTGTTGAGTATTTTTGCATCTACATTCATCAGGGATATAGGGCTATAGTTTTCTTTTTTGGGGGAGGTCTTTGCCAGGTTTTGGTATTAGAGTGATGCTGGCTTCATAGAATGAGTTTGGAAGTATTCCCTCCTCTTCTATTTTTTGGAAAACTTTAAGGAGAATGCGTGTTATTTGTTCTCTATATGTCTGGTAGAATTCAGAGGTGAATCCATCAGGTCCGGGGGTTTTGTTCTTAGGTAGTTTTTTGATTACCGATTCAATGTCGTTCCTGGTGATTGGTCTGTTTAGTTTTTCTGTTTCTTGCTTGGTCAGTCTTGGAAGGTTGTATTTTTCTAAGAAGTGGTCCATTTCTTCTAGGTTTTCCAGCTTGTTAGCATATAGATTCTCATAATATTCTCTTATGATTCTTTGTATTTCTGTGGGGTCTGTTGTTATTTTTCCTTTCTCATTTCTGTTTCTGTTTATGTGTGTAGATTCTCTTCTTCTCTTAATGAGTCTGGCTAGGGGTTATGTATTTTGTTTATTTTTTCAAAGAACCAGCTCTTGGTTTCATCGATTTTTTCTATTGTTTTATTCTTCCCAATTTTATTTATTTATTCTCTGATCTTTATTATGTCCCTCCTTCTGGTGACTTTGGGCCTCATTTGTTCTTCTTTTTCCAATTTCAGTAATTGTTTCTTTAGACTATTCATTTTGGGAATGTTCTTCCTTCTTTACATAGGCCTGGATTGCAATATACTTTCCTCTTAGAACTGCATTTGCTGCGTCTCACAGAAGTTGTGGCTTTGTGTTGTTGTTGTCATTGGTCTCCATATATTCTTTGATTTCTGTTTTGATTTGGTCGTTAACCCATTGATTAATTAGGAGAATGTTAAGTCTCCATGTATTTGTGAGCGTTTTTGGTTTCTTTCTAAAATTTATTTCTAGTTTTGTACTTTTGTGATCTGAGAAGTTGGTTGGTAGGATTTCCATATTTTTGACTTTACTGAGGTTCTTTTTGTGGTCTATTCTGGAAAATGTTCCATGTGCACTTGAGAGGAATGTGTATCCTGCTGCTTTTGGGTGCGGAGTTCTGTAGATGTGTTAGGTCCATCTGTTCTAGTGTGTTGTTCAGGGCCTCTGTGTCTTTACTTATTCTCTGTCTGGTTGATCTGTCCTTTGGAGTGAGTGGTGTGTTGAAGTCTCGTAAAATGAATGCATTGCTGTCTATTTCCTCCTTTAATTCTGTTAGTATTTGTTTCACATATGCTGGCACTCCTGTGTTGGGGTACATATATATTTATAATGGTTATATCTTCCTGTTGAACTGACCCCTTTATCATTATGTAATGTCCTTCTTTATCTCTTGCTACTTTCTTCGTTTTGAAGTCTATTTTGTCTGATACAAGTACTGCAACACCTGCTTTTTTCTCTTTGTTGTTTGCATGAAATATCTTTTTCCATCCCTTCACTTTTAGTCTGTGTATATCTTTGGGTTTGAGGTGAGTCTCCTGTAAGCAGCATATAGATGGGTCTTGCTTTTTTATCCATTCTGTTACTCTGTGTCTTTTGATTGGTGCATTCAGTCCATTTACATTTAGGGTGATTATTGCTAGATTTGTACTTATTGCCATTGCTGGCTTTAGATTCATGGTTACCAAAGGTTCAAGGGTTGCTTCTTAACTATCTAACAATCGAACTTAACTTTCTTGTTAAGTTATTGTAAACACAGTCTCATGTTTCTTTATTTCTCTCCCTTTTTATTCTTCCTCCTCCATTCTTATTATACTAGGTGTTTTATTCTTTGCCTTGATTAGTATTTGAATGGTCTACTTTCTTTGCTATGATTTTATTTTCTTTGGTGACATCTTTTTAGCCTTAGGAGTACTTCCCTCTAGAGCAGTCCATTTTAGATATCCTGCAGAGGTGGTTTATGAAAGGCAAACTCAACTTTCGCTTGTTTGGAAATTTTTTAATCCCTCCGTCATATTTAAATGATAATCACGCTGGATACAATATTCTTGATTCGAGGCCCTTCTGTTTCATTATGTTAAATATAGCATGCCATTGTCTTCTGGTCTGTAAGGTTTCTGTTGAGGAGTCTGATGATAGTCTGATGGGTTTTCCTTTGTAGGTGATCTTTTCTCTCTCTCTAGCTGCCTTTAATACTCTGTCTTTATCTTTGATCTTTGCCATTTTAATTATTTTGTGTCTTGGTGTTGTCTTCCTTGGGTCCCTTGTGTTGGGAGATCTTTGGGCTTCCGTGGACTGCGAGACTATTTTCTTCCCCAGCGTGGGAAAGTTTTCAGCAATTATTTCTTCAAAGACACTTTCTATCCCTTTTTCTCTCTCTTCTTCCTCTGGTGCTCTTATAATGCGAATAATGTTCCGTTTGGATTGGTCACACAGTTCTCTTAATATTCTTTCATTCCTAGAGATCCTTTTATCTCTCTCTGCCTCAGTTTCTCTGTATTCCTGTTCTCTGATTTCTACTCCATTAATAGTCTCTTGCATCTCATGCAGCCTGCTGTTAAGCCCATCAATTGCTTGTGTGATTTCTGCATTGTCTTTCCTCACTTCCCTCACTTCCTCCCTCAGCTCTTGCACATTTCTCTGTAGATCCATCAGCATGGTTATGACTTTTGTTCTGAATTCTTTTTCAGGAAGACTGTACATTTCCATCCCTTCAGACTCCCTCTCTAGGGTTGTCTGGTTGATCTTAGTCTGGACCATATTCCTCTGTCTTTTCATGGCTATAGAAGTGGTCGCTGGTAGTTGCCATGTATGTCAGCTGGGCTCTTTAAGACTTTAAAAAGAAAAAGAGAGAAAAAAAGAAAGAAAGAAAAGAAAAGAAAAAAGAAAGAGAAGAAAAAACAAAAAACCAAAACAAAACAAAAAAACGCCCACCGTGAGCAGATTCTGTGGGGAATACTGTAGGTGGCACTGTTGCTCCACTATTCCGCAGCCATGGCCACACCACTCCACAGGGCCCTTTATAGCTCTGGCCGGGGTGGGAACGAATGGGAGGCTGTTGATCTTTGTGGGAAGTCTAAGTCCAGCCACCCTTTCCCAGTCGCCAGCTAAGGGGTCTGATACTCCCCAGGACTCCCAGCCTGCTGGGCTGAGTGCCGGGGCGATCCGGCTCCTCCGTTGGGCTCCTGTCTCTTTAAGACAGCTGAAAAAAGCGTGCAGTTTTCTTCAGATCCTGCACCCTCTGTCTCTCCAATCTCCGCTACACCGCGCGATGTGTGTCAGCACTCCCCACGCAGATCACCGGGGCTGGTTATTTCACGGGGTGTACTTCCACTCCCTCCTGGCTCCGAATCCTCTCCTCCCGCCACTGCGCTGGGGTGGGTGAGTGTTCGGGTCCCGCTGGGTCGCACCTCCGTATCTTACCCGCCTTGCTGGGTGCCGTGTCCTCTCAGGTGTAGCTGCACGTTGTGCGCTTTCCTGTGTATTCTGGTCTCTCTTTTAGGAATAGTTGTATTTGCTGTATTTGCATAGATATTTATAGTTTTGGGAGAAGATTTCTGCTGCCCTGCTCACGCCGCCATCTTCCCAGAAGTTGAGCCTATTTTTAGTTTTTTGAGGAACTTCCATACTGCTTTCCACAGCAGCTGTACCAATTTATATTCCCACCAACAGTGTAGGAGGGTTCCCATTTCTCACATCCTTGCCAACACTTGTTACTTCTTATTTTTTGGATAGTGGCCATTCTAACTGGTATGAGATGGTATCTCATTGTGGGATTGATTTGCATTTCCCTGATGGTTAGTGATGTGGAGCAACTTTCATGTGCCTGTTGGTCATTTGTATTTCTTCTTTAGAAAAATGTCTATTAAGGTCCTCCACCCATGTTTTAATTGGTTATTTGTTTTTTTGGTGCTGAGGTGTATGAGTTCTTTATATATTTTGGATGTTAACTCTTTATTGGATGAATCATCCACTCACAGTTTTTTAAAAAGTGACCAGCAAAGATATTCATAGGGAAATTCACCTCACTATTGTTCATAATAGAAAGAAAAGAAAACCACTACAATGCTCTTCAAAAGGGGACAGGTTAAATTTAATCAATGCCAGGTAGTCATTTTTTATGAATGAGATACAGTTGAAGTCACTGAATGGAGAGATGCTCCAGAGAAGTTGTTAGGTGAAAAATAAAGCAACCACACATACATATCATATGATATCATGTTTAAAAAAACATTTTGTATTTCTAGTACCCATATTTTAGAATTAATATAATACACACCACATATATATACATATATAAAGTATGCACACACATACCAATTACAAATAGGTATACACATACAAATATATACATATACACAAAAACATATATATTCGCATGCATGTGTATGTACATACCTAAATGATATCATACATACTAAAAGTTTGAAAAGATCTCCAGAATACCAAACTATTACCAGTGGTTCTTGCTCAAGGATAGATTATAGGAGACTGGTGTTTCCTACCTTACACATTTATGTAATTTGAAACATTTTTGAACTGCTTTGTTCATAATTTTTAAAAATTTTAATGGAAAAGAACCATTTTCATTTGTACAAATATTCTACCATCTATTATCTCCCACCTACCTCCTTCCCTTCCCAAAACCCCACAAAAATAACAGCAAATACATTTCAAAAGGCATAAGCCCACGAAGACAAAGAGAATAGGAGCAATGATGATAGACAAGAGATGTCAACAAACTTAAAACAACAGTGGAGTGGCAAGTGAATCAACAGATCAGAGAAAGCAGAGAACTCAGTGTTCTTTGGCGGGAGAGTCAAAAAGCAACCAACTGGTGGCAGAGACCCCAGAAAGACACTGGAAGGAGCAGCATCAGAAAGGGGGGAGTTTTGGGTGAAGATGAAAACACAAAATTCGTTACAAGCCTGTGTGTAAGAAGCAGTTAGGCTCCTGGATCCTGTTACCACTCAAGCAGAGACTCAGGTTTATCTCAGGAGAAGCTGAACTAGAGGGGCAGTGGTTTGTGTAATACCAGGCAGAGCGCTGGAGTGGATCCTAAGTGAGTCTACATACTGAACCGTGAGACCCACATTTTCTCTCCTCATCTCACAGCCAAGCTAATAACCACTGCCAGCCACCACCACCCACCTCCACCCCACCCCACTCTATAAGAATTTGGATTATTCCTCTCCTTTGGGAAAAACTGATCCACCTAATGGAAGAGGCTTTCAGATACTGACAGCTGGAAGTCCCCCAGTGAAACCATCTGATTTCTGATTCAAAAGCCTAAAGTGAAGCCCTCAATTTACAAGTCTCTATGTATATAAACAAAAGCTCCTAAAATTAGAGTTTAAGTGCCTAATTCTTAAATATGAACAACAAAAGGATCTCTTGACATTTGAGGAAAGGCTCCAACATGAGAGGGTGACCATAAGCGCACAGAAAAAAAAGAGTTCAGAAGAAACAATATGAGCAGACAAAAATCTTAAAAACAAATCATTACATTTACCTCAAAAAATTACAAGCCTACAGGATGCTATAAAAAAGGAGTACCCAGAGAAGAAAAAAGAGCTCTTGGAAATTAAAAATCTGACAGCAGATATGAAAAAAAGAGAGCCATAGATAGGTTAAACAAAGTTGACTGGCCTCACAGGGCACAGTAAGGACTCTGGCTTCTACTCTCAGCAGGTTGAGAAGCCACCTGAGGTCGGAGCAGACAAGTGACGTGACTTGACTGACTTAGACAATCTGCTGTGAAGAGACTGACCAGGAAGCAGAGGACCCGTGAGAAGGTAACTGAAGTCATTCAGGGGGGACATGATGATGACATGGACCAGGATGGTATCAACAGAAGATGCTGAAAAGAGGTTGGAGCTGGATGTATTTTGAAGGTTGAATCAATGTAATTTTGGCATTTGGCAGTGTAAATTGGGGTGTGAGAGGAGAGACGTCAAGGATGACTCCCAGGTTTCTGACCTAAGTCTCTGGAAGAATGGGAGTTTCTATTAACTGAGAGGGAGAAGACTCAGCAGGGAGGCATGTGGGGAAGATCTCGATTTTGGTTGCGGACACATTAAGCTGTGACATCTATTAGACACACAGTGGGGCTGTCAGTAGGTAGCAGTCTGGAGTTCATGGGAGAGGTCATGATATTTGGGAATCATCATGAGATTTGACAAGATTGCCACAATTGTAAGATATACAGAAGTGGTGTAAAGACTTGCTGTAGTGTATTCAGATGAGGAGGAACCAACAAAAGAGAGAAGGAGCAGGCAAAGAAGTAGAAGGAAACCCTTAAGAAGGTGGTAACCTGGAAGCTGTTAGAAGAAAGATCTTGAAGAATGGAATGATGGTCTAATGTTTCTGGGTTGGTCAAGAGGAAGTTTAAGAATTCATCACTGATTTTAGCAAATTTAGTGACCGTAACAAAGACAGTTTTGGTGGAGTGGTAGAGTCTATAAAGCCTGTGGGATGGATTTAAGAGAGAATACAAGAGGTGTTGGAGACAATGAGCACGGCCAGGAGATGTGATGTAAAAAGAAGCAAGAGATGTGTTAGCTGCAAGAAGAAATGGGTCAAGCAGACCTTTTTTTTTTTTCTGGATGGGGAAAATAACAGCATTATACACTGGTGCAAGTGATCCAGTAAATAGGGAAAAATTGATGCAGAAAGAGAAAAAAAACTGCTAGAGTGATGGCCTTGAGTAGGCATTAGGGAAATACAGAGCAGAAGTCAAAATTTTGCCACAGATGAGGGCACCAACAGTTCATCTGCCTAACAGTAGGGAAAGCAGGATATATGGTGATAGATGCTGGCTGTGGGTTAAGTGTAGTGGAGGGAGCTAGTGGAGGTCTCTTCCGTTGCTCCTATTTTCTCAAGAAAATAAGGAAGCAATGCCATTAGCTAAGAATAAACAAGAAATATTGATAAATCAAATACCACAAAAAGATATGACTATTTATCTACTTCCTAAATGAGCCAAAAAACTTTGGGCAGATCTTCTCTTCAGCAAAATAGGTGACTAAATCATATTTATGACTGCTTTATATATAGACACAAACAGTACTGTTTTGCCCTACTAATTCAATGGTCATTTGGGTTCAGTTTATTAATGATAAAATAACTCCAGTTTCTAAAAGTCAAAACATTCTCCAAGAACGTAAAGGTATTATTCTGCAGTTTCTGGTATGACAGCATTCTCCTCTAATATTCCTAAATATGAGAAAAAAGTGAAAAAAAAATCAATATAAAAAAAGACAAAAAAGGGGCAAAGATCATTAATTCCAATTCTGATAGGTGCTTACTTAACACATCTTCTCACTTTTTCATATTGGAATTTTAGAACTGAAGCCCAGAGCTGTAACTTATCCCCAAATCAAAAATTAGGTAGGGTCTGGGTTAGAGCCAAACTTCAGGTCTCCTAAATTCCCTTCCAATACTCTTTCCTTTATACTCTATTGCCACTTAAGAGCAAAAAAACTAAAAAAGAGTATAATGGTGAATGTTTTAAAATGGTATGGCAGATATCCGTCACTGGCTAACCCATCATCCACTATCAAGCCTCTGTTTCCTCCCTGGCATCCACTACAGAGGTTGGAAAGGCTGCTTTCCCAGCCTCCTCTGTAGTGAGTCACAGCCAGTGACATAGCTCTGGCCAGTGAGGCAGAAGTACAATGTAATTGGGGGCTTCTAGGAAAGTTTCACTTTCCTGATTAAGAGACAGCTCTGACTGCAATATAATGAGTCATAAGAAATACATATTTGGTCATTCATGACCAAATATATATTTCCCAGGTATATTTGGTCTTCATTCACAGTTCCTGAAAACGCTGCTGTGTCTTAAAGGTGAAATGGTGTTTTGTCATATTAATGAGACTTTTGGACTCCACCCAAGGGCAGAAGTTGGAGGTTGAATCAGCCAATGGCCAATAATTTAGTCAATCATGACTACACAATGAAGCCCACATAAAAAAAAACCCTGAGAAGAACCTATTGCTGTCTTGGATCCTGCTTCTCAGTCGGAGAGCTTCTATGCTTGGGGAAGCAGAACACCTCTACGTGCAGTGAGCCAGGCCCCAAGCTCCACAAGGATAGGAAGCTCCTTTACTTGGAACCTTTCCCGATGTATCTCTTCATCTGGCTATTAACTTATACCCTATACTAAACTGGTTAATGTAAGCATTTTCCTGACTTCTGTGAGCCCCTCTAGCAAATTAATAGAACCCGTCCAATAGCAAATTAAGGGGATGTTGTTAGAACCTTCAATCTGTAGCTGGTAGGTCAGAAGCACAGGTAACAGCCTGGGGCTTTTGATAGGGTCTGAAGTGGGGCGGCAGAAGGCAGTCTTGTAGGATGGAGCCCTTAACCTGGGGAATCTGGTGCTGTCTCCAGGCAGATACCATCAGAATTGAGTTGAGTTCTCTGACATCCTGCTGGAGTTCAAGAATTGCCTGGCGTTGTGTGTGGGAACACTCCCTCCCACACACATACATCCCCACTGGAATCAGGTCTGGGAGCCCAGAGTTATATTACTCTTACTGCTGTGTATAATACTATTACTGTTGTTGTATATGAAAGAACGCATCTCACTGATGCTATACTTCCCCCACACACCCCATGTAAAGCTAGAGCAGCCATCTTGCAACTATGCAGTGTCATGCCTGAGGACAAAGGGTTGGCATGCTAAGGATGGTGAACTAGACAGGTACTACATCACTCAACAGCTGAGCCAATGCCAACCTCTAGACTGCTTATGAGAAAAAGCAATTCCCACTTTGTTGAAACTACTGTCAGACTTTATCTTACTTAGAGTCAAATACATTTCTACCTAATACAATCATCATTTCCCAAGTATTTGGACTAAAAATAGATGTTATTTGAAAAGAGGTTTCCAGTTAAATATGGGTCAAATTTAAGTTAGATAAAATTAAATAGGAAAAGGATTTGGGGAAGTTAGTGGAGGTGGAAACATAGTTCTTCAATCTCTGAATTCCATAAAACACACAGAACAACCATGCAGCAAAACTAAAACTCATGTATCATTTATTAAAAAACTAGGTGACAAGGTATCCCCACAAATTCAAAATCCAAGCAGGTGAGGAGCAAACATCCATAATCAGAAGACCTGCATGGTACTAACACTGGAACAGGAGGAAGGAGCAATGAGGGCGGCGCCTGAGGAGCCTGAGAACGGGAGAACCCCAGAACAGCCGGTAGGCGGTCACAGCAAAGGACAGAGGATCAATCTGATAGCAGTAGTTGGAACCGAGAGGAGTTTTGTCCACTCCAATACCAGGGCTCATGTAAGAACTGAAACCACTGGAGCAGTCCACCCCGTATGGTCTCAAAACCAGCCTGCTAGGCTGCCTTGTAGGACAGGGCTTCACACTGAGAAGCTGCTGGGAGTGGAACAAATTGAAAACTGAGCAGGAGAGGGATAATAAAGACAAAGAGAGGACCAGACCAAGTGCTGTAGGGGAACAGAACTAGGACATCACATAGATCAAGCTGCCATATTTTTGAACACTACAAAAAAGACAGAAGACGGAGCTCTATGAAGTTAGCAAAGTTTGACTGACCTTGCCTCACTCTATAGAAGTTCAGAACAATTAATTCTATGTAAAAATGAGCAACAGAAAAGTGGGTGAGATCAAATACTACATAAAGTTTCTGAGTAAGAAAGGAAAATGCAGCAGAATAACGTGCCTATGGACAAAAAAGTATGCGAGAGAAGATGTATCCACCAAACCAAAAAACAAACACAAAACAAAATGAAAAAGCCCTGTAACCTACTATCTCAAAAATGAGCTAAAAGGCTTAAATAAATCCATGCCTAAGTCATACCATATTAAAACTCTGAAAAATAAGACAAACAATGAATCTTTAGAACAATAATTAGACTAGCAGCTTACAATGGGGCCATAAAACAATGGGGTTATCTTCAAAATGCTGTGAAAAAAGACTGGTAACCCAAACTTCTGTACCCAGTGAAATATCCTTCAAAAATGAAAGGGAAATAAAAACATTTTTAGACAAAATCTGAGAGAATTCATCACAAGCAGATCTACTCTAAAGGAAAGGCTCAAGGATGTTCTAATGACAGAAGGAAAATAATCACAGATGGAATCCTAGAGATGCAGGAAGAAAAGACCAACAAAAAGGGTAAATATGTGAATAAATCCAAGTGAATATTGGCTGTATAAAACAAGAATAATGTTTTACAGATTTTTAAATATAGCCTGAATTAAAATACATTACAAAGGGTCAATGTAATAACCACATTGTTTTTCTTGTGAAACCTTCATAAGAGTGTATATCAATGACACCTTAATAAAAAAATAATAAATAAAATAAATTACAATAAGGATGTATAAGTGGGAGGGATACAGGCAGGGTATTCTAAGGACCTTGCCTTGTTTGGGAAGAGGACAAAAGGACCAGTAAACACTAGGTTCTAGTAATTTAAAGATATATTCTTCAGGGCAGTCAATAGAAGAATACAAGAGTATATAACTTTACTATCAGGGGAAATAAAATACTCATCTGGAAAAAAAAGCAAAAACAAAAGACTTCTGACAATGGCAAGCTAGGTAATTCAGATCAATTTGTGCACTGAGAACACAAGCGGACAAAAAAAAAATCTAAGGGCACTGAAGAGCTACCAAGGCAGTGAAGGACAGGATCAAGGTCTTGGAGAAGGAAAATCAGATGAGCTACGCCTGATACTTGCAGCTCAGACAAGCTGTTGCCATACTGGGTGCTTTGCTGGTAAAGACACACAAAGGAGACGGGAAAGCAGGGCTGACCTCAAGGTATACAAAGAATAGATTTCAGAGCACACACACAGGCCAAATTTGTTTGAGAGACCTTGAATCAAGAGACCTCAGATGACGTCCCAGATTAGGAGAGCCAAATTGTCAGAAAATGAAACAGGAAAGGTTGAAGTAAGGGGAGAAGAAAGGGCGTGGGAACCCGTAACACTTCAGTATTTTTAAAATGCTGACATTCTCAAGGGCTGCCAACTCGCCCTCTGCAACAGCCTATTCTGGTCCCTTCTTTCCATCCCCACTGTCTCCTGCAGTGTCCCTGAACCCTACAACTCACCCTTGCAGTCCACTCTGGGCGCTGCAGCTAAAACTATCTAATCAAAACCGACAACAGTGGGTGGCAGCCTATACAAAATAAAGCTATGGCAGAGGGGCTTTCTTTGGACTAAAACCGTTTCCCCCTGCTAATGCCAACTTTCACCCCAGGTTCTGCCCTAGATCAAGTCATTTTATCAGACACCAGTGCCCTGAAAGAGCTCATGTACTTCTAGGCAAATACTTTTCTTCCCAGAGGGTCTTAGCTCACCTAGTTGATTTGATTTCTTCATTTACTCATTCAGTCAAACTAATATTTACCATTATATTATCTGCCTACCGGAGGCTGGGGGAGGAGCAAGGGAGGAATGCAACACATGCTATAATAACGGCTACATGTGGGCTTAATACAAAACAAACCCCTAGAGTGAACTCAGCAGAAGTTTGGTGTTCTGAGCTAATACTACCTGGCTTTAGAGGGAAATATTCTTCCAAAAGTCATACGAATCCACAAATACAAGAACTTCCTGGCCACGCACCTGAAAGAAGGAAAGAAATGATATATACATTTTAAAACTCCACTTGGCTTATATCATCAATTTTCTGGAAAGGAGAGGAAAATTTTAAGGTCCAAGGGGAGAGATGCTAGTATGAGTCAAAAGGTGAATCAGAGCTAATCTTGCATCAAACAGAGAACAGGATGGAACAGATTTATAAAGCCAAAATCAAGCAGATAATTTTTTAAAAGACAATTTCAATGTAAAGTATTTGTCAATGAAGACTTCAGAGTTGAAGAAAAGGAAATACATGATAATGTTATTGTTCATATTACTCTTCCTGCCTAAAATGCCTGGCAAATGCCCACTTTTCCATCAAGGTCATCCTCAATACTTGCTCCTACATGAAACCTTCCTGGACTTTCCCCAGCAAAGTGTGAGTAGCTTTGTACTCTCAGCACTCTGCTCCAAGCCCTAGTGTAACTTTATGACACCTAGTCACATAATCAGTCACACAATGCCTATTGCTCTCTCTGTACTGGGAGTCCCTGACAGCAGGGACCACATCTTACAGGAGCCCAGTACCTAGTATAGTGCCTGGCATACACACACAAAGTTGGCTTGTCTTCGTCAGTTAATCTCTAGGTTCAGCTTGGACCACTCTTCTTCCTCCTGCCCTTTGTCTGGCTCATTCTTACATTATCCTTCAGGCTCAGCTTAAACTCCACTTTCTCCAGGAAGTCACTGCTGGCTACACTAGCATGTTCTTGCCATGTGGGCCTGTCATTCTGCATCCTCTTCTCTCATAGGACTTACCACACTTCACTGTTGTGTCAGTCTGCCCAACCTACCTGATTTTAAGCTTTCATGCGCTCATGGACCATTGGAATGTCTTAGTCAACTTGCATGCTCAGCATATGGCACAACACTGGGCCAAGTAGGCACCTGATATATTTTTGTTGAATGAATATATGGATATATTTTTGATACACCTCATCAAGCATAAGAGAAAATGATCATTTTTCTTGGACCATGTTTAGACTTTTTCTGGAAGACTTTTTATAGCTTACACATGTGTGGCCCTAAAGAATGTGGATGAAAATACTCAGTGATAGATTTTATGCCTGCAGATTCCTAAATATCCTTTTCTCCTGAACATTACAACATGAAGAACAGACATCAAGGTCTCCAAATGACTGACACAGGAGAGTAGGAATCACCCTGTCATTTTAACCGAGAGCAGAGAACAACAGAAAAGTCACTGCAGGCAGGTGACCACTTGTGAGCTCACCTGATGCGCAATTCTCTTAACCTGCCCCCTCGGGTCCAAGCCTGGGAGGTGTGATGCCGCACTGGACGCCTGGCACTAGGTTTCTCCCTCTGTGTTCCAGAGAAGGCAGAGGACTTTTTGTTGGATGGTAACTTTGGAGAATAAGGTTTCTTAACTGCACCTTCCCTAAAAGACCTCAAGTTTGAGGAGTAAGGGGGAAAGGAGAGAATCAAATTATTTCTTCAGTGTGATGCAAATACCTTTTAACACACAAGCAGAATTAAGTAGAAAAGCTCACTGAGACAGACTGATAATAACTGTGCTTCAAGGACACTCAGCAGCCCAATCTCTGGAAGTAATAACTGCTGGCCACTGGAGGTGGGTCCTGCTGGCTCAGCTCTGGGCAGGGACTACAGAGCTCAAGGGTCTTGGAGTCATTCGTCCTAATACATTCTTTTTGAATGTCATTTTAAGGGAAATCATTTACAGGTTGGAAACATGTACCTTTATGTAAAAAGCAATTAAGAATGATTTTCCAATAATGTCTTTATCAATACAAAACCATACACTTTTATTAAAAACATTTCTGATTTTTAATCCCATTTCAAAAACATTATGAGAGTATCTTATTTATATGAACACATGATTTTTTTTTAAAGTATGTCAGAGTACTGCTTGCAGGAAATAGCTAGAAGCAATGACATCTCATTAGCAAAAAGCATACCCAGAGCTCAAATATTGTTTCTATAATACCATCCCCTACCCAGGGGAACCAGGGCTCCTTGAAGATATGGCTACTTTTCAGGTCTGGATGAGGAAAATAAGAGATGAGCCTGGAATATCCTAGTGGGTCAGAAAATAAAGAAGTGTTCAAAGAATGATGGAAGCATGTCAAAAGGACACAGGAGCCAGCTTGAAAGGGCTCTTACTGGCCAAATCTGGGACAATCTGAGTAGGAAAAGATTAAAACCCATTGAATAAAATAGGAATCCATACTGATAAAAGTAAATAATAAATTCATGGAGGAAAATGGAAAGCCCTACTTTGCAGTAGAGCTCCAACTAGTAAACTTAGTAGGAATGAGAAAATTAAAAAAATCATCATTTAGGAACCATCATAGCAATACTGATTTAGACAAGCATCATCAATAGATGCAGAAACAAGTGGGGGCTAGTCTGATGAAGAACATATTAATGCAATTTCAAAAAATATCTCCCCACAAAATACTTAATTCATTACTTTGTAGTGGAGAAACCTGGCAGACATCACCTTAACCAAGTGATAAAAGTTAACATAAGGGGCATGGAACGAAATTAACACACATTCCCTGATACTCTGAGAAGAACACAGCATCTGTTTTGTGTTATTTCTGCCAAAAATGCGTAACCTAATCATGCAGAAACATTGAACAAACCTAAATTGGGAAATATTCGTAAAAGGCAAGTTTTCTGAACTCTTTAAAAATGTTTAGGTCATAAAAGATAAGGAAAGACTGAAAAAAGAGTTCCAAATTAAAGGAGACTTAAAAAATGCAATGTGTGATCTGGAACCAGAAAGGAAAGGAACAAAAAGGTAAGTTTTTCTTATATTTTGTTGTTTTCTTTTGCTATTATAAATAATATTTCTGGTATAGCTGGCCTTGATTTACTCTCAAATGGTTCAGGGGAAAAATACGGTAAGATATAGTTGATTCTCATTATTTGTGGTAATGTTCTATAAAGTCACCATAAACACTGAATTACTGAATATATTGAACCATTGCCCCTAGGGGAAATACATGGTTAGGTTCCTGTGAGTCTTCAAAAACATTTTCATCCACTAGTCAATATATAACCTTGTTTTTATGTGTACTTCTGTTTAAAGACATCTTAATACATATAGTGATTCATTAGCAGTGACCTCAAAGTCAACAGCACTGTAACTCATGCCTGAACAAAGGCCGTCTAGCACACATATTTTCTCTGGAAGGCACATCGCAGCCTTCTTGTGCTTAGAAACCCTAGCCAGGGTTCTGCACTACACTTAGAGGGCCATTTTAAATAGCACAAAACTTTGAAAACATGGCACTGTACAGATTGCAAAAAGGACACTTGTTTACAGTATGAGAGATGAAATAAGAAAGCAGAGCACACTGCCTTGTTTGACCTCAGCTGGCAACATGTGTCCTGGGGGACTACAGTATTTTGCTCCTCTGTACAGTTGACAATGACTTGAAAATGCTGAGAGACAGACACAGAGTCAGACAGACAAATGTTAGTAACAAAATGTAAGAATATCTGAGGTAAGACAAATATATAGTTCTTTGCCCTATTCTTGCAATTTTCCTTTAAGTTTGAAATTATTTCAAAAAAAAGTTAACAAAAATTTTTTAAATAAAGCTTTCAATCCACTCACATTAAAAGAAAAAGAGAAGAGGCCCCAGAAGGTGAACAGCCCATGAAACAGCAAATTAGTGGAAGGTGTGCTGGAAGAGTCCCCTTTTGAAGCTCTGCTACATAATCAAACAGGTAGACAGCCCTCAATAGCCTGGGAAGCCCAAGCCTAAAGTCATCCCTGCCCCCACTGCGGTCTCCCTTTCATCAATCCCTCTGGGCTCCTCCTTACTAGCTAGCAATTCCAGTAGCAGATGAACTATTTATGGCTCTGGAAGTTTAAAGGCCATAAAGATAGCAACATTGGTATAAGTCAGGTAGCCCCAGAAATCTAAGTTATTCTAACAAAATCAACCCCTAAAGGAAGAGATGGATGGCAAACTAAAACTATATTATTTGTCTATTTACATATGAGTGTGTTTCCTTTAACCTATCTGTAAGCCTCATGAAGACAGGCACCATTTTAACTTGCTAATGTATACTCAACCCCTAATACACTGCCAGGCACACAGTAGGTACTCATAAAATATTTGTTGGATTATGAAAGGGATGAAAGGAAGAAGGATGGAAAAGATTAAAGAAATATGAAAACAGATGAAACAAAAGGCACTTTAAAACCAGGATCAATAAGCCAAAAATCATGAACAACAGGGAAGAGCCTAGGCTTAATTAAAAACATAGGGATATAATTACCATTTCTGAAAAAAAGTCAACAGGAAGAGTATAACTAGCCAAGAAATATAGAAAAATGGAAGGAGAAAGCGAATTCGAAAGCGTTCATCTAAAAGTGCTGAGGGGAAGGCATGCCCTGACCAACTCATTTAACCACTTACATAGCAGGTGCATCCTGCAGCGTGCTTGTCTATCCATTCAGCAGCAAGACCTACTATATGCCCAGCACCAAAGCTAGGCCTGGGGTTACAAAGACAAATATGTATTCTATGCTAAGATATCTTACAATGAGAAAACAAGATGTTGACAGCTGACAGCAAGTACGGGACACTAACATACATCCAATATCTATGCTCTCCTTCTTCCACATAAGAGAATGTTTGGCTGGGCACATGGCTGCCTAGAATAAAGACTGCATTTCTCAGGCTCCCCTGCTACTAACTTCTGAAATTAAGTTCTGACTAAAAGGATGTAGGGAGGATTGTCAGGTGGCAGCTTCCTGTAATCTGCCTTAAGAGCTAGCCAATGCACACTTCTTCTTATTTCCTCCCTGTACTGCCTGGAATACCTGTGAATTTGGACTGGGAGGATGAGAATCACATATTAGAGATGTAGGTTCTCTCTATATATAGATATGAGTGGAAAGGAATAAGGTCCAGGGTCCATGAGGACCTTACTGGATAGAACCATCCTAACAGCTCTGGGCCACTTACCTCCACATTTCCTGTAGGTAAAGGGAAATAACTTCTATCTTGTTTAACATCTGTTACTTTGGATTTTCTGAACCTAATCCAAACTAACAGAACAGATAACTGCAAACAGTAGGAGGCATGGAATAGTAAGAATGAGGCTAGGAAATGGGCTGTGGAGAGGCCTTGAATGCAATGCTAAGGAGCTTGGACTGGAGGCAAACGAAGATTCACTGGAAAGCTTTAAGAGGAGAGGGTGTGACGTGATCTGATTTGCATTTTGATATGTTAGTCTAGCTGTCATCATGGAGATGATGTATCAACTAAATTCCCAAAGTACAATTTCAAACTCCCAAGAAACCCTTTGTGCTTCCTGTGGCAAGTGTCTTATAGGGAGAAAGGTGGCATACATTGCTGGTTCCCTGGTAATCATACTTCTGATTATAAACTAATAAACTAGCACTTTATGCACTGAAATGATTTAAACTCATCTAATAAGATAGGAAGTAACTGGCATTCTGGTTTGTACATCAGTTTAGTAAACACAAGTCCATCTCCAAAAGACTCAGGGGACCATTCCCAAAATTGACAGTGTGGATGAACTGGAAGTACTGCAGCCTGGCTGGAATCTACAGTCTGGGTTCTACCAGGGTCAGGGAAATGCAAGCCTTAAAATTGTTTTTACGTGATTCCAGACTAGTAATATATCAAGGAGACTAAAAGAGGAGGATGTAGGGATATAAATCCTTTCTGAAGGAAGGCACCTTCATCATAAGCCTAAATACATTCTTATACATAGTTTTTAATATATGATGTCTAGCACACAAAAAGACTCCATAATTAAGGAAACAAAACAACAGATCCACAGATAGTAAAGAGACATGTATGCTTTTTATTCATTCAGTGAAATTTATTGGGCACCAATTGCTTGTGAGGCACTAAATATATAAAGACAGAAGATTGTTTCTAAAGAACTTACAGTCTATTGAGATGACTAACAATGAGAATCCCAATTGTAAAACACTAAGAAAGAGGTAAACACAGGGTGTTATAGGAACATACACAATACAGAATACATCAAAGAGAAAAGTTAGTTCTTTAAAAACACTAATAAAATTTCAAAATAGTCAATGAAATGGATCAAGAAGAGGCAAAAAGCCAAACAGAACAATATTAGTGGGGGAAAGGGAAACACATCATTATAGATCCCAAGAAGGATTTATTTATAGAAATAAATTTGAAGGTATAAGTTAAAATGGATAAAAAGCTAGAAAACAAACCTTATCAAAACTGACACAAGCAGAAATGTAAAATGTGAATAGTCTAATAACCATTAACAAAATTAAAACCCACAAAGAAAACCATGCCTAGATGGTCTTGCTGTCAAATTCTACCAAAATTTAAGGAAAAGTTCATGCCAATCTCACATAAATTCTTCCAGAGAATTAAAAAAAAAAAAGAAAAGAAAAGGGAACACTACCCATCCGAAATCTACACAAACCCAGGTGGTTTTAAGAGACCAGTCATAACCTTAATATAAAAGCTAACAAGGACATTTTTAAAAAGGAAAATTATATATCTTGCTAATGAATACATATGCAAAAATCTAAACAAAATACTAGTTAACATTGAAAAAGAGTCCAGATATAAACCCACACATATATGGTCAATTAATATATGATAAAGGAGCCATGGACATACAATGGGGAAAAGACAGCCTCTTCAATAACTGGTGTTGGGAAAAACTGGACAGCTACATGCAAGAGAATGAAACTGGATTACTGTCTAACTCCATACACAAAAGTAAACTCAAAATGGATCAAAGACCTGAATATAATACATGAAACCATAAAACTCTTAGGAAAAAACACAGGCAAAAAATCTCCTGAATGTAAGTATGAGCAGTTTTTTCCTGGACACATCTCCCTGCTCAAGGGAAGCAAAATCAAAAATGGGCAAGTGGGACTACATCAAACTAAAAAGCTTCTGTGCAGCAAAGGACACCATCAGCAGAACAAAAAGGCAACCTAGAGTATGGAAGAATATATTCACAAATGATTCGTCCAATAAGGAGTTAACATCCAAAACAGATAGAAAACTCATATGCCTCAACACCAAAAAAACACCTGAATAAAAAATGAGTGGAAGATCTGAGCAGACATTTCTCCAAAGAAATATGGGTGGCCAATGGCTACATGAAAAGATGCTCCACATCACTGATCATCAGGGAAATGCAAATCAAAACCACAATGAGATATCACCTCACACCAGTTAGAATGGCCAATCCAAAAGACAAGAAGTAACAAGTGTTGGCAAGGATGTGGAGAAATGGGAACCCTCCTACACTGTTGGTGGGAATGTAAATTGGTACAGCTTCTGTGGAAAGCAGTATGGAGGTTCCTCAAAAAACTAAAAATAGAAATACTATTTGATCCAGTAATTCCACTTCTAGGAATTTACCCAAAGAAAACAAAATCCCTGATTTGAAAAGATATGCATCCCTGTGCACATTGCCACATTATTTATAACAGCCAAGATACGGAAGCAACCAAAGTGTCCATCATTAGATGAATGGATAAAAAAGATGTGGTACATATACACAGTGGAATATTATTCAGCCATAAAAAGAAAGAAATCCTGCCATTCAAACAACCATGAATGGACTTGGAGGGTACTATGCTAAGTGAAATAAGACAGGCAGAGAAAGACAAATATAGGATTTCACTTACATGTGGATTCTAAACACTAAGCAAAATGAACAAAACAGCAATAAACTCACAGACACTGAGAAATGACTGGTGCTACCATGGGGGAGGGGTTAGGGTGAGTGGGTCAAACAGGTACAGGGGATAAAGAGGCACAAAATCTTAATCATAATATAAATTAGTCATGGGTATGAAAGCACAGCATAGAGAATAGAGTCAGTAGTTCTGTAACATCTTTCTGTGTTGACAGTAACTACGCTAGTTGGGGTGAGAATTTAATAATATATATAACTGTCAAATCACTATGTTGTACACTTGATACCAATATAGTACATCAACTATACTTCACTTGAAAAAAAAAAACAAAAAAGTGGAGCATTGCCCTGTTCTACCTCATCAGAGAATATGCCCCTTGGGCTACTCAAATTCTTCCAGGTTCTACACATGTCTGAGAATGACACTGAAAGCAATGAAAAAGTGCTGAGAGATATTGGGGTTAAAATACATTTTGACAAGTGGGCAAATCCACAAATTTATAATATGCAAATAAAGAGATCAACTGTATATTTCCATAGACTAGAAATAAGAAAAAAACTAAATTATTTATATTTACATACTATCTTCAAACCAAAAATACCAAGTCCAGGAATAAATTTAACAAAAGTTTTAAACAGTTCTACAGGGAAAATTGTAGGACTCACCATAACACAGATATTTTTCCCAATCTGATCGATAGATTCAAAGTAATCTCAATTAAAACCCCAACATTTTTTGGTGGGGAGTAGGAAAGAAGACTTGACAAGTTGATTCTGAGACCTATTTACAACTGCCAAAGACCAAGAAGAACTTACATTCTTTTTTTTTTTTTTAAACAGAGGATAGCGTATGTTCTTTAAAAAGTACTAGGTGAGAAGACTCCAAGAAGGGACTAGCGGTTACCAAAGGGAAGGGGCTGGGAGGGTGGGGGGGAGGGAGGGAGAAGGGGATTAAGGGACATTATGATTAGCACACATAATGTAGAGGGGTCACAGAGAAAGCAGTACAGCACAGAGAAGACAAGTAGTGACTCTACAGCATCTTACTACGCTGATGGACAGTGACTGCAATGGGTTTAGGGGTAGGACTTGATAATATGGGTGAATGTTGAAACCACAATGTTGCTCATGTGAAACCTTCATAAGATTGTGTATCAATGATACCTTAGTTTAAAAAACAGTACTAGGTGAGAGACTTTACTCAGACCTCAGCTTTATTGTAAATCTATATACTCAAGACATCATGATGTTTGTAGCAGGGGCAAACTGTCCAGAAGAACAAAGTAGAATGCCCAGAAACAGACTTGGACTCAAATGGACCCTTAATGATAAAGGTGGTACTGAAGAGTAATCTTTTCAATAAACCATGCTGGCACAACTGGATAGCCACATGGAAAAAAGTAAAACTCACATGGTACACAAAAATCAATTTCAGGTAGTCTAGAGAATAAATGTGAACAGCAAAATAATAAAGCAATGAAGATAATATGGAATACCTTCATGACCTAAGGGAAAGACAAGATTCTTTAAAACATGACAGAAAAGATATTAATTATGATAATTCTTACTAAATTAATATTTAAAGCACCTTAATTCATCAAAAGATACCAGAGTGAAAAAAGTGAGCCACAATTAAAGAGAAGATATTTGTAACACATAGACATCAAAGAATTCATAATTAGAAATACAAAAAACTCCTATATAACAAATGGAGAAAAGACTGAATATACAACTCAATAGAAAAATGGGAATAAGACTTCAAAATGTACTTCAAGAAAAGAAGAAATCCAGATGCCAAAAAAAATATTAAAAAGTGCAACAGGAATCAGGAAACTCAAATAAAAGCACAAAGAGCTATCACTATACACCTACCAGAGTAGCACAGTGTTGATGGGATGTGAGGCCACAAGCAGACCCATACACTGCCAGGAAAATATAAACGGATACAACCAATTTAGAAAACTGTTGCCTAGCAAAACTGAGGATTCTCATACCTTTTGACCCAACAATCTATTCCCAAGTACATACCCAAAATAGTGATCAAAGTATGATCCCTGAACTAACAGCATCAGCACCACCAAGGAATTTACCAGAAGTAGAAATTCTTAGGCCTTCTCCCAGATCTAGTGAATCAGAAGTTCTGAGGGTAGAGCCCAGCAATCAGTGTTTACCAAGTTCTCTAGGGCATTTTGATGCAGGCTCAAATTTGAGAACCATAGTGTGTCACACTATGCATATGTGTATATTCTTCACATTCAGAAACTGAAACAGCCCATATGCTTATCTGCAGAATGGATTAATTGTGGGATATTCTTATAATGTAGTATTACAGAACAAGAAAAATGAGCAAACCACAACAGACAATAACATGGAGGAATCTGAAAACCTTGAGAGAAACAATCAAGACACAAAAGAACACATATAATATGATTCCATTTATATAAAGGCAAAGAGGTAAAACTAAACTATATTAAGAACGCATACTTAATTGGTAAAAATATAAAGAAATTTCAGAAGGTGGTTACTATTAAAGGTAGGATCATGGTTAACATTAGGAAAGGAGGAGTGGGTGTGACAGGGAAAGGATACATAAAAGGAACTTGTCAGTGTTGATAATATACTATTTCTTTACCTGGGTCATGGTTATATGTTTATTTCAAATGATATATTAAAAACAGTCCATGTTATGCAACTTCCTGTATCTGTATTATATTTAACAGCTTAATCTTTTAAAAGAAAATATATTCCCTTCTCAAGCTCCCCAACCTAAAGTTGTAGGGTATTTGGGGAAACTATGCCAAAGTCAGAGGCCACAGAGCTTAATTTTAAGGCCATGCATGGTTAATTACTTCAGAAGATGAATTAACACAGGCCTGAAGAGTACTCTAGGGATCTTGTGGTAAACACTGGCAGGGAACTGATTCAGCATTCAAGGATCCCACTTCTGTGGGATAAGCAGGGGCAGGACCTCAGCAGCTGTACTGGAACTCCAGGACCCTCCTCCAACTTCCAGGTGATTATAGCAGGAGGAGCAACTTGATGAGACTGGACCAACTAGATTCACTCTCCCAGGACAGAATTTTGAGCAAAGACACAAACAACTGTAGTTGGAAACTGAAGCACAAAGATCGCACTGCTCAGGAGGAAGGGTCCATATACCTGCTGCATAGGTCCCTCCAGCTACCCTAGCCTTCACCTTGCCCAAGGCCCAATAGAGTCTATAAAAAAACTTCCATGTTAGTTAGCATCCTCAGTTGTAAGCATAGGAACCCAATTCAAATTAGCTCAAGACAAAAAGAATGTATCCGAAAACGTCCTTCAACAAAACCAACAAGGTTTTATCTAGATCAACCAAGAAAAAAGAGATGGTATAAGTCACCAAAAGTATGAATGAAAGAGAAGACATTACCACTGACCTTTCATAAATGCAAAGAATTATAAAGGAACACTATGAATTTATGCTGACAAATTAGATAATTTAGATGAATTGAACACATTCCCAGAAAAACACAAATTACCAAATTTGACTTGAGAAAAAATAGAAACTCTGAAAAGATCTAAAACAAGTAAGGGAACTGAATTAGAAATTAAATTTTTTCCTACAAAGAAAAATCCAGGTCCAGATGTTTTCACTGAGAAATTCTACCAAACGTTTAAAAAATAAATAACACTATAAACTCTTCCAGAAAATAAAGGAGAAAGGAACATTTCCAAATTCATTCTTTGAGGCCAATATTACACCCTGTTACCAAAAGCAAAGATACAACATGCACACAAAATACAGAACAATATCCCTCATGATCATAAGCACAAAAATCCTCAAAAATATCAGCAAACCAAAACAACTTACAAAAACCATATTACAATCACCTGAACAGGTGGGATTTATCCTCGGAATGCAAGGCTAGATTAACATTTGAAAATCAATTAATGTAATACACCCTATTACTAGAAAAAGGGACAAAAACCATATGATCATTTCAATGGATGCAGAAAAACCATTTGACAAAATCCAATACTAGCCTTGATAAGATGTCACAAGGGTCCCAAAGAAAATAAGATGACATACCAAAAATAGGGTAAGTTGAGAATGTTGCTGTTTACAAAACTATGGGTGCAGAGGACCACAGGGGACAGTACAGGAACGTGAAGCTAGCAGAAGCTAAGCTGGTACCACCTCCAGGCCCAAAGGACTAAGGCAAAGGAAAAATTACCAGAATCCAGAAGGGGAGTCATATAGTCTACTGTCTTACCCGGTGCTGTGAGCTTTAGTGGAGGGACACAGCTAACCTGGGTATCTTGTAAAGAGGGAGCCATGGGAATAAATAATCTGGCTTCACTCTCCTAGCTCCCTCCAATCTCCTGCCAGGACTCCTCTTTGGCCAAACCTAACAGGAAGCCCTAGAGGTCTATAAGTGGAGATTAGATCAGGAGAGTCAAACTGAAGATACCCAGCACAAAGAGGTAATTCCCTAGCTCACATACTTTGGAAGAATTGTGAACCAGAGCCTCAGGGATCAGAACGGGTATCTCAACATTGTCACGTCTTCTGTCTCTCTCAGTGTACTGACCTGCTTACCTGTGGCAGCACAGGCTCCTGCTGCTTCTGCATGGTGGGGACTGCAACTGCTATCGCAGTAACCTCAGCAGGAGGTGGGCCTCTCTCTCTAAATGGCTGTCTCAGCTTTAGAGAAAAACCTCTAATTAGCCCTCTGCAGTCACATGGCCACCCGTGAAATACTCACTGTGTCTAGGGCAATGAGATACTCATGACTGGACAACTGCAGGTCATGTGCACCCCTGTGAGTCTAAGGTTTCTTAGTAAACCATAGTTTTTTTCTTGTAAATTCCTTCCTTTTGCCTAGACTAGCGATCGCTGGATCCTGCTATTTGGAATGAAAAGAACCTTAATGCAGGCTGAAAGCAACCATGATCAAAAGCAGGGGAAAGATAAAATAACCTGCCAGTCTTGATGTTATCTTCTAACCTCAGGAAAATCATCCTCGCTCCTGCTCAGAGTCAAAACTGCAATGATGGTTATTTTCACAGACTCAAATGGTTTTTGACCTTAACATAAAGTATAAAATGTGCATTGTGCTCTACACTCCAGATGAGAAACCCAAAATGTCAACAACAAAAAACCCTTACCCGAAGTTCCTATGTCACTACTTATGATTTAGGAAAAAACTTTTTCATTATTTATTATTTTCATACACAAAATGTTTACAGGCTACTACATGGGCCAAACTTTCATTTATCTTTTTTGTCATGTCCCATCACTCACCTGGAATCAACCTTCCTCTCCATTCTCTGCTTAATCCCTTTCTGAAGTCAACCAGTGGCTTGATATACACTTCTTCAGTGAGTAGATTCTTCATGAATCAGTCTTTTATCCTCCCCTTCTAACTATATGAAAAATGGAAATAAAAGAGAGAGTAAATTATCTGAAGCTTCTTAGGAGCCCCATTTCTAAACAGCCACATGCCAACTTCTAGTCTCCTGCCCCTCAATTCAATACTAAATGAACATGGGAAGTCTCTGATTTAAGGTATTTTTTAACTGCATTTTTTTTAAGTTATCTTCTAGGAAAGGAAACCGAGAAGAAAGTGAGCCACACTCAAAAGATTATGACTGGCTCATTCTTCCTGTCCAGGTGATGCTCTAAGACCTTCATCCCTTCATAAGACACCAGTAGAGGTTAAGATTTATTTTTTCCCTAGATTAATTTTTGTGATTGTCAATGTTACTTATAAGAATCTCAGGCAGTTTTTGATTAGTAGCAGATTACTGTGTACAGTTTTCATTCTCATTTGTTGATAACTTCTACCAATAATATTCACTACGAACTGAACAAATAACATAGTTTTTGTTTCTTACCACAAGAAATAGCAAGGTTGTGGGGTGACATAATATCCCCCCAAAAGATACACTAAACTCTTAACCCCCAGTACCTATGAATGTAATATTATTTGGAAATAGAGTCTTTGCAGATGTAGTTAAGATGTAAGTTAAAATGAGGTCATATTGGCATCTAAAATATATAAAGAACTCACGCACCTCAACAAACAAAAAGCAAATAATCCAATTAAGAAATGGGCAGAGGACATGAATAGACACTTCTCTAAAGAAGAAATTCAGATGGCCAACAGGCACATGAAAAGATGCTCCACATCGCTAATCATCAGAGAAATGCAGATTAAAACGACAATGAGATATCATCTCACACCAGTGAGCATGGCCAACATCCAAAACACAAACAACAACAAATGTTGGTGAGGATGTGGAGAAAAGGGAACCCTACTACACTGCTGGTGGGAATGCAAATTAGTTCAACCATTGTGGAAAGCAGTATGGAGGTTCCTCAAAAAACTCAAAATAGAAATACCATTTGACCCAGGAATTCCACTCCTAGGAATTTACCCTAAGAATGCAGCAGCCCAGTTTGAAAAGACAGATGCACCCCTATGTTTATCGCAGCACTATTTACAATAGCCAAGAAATGGAAGCAACCTAAGTGTCCATCAGTAGATGAATGGATAAAGAAGATGTGGTACATATACACAATGGAATATTATTCGGCCATAAGAAGAAAACAAATCCTACCATTTGCAACAACATGGATGGAGCTAGAGGGTATTATGCTCAATGAAATAAGCCAAGCTGAAAAAGACAAGTATCAAATGACTTCACTCATATGTGGAGTATAAGAACAAAGAAAAAAACTGAAGGAATAAAACAGCAGCAGACTCACAGAACCCAAGAATGACTAATAGTTACCAAAGGGAAAGGGACTGGGGAAGATGGGTGGGAAGGGAGGGATAAAGGGGGAAAAGGGGCATTACGATTAGCAGATGTAATGTTGGGGGGGTGCAGGGAGGGCTGTACAACTCAGAGAAGACAAGTAGTGATTCTATAGCATCTCACTACGCTGATGGACAGTGACTGTAATGGGGTTGGTGGTGGAGGGGGACCTGATGAAGGGGGTAGTTTAATAACCATAATATTGTACATGTAAATGTAAATTAATGATACCAAAATAAATTATTTTAAAAAATGAGGTCATACTGGAATAGGGTGGGCCCTTGATCCAATATGACTAGAGTTATAAAAAGACACAGGGACAGATACACACAGAGATGAAAATGCCATGTGAAGACACAGACCTACAGGGAGAATGGCATGTGATGATGAAAGCAGAGATTGGAATGGTATGTCTACAAGCCAAGGAACCCCAAGGACTATTGGCAACACCAGAAGCTAAGAGACAGGGATGGAGCAAATCCTCCCCTACAGCATTCAGAAAGAGAATGGCCCCTGTCAACAAACTGATATCAGACTTCTACCCTCCAGAACTATGAGACAATAAATTTGTGTTGTTGTAAGCTACCCAGTTTGTGGTATTTTGTTACAGCAGTCTTTGGAAGCTAATACACATAGTAAGAAAAAGGAGTAACATTTCAGTACATGGTCAAGGAAAGCTAACAGGGTGGACATGTCCTATGTTGAGTAACTGTGATGCATTCATGAGACATTCATTCTAAAAGAATGAAATCACCCTTTGAAATCAAGGTCACCCTTATCATCAAGTTCACACATTTCAATGACAATCAGACAAATAAGTAGCCAGGAAAAAGAGTTTATCCATACAAAATAAATAGTTCTTACTGATCAAACCTATGAGCTAGTCTTTCTGGTACCACTCCAAGTAACAAAGATCACCACTTGTGACTATTTCTATAAATTAAATTGAAGAATGGTTCAAATAGGGATTTTTTGGTGAAATACTGCTATAATAAATTGGTCATTGCTTGAGCATATCTGTTGTTATATATAATGATTCCATGGAATATTATTTGTGGTCAGACTCCCTTTTGCTACACACTCTGCGCCAACATTCTAACTACTTGCTCAAAACTGCCTTCCATGAAAACAAGAGTCTTATCTGACCTTCTCACCATTATATTTCCAGCATGTAAAACAATGTCTAGAATCTCAAAGGTGGGATATATACATACTGGAAAAACTAGGATATAGGTTTGATCTCAATAAGGATATGTTTGAATATAAACTTGCTTCTGAGTGGAAATACACATAATGATAACTAAATATAAAAGCCCAAGAAAAACAAAGATATTAGGTATGGACTTCCAGATTGATCTTCTAAGATGATATAAAGTATAAGGTCTAAGAGAAGGGAGAAGAAATCATAGCAAATGAAGAGTCACAAATGTTTGCAACAAGAAAGTAGGAGGAAGAAAACTAACTGACAAAAGAGATATGAAGACGTTAAAACCTACAGGGTACCAAAGAGAAGCAGGCAACAGAATCCCGGTAGAGCTCAGAACTGAAGGCACAAGGAATGGCTCCCAGAACTGAAGCCATAGGCCACAAATGGGGACTGAATAAAAGTCTATATGGTGAGCAGTTAGGGACCCTGGTCTCCGACCCCCCTGCCAGGCAGGGTGTCCAGCTCCCTCACCTATACTGCTCCCAGCATTCTCAAGCGGGACTGGTACATCCCAAGAAAAGTCTACTCAGGAGAAGCTAAGAACTAACAGACCTCCAGATTCTCACATCTGTGCCCCACTTCCATCAACAAAAAAGCAAGCTTGACCTTAGAGAAAAGCTCACAAACCATGAGACCTGCTCAGACACTGGGAGCTTCCAACTAATTTCTCAGTTGCTGACAATTAAGTATGAATGGACAGTCGAGAATCTTCTGTTGGAAATGACCACCAACAAGAAAGAATGAGACCAAATAAAGGAATATGAGAAAGGGCCACCATCTGTGATGTACTTCTGCCAAAAACTTGAATCTAAGTATCATCAAGCCTCATCCAGAACTAAGTACCAACTTATAGGGGACAAATACAAATGACTTTGTAATCAGCAAAGTCAATGATATATAGGAAACTTTACAGGACAAACGACAAACAGTTCTTAAAATAGATAAATTGCAAAGGAAAGAGGGGGAAACATACACATTAAGAGACTTAAAATGCATATAAACCAAGGCAATGTATGGACTTTCATTTTCTATTTTGATTTAACAAACTACAAATCAACTATCAAACAAAAAAACAGAACAATCAGGAAAATTTAAACTTTAAATTTTTAAAACTTAAACATGCTTTAATGAGTTATTAAAGAATTACCACTAATTATTTATCACAGTGGTGTTTCTTGTTCTTTTAAAAGGACACATATCTTTTATAGAATATACAGAAAAGGTTACAAAGGATGATAAATTTGCACACCAATAATTAAAGACAGTAATAAATTATAGCACATCAAATAAAATGGGAATCCATGAGACCAGGCTGATAATAAAAAAGAAATGGGGATTAAAGATGGCGGTGTGAGAGGTGAGACAGAGGCTTCCTCCTTAAACCGCATATACAACGAAAATATAACTAATAGAACTAATCCTGAAAGCAACAAGAAAGAGGACTGTGCCAAACTGCATACACCTGGAGAAAAGAATAAACTTCACAGAACAGGGTAATGTACCAAAGCCATGGCCTGGCGGGACCCAAGCCCTTCCCCCACCCAAGCTCTATGGCAGGAGGAATAGAGAAACAGAGCAGGGAGGGAGTAGAGGCCTCGGACTGCTGAATACCTAAGTCCGGAGATCTGATCTGGGAGCACAAACCTACATTTCATGGTGTTTTCATGGTACTCTCGTGATTAGCGGGTTGGAAAGCTAAAACAAGCAGAATACCAGGAGAGACTGAGATTCCAGCTGCTTGTGGAAAGTAGGGATCCATTTCCGGCTGTTCTGGACAAAAGAAAGGTGGTTAGTCTAAGAGACTTCCTAACAAGAGGGCTGCTAAAGGGGCAAGGATAGCACAGAGCTTATTGCTCAGGAGAAAGGACAGGTAGACAAAATTGTCCGGGTGCACTCTGCCCAGCAGGTTGGGAACTTTCACGATCTTAGGAGCTCCAGCTCCCTGGCTGGCTACACAGCTCCAAGGACCCCCTCCATGATAAGCAGCCTACTGCACCTTTCTCCCAGCCAGCCCCACCTGGCTTGCAAACCAGCAAACACTACCCTGGCATTAGGGCAGCCAGAGGGAAGCCCTGTCTACAGCAACTACAAACACAAAGCATAAAGGCTTATACCTGTATGCTCGACCCACTGGTTCTGGCAGTGGAGACAGGCACAGCAGCTGAGAAGCAGGGAACGGCTCTATCCTGCCCCCAGGCACTAATACCACTCCCCTACGACCCACAACATTGCTTCAGGGGCTGAGCAGCTCCAGAGTAGAGCTTCTGGGCACTAGAGGTCGCCATATACAACTATGAAACGCCAAAGGAATCTGGTTCAAAATAAAATATTGAATATTAATACAACCCCTGAGAAAGATTCAAATGAAATTGACCTCACAAATTTGCCTGGAAGGGATTTCAAAACAAAAATCATTAACATGCCCATGGAGTACAGAAAAATATTCAAGAACTCAGGGAGGAATTCCAGTTGGAGATCCAATCATTACAGAACACAGTATCAGAAATGAAACACACAATGGAAAGTTTTAAAAGCAGATTAGATACGGTGGAGGAGATGATAAATAAAATAGAAATTAGAGAGGAGGAATACAAAGAAGCTGAGGCACAGAGAGAAAAAAAGGATCTCTAAGAATGAAAGAATAGAGAGAAATGTGTGACCAATCCAAACGGAACAATATTCACACTATAGGAGTACCAGAAGAAGAAGAGAAAGAAAAAGGGATAGAAAGTGTCTTTGAGGAGGTAATTGCTGAAAACTTCCCCAATCTGGGGAAGGAGATAGTCTCTCAGGCCATAGAGATGCACAGATGTCCCAAGACAAGGGACCCAAGGAAGACAACACCAAGACATATAGTAATTAAAATGGCAAAGATCAAGGATAAGGACAGACTATAAAAAGCAGCCAGAGAGAGAAATAAGATCACATACAAAGGAAAGCCCATCAGGCTATCATCAGACTTCTCAACAGAAACCTTACAGGCCAGAAGGGAGTGGCATGATGTGTTTAATACAATGAAGCAGAAGGGCCTTGATCCAAGAATACTTTATCTGGCAAGGTTATTATTTAAATTTGAAGGAGGGATTAAACAATTTCCAGATAGGCAAAAGCTGAGAGAATTTACCTCCCACAAACCATCTCTACAGTGTATTTTGGAGGGACTGCTATAGATGGAAGTGTTCCTAAGGTTTAATAGCTGTCACCAGAGGTAATAAAACCACAGTAAAGAAAGCAGAACAGCTAATTACTAAGAAAGCACAAAATTTAATCAACTATCCGCAAAGTCAATCAAGGGATAGACAAACAGTACAGAATATGACCCCTAAAATATGAAGAATGGAGGAGGAAGAAAAAGGAGGAGAAAAAAAAGAACCTTTAGACTGTGTTTATAACAGTATATTAAATGAGTTAAGTTAGACTCTTAGATAGTAAGTAAGTTACCCTTGAACCTTTGGTAACCACGAATCGAAAGCCTGCAATGGCAATAAATACATACCTATCAATAATCACCCTAAATGTAAGTGGTCTGAATGCACCAATCAAAAGACATAGAGTCACTGAATGGATAAGAAAACAAGACCCATCTATATGCTGCCTACAACAGACTCACTTCAAACCCACAGACATACACAGACTAAAAGTGAAGGGATGGAAAAAGATATTTCATGCAACTAATAGGGAGAAAAAAGCCCGAATTGCAGTACTTCTATCAGACAAAATAGACTTCAAAACAAAGAAAGTCACAAGAGACAAAGGACATTACATAATGATAAAGGGGTCAATCCAACAAGAAGATATAACCATTATAAATATTATGCAACCAACACAGGAGCACCTACATATGTGAAACAAATACGAACAGAATTAAAAGGAGAAATAGAATGCAATGCATTCATTTCAGGAGACTTCAACACTCCACTCACTCCAAAGGACAGATCAACCAGAAAGAGAATAAGTAAAGACACAGAGGCACTGAACAACACACTAGAACACATGGACCCAACAGATATTTACAGAACTCTGCAACCAAAAGCAGCAGGATACACATTATTCTCAAGTGCACATGGAACATTTTCCAGAACAGACCACATACTAGGCCACAAAAAGAACCTCAGTAAAGTCAAAAATATTGAAATTCTACCAACCAACTTCTCAGATCATAAAGGTATAAAACTAGAATTAAATTTTAGAAAGAAAACAAAAAGGCTCACAAATACATGGAGACTTAACAACATTCTCCGAACTAATCAACGGGTTAACGACCAAATCAAAACAGAAATCAAAGAATATATGGAAACTAATGACAACAACAACACAAAGCCACAACTTCTGTGGGACGCAGCAAGGGCAGGTCTGAGAGGAAAGTATATTGCAATCCAGGCCTATTTAAAGAAGGAAGAACATTTCCAAATGACTAGTCTAAAGACACAATTACTGAAATTGGAAAAAGAAGCACAAATGAGGCCCAAAGTCACCAGAAGGAGGGACTTAATAAAGATCAGAGAAGAAATAAATAAAATTGAGAAGAATAAAACAATAGAAAAAATCAATAAAACCAAGAGCTGGTTCTTTGAAAAAATAAACAAAATAGATAAACCCCTAGCCAGATTCATTAAAAGAAAAAGAGAATCTACACACATAAACACAATCAGAAATGAGAAAGGAAAAATCACGACAGACCCCACAGAAATACAAAGAATTATAAGAGAATATTATTAGAATCTATATGCTAACAAGCTGAAAAACATAGAAGAAATGGACGACTTCATAGAAAAATACAACCTTCAAAGACTGACCAAGCAAGAAACAGAAAAACTAAACAGACCAATCACCAACAATGAAACTGAATCAGTAATCAAAAAACTACACAAGAACAAAATCCCAGACCAGATGGATTCACCTCTGAATTCTACCAGACATATAGAGAAGAAATAACACCGATTCTCCTTAAAGTTTTTCAAAAAATAGAAGAGGAGGGAATACTTCGAAACGCATTCTATGAAGCCAGCATCACTCTAATACCAAAACTGGGCAAAGACCTCACCAAAAAAGAAAATTACAGACCAATATCCCTGATGAACATAGATGCAAAAATACTCAACAAAATATTAGAAGACCGAATCCAAAAATACATCAAGAGGATCATACACCATGATCAAGTGGCATTCATCCCAGGGATGCAAGGATGGTACAACATTCGAAAATCCACCAACATCATCCACCACATCAACAAAAAGAAGAACAAAAACCACATGATCATCTCCATAGATGCTGAAAAAGCATTTGACAAAATTCAGCATCCATTCCTGATTAAAACTCTCAACAAAATGGGTATAGACGGCAAGTACCTCAACATCATAAAGGCCATATATATGACAAACATACAGCTTAACATCATACTCAACGGCGAGACGCTGAAAGCTTTTCATCTAAGATCGGGAACAAGACAGGGATGCCCACTCTCTCCACTGTTATTCAACATAGTACTGGAGGTCCTAGCCACGGCAATCAGACAAAACAAAGACATACAAGGCATCCAGATTGGTAAAGCAGAAGTCAAATTGTCACTATTTGCAGATGACATGATATTGTACATAAAAAACCCTAAAGCCTCCACTCCAAAACTACTAGAACTAATATCTGAATTCAGCAAAGTTGCAGGATACAAAATTAACACACAGAAATCTGTTGCTTTCCTATACACTAATGATGAACTAACCGAAAGAGAAATCAGAAAAACAATTCCATTCACATTGCATCAAAAAGAATAAAATACCTAGGAATAAACCTAACAAAGGAAGTGAAAGACCTGTACTCTGAAAACTACAAGACACTCCTAAGAGAAATTAAAGAGGACACTAACAAATGGAAATGCATCCCATGCTCTTGGCTAGGAAGAATAAATATTGTCAAAATGGCTATACTACCTAAAGCAATCTACAGATTCAATGCAATCCCTATCAAACTACCAACAGCTTTCTTCAATGAACTGGAACAAATGATTCTAAAATTCATATGGAACCACAAAAGACCCCGAATAGCCAAATCAATCCTGAGAAGGAGGAATAAAACAGGGGGAATTACACTCCCTGACTTCAAGCTCTACTACAAAGCCACAGTAATCAAGACAATTTGGTATTGGCACAAAAACAGACCCACAGACCAGTGGAACAGAATAGAAAATCCAAACATTAACCCAAACATATACAGTCAATTAGTATTTGATAAAAGTGCCTTGGATATACAATGGGGAGATGACAGCCTCTTCAGCAGCTGGTGTTGGAAAAACTGGACAGCTACATGTAAGAGAATGAAACTGGACTACTGTCTAGCCCCATACAAAAAGGTAAACTCAAGGTGGATCAAAGACCTGAATGTAAGTCATGAAACCATAAAACTCTTAGAAAAAAACATAGGCAAAAATCTCTTGGACATAAACATGAGCAACTTCTTCATGAACATATCTCCCCGGGCAAGGGAAACAAAAGCAAAAATGAACAAGTGGGACTATATCAAGCTGAAAAGCTTCTGTACAGCAAAGGACACCATCAGTAGAACAAAAAGACATCCTACAGTATGGGAGAATATATTCATAAAAAACATATCTGATAAAGGGTTGACATCCAAAATATATAAAGAACTCATGCACCTTAACAAACAGAAAGCAAATAATCCAATTAAGAAATGGGCAGAGGACATGAATAGACACTTCTCCAAAGAAGAAATTCAGATGGCCAACAGGCACATGAAAAGATGCTCCACATCGCTAATCATCAGAGAAATGCAGATTAAAACCACAATGAGATATCACCTCACAGCAGTGAGGATGGCCAACATCCAAAACACAAACAACAACAAATGTTGGCGAGGATGTGGAGAAAAGGGAACCCTCCTACACTGCTGGTGGGACTGCAAATTAGTTCAACCATTGTGGAAAGCAGTATGGAGGTTCCTCAAAAAACTCAAAATAGAAATACCATTTGACCCAGGAATTCCACTCCTAGGAATTTACCCTAAGAAAGCAGCAGCCCAATTTGAAAAGGACAGATGCACCCCTATGTTTATTGCAGCACTATTTACAATAGCCAAGAAATGGAAGCAACCTAAGTGTCCATCAGTAGATGAATGGATAAAGAAGATGTGGTACATATACACAATGGAATATTATTCAGCCATAAGAAGAAAACAAATCCTACCATTTGCAACAACATGGATGGAGCTAGAGGGTATTATGCTCAGTGAAATAAGCCAAGCCGAAAAAGACAAGTATCAAATGATTTCACTCATATGTGGAGTATAAGAACAAAGAAAAAATACTGAAGGAACAAAACAGCAGCAGACTCACAGAACCCAAGAACGGACTAATAGTTACCAAAGGGAAAGGGACTGGGGAAAATGGGCGGGAAGGGAGGGATAAGAGGGAAAAAGGGGCATTACGATTAGCAGATATAATGTTCGGGGGGCATGGGGAGGGCAGTACAACTCAGAGAAGACAAGTAGTGATCCTATAGCATCTCACTACGCTGATGGACAGTGATTGTAATGGGGTTGGTGTGGGGGACCTGATGAAGGGGTGGTTTAATAACCGTAATATTGCACATGTAATTGTAGATTAATGATAATAAAATAAATTATATTAATAAAAAAAAGAAAAAAAGTGGGCAGAGGATATGAAGAGACAATTCTCCAAAGAAGAAATTCAGATGGCCAACAGACACAAGAAAAGATGCTCCACATCACTAATCATCAGGGAAATGCAAATTAAAACCACAATGAGATATCACCTAAAACCAGTAAGGATGGCCAGCATCCAAAAGTCTAAGCACAACAAATGCTGGCGAGGATGTAGAGAAAGGGGAAACCTCCTACACTGCTGGTGGGAATGTAAGCTAGTTCAACCATTGTGGAAAGCAATATGGAGGCTTCTCAAAAAACTAAAAATAGAAATACCATTTGACCAGGGAATCCCACTCCTTGGAATTTACCCAAAGAATACAAGTTCTCAGATTCAAAAAGACATATGCACCCCTATGTTTATTGCAGCACTATTTACAATAGCCAAGATATGGAAGCAACCTAAGTGTCCATCAGTAGATGAATGGATAAAGAAGAGGTGGTACATATACACAATGGAATACTATTCAACCATAAGAAAGAAACAAATCCTACCATTCGCGACAACATGGATGAAACTGGAGGATATTATGCTCAGTGAAATAAGCCAGGCGGAGAAGGACAAGTGCCAAATGATTTCCCTCATTTGTGGAGCATAACAATGCAGCAAAATTGAAGGAACAAAATAGCAGCAGACTCAGAGACTCCAAGAAGGGACTAGTGCTTACCAAAGGGGAGGGGTGTGGGAAGGCAGGTGAAGAGGTAGAGAGAAGGGGATTGAAGGGTATTATGTTTAGTACACATGGTGTGGGGTGTCATGGGGAAAACAGTGTAGCACAGAGAAGGCAAATAGTGAATCTGTGGCATCTTACTACAGTGATGGATGGTGACTGCATTGGAGTATGGGTGCAGACTTGATAATGTGGGTAAAAGTAGTAACCACATTATTTTTTCATGTGAAACCTTCATAAGAGTGTATATCAATAATACCTTAATAAAAAAAATTAAAAAAAAGAACAGATAGATAGATGGGGGAAAAGAGAGGGCTCATCCTTGTACAGAATGTCCAATGAGAAATGTGGAGGAAGCTGTAGGGTTGGGGAAGCCTCACCTTTCAATCATCATGGAGAAAAAGATTTAAAAAAAAACAAGGGGCAAAAAAAGAAAGTGGTTAAATGTGGACAAAAGTTTAGGGGATTCTCTGTATCATTCTTGCAACTTAAGATTGAAATTATTTCAAAATAAAAGTTAAAACAAAAATAATACAGTGAGAACAGAGTCAGTAGAGGTATAGATGAAATAATATAGTGTATTAGTTGATAATTTCTGAAAGTTGGTGATGGGTATGTATTTTATGTGCTTGAAATTTTTCATAATATGTCTTCATTTTCTGAAGAAAACAAAGACAATATGGGGAAAAGAAAAAAAACCCAACAACAAATAAAAAACCCTTTAACTAATGTCTTCAGAGAACTAAGAGAACATATTATATACCCATAAAATTAAATGAAGATATTATATTAAAAAAAAACAAAAGAAGTACAAGAAACAAAAGAGCCAAACATTAGAACATGGTTGATGAAGTTCAAGAAATATCCTAGAAATAGGAAGTGGACAGGGAGAATGACAACAGGAAACAAAAAATAAGAAGGTAGAAAATCAGAGGCTCAATCAAGGGGTCAGATACACAACTTGCAGTAATTCAAGAAATAAGAGATATTTAATAGTAAAAGAGGAAGAAATTAGCAAAGAAATAAGAAAACTTCTCAAAACTGAAAGATAGAAATCCTCAGATGAGACATCCTGCAGCAAGGCCAAATGTCAGAGTAGATCAAACACTTTTTCCAAGGTGCAAGGAGAAAAAGCTTAAAATATCCCTTTCTTGAGAAGTTACTGGAAAATTGGACATTGTCAAAATTTAAATCATTTGTGCTTCATCATCAAAGTGAAAAGACAACTCACTGAATGGGAGAAAATATTTACAAAACTTCTACAGAACTTAAATCTAGATTACATTTTTTAAAATTCCTACAACTCAGTAATAAAAAGATAACTCAGTTAAAAAATGAGCAAAGGATGTGACCAGACATTTCTCCAAAGAAGATATACAAATGGCCAATAAGCACATTACAAGACAGTCAACATCATTAACTATTAGGGTAATGCAAATCAAAACCAATGAGATGTCCTTCAGGATAGCTGTAATCAGGTTAATAAGCTTTGGTGAGGATATAGAAAACCTGGAACTTTCATACACTGCTGGTGATAATGTAAAATGGTATGGACACTTTATAAAATAATCTGGCAGTTGCTCAAAAAGATAATCACCATTTCATCCAGTAATTCCAATCCTAGGAATATATCCAAGAGAACTGAAAATAAATGTCTACACAAAAACTTGTACGTGAATGTTCATATCAGCATTATTCGTTATAGCCAAAAAGTGGAAGTCAAAATGTCCACCAACTCATGGATGGATAAACAGAGTATGGTATATCCATACAATGAAGTATTATTCTGCCATAAAAATAAATGGAGTACTGTTATACGCTAAAATGTGGATAACCTATGTATGAAAACATGCTAAGCAGAAGCCTATCACAAAGGACCATATGAATGTTTGCATTTACATGAAATGTTCAGAACAGGCAAATCTATAGAGTCAGTATACTGACTAGTTGCCTAGGCTGGGAGGATTGAAGAGAAATGGGGAGTGACTACTAGCAGGTTAAGAGTTTCCTTTTTGGGTGATGAAAATGTTCTAAAATTGATGAGGGTTGCCTAACTCCGTGAATGTACTAAAAACCATTGAATTGAACACCTTAAATGGGTAAATTGTATGGTATGTGATTTATATCACAAAAGTAAGGAGGAAAAAGTAAAAGTAGTAGTTGTTACAGGAAAATGTGCTTTAAAAACCAAGGAAACAAATCAAGAAAAAAAAAAGTAAAGGGGACCCGGGCAACAGTGAATTCAACACAGGAAAACAGCAAAAAGAAGCAAATCCAAGAAGAGCTGTGAAAAAGAAGTTTGGGATCAGAACTAGGTTCAGCAAGCACAAAACCACCAGATCAGAGCAGAGCAGAGAGAAAGATCTCCAGGAAAGAGATGAAGCTCATTCTTTTGAGAGTTTGCAAAAAACTACTGATAAATGTTCAAGCAGTCAGAAAAAACTTTTTCAGTGATCTGTGGCACAGAATACTAGGCAAATGAGAAAACAAGACAATTACTAATTATCAGAAAAAATGATGGAAGACCTGCAGTACTGTACTTGGCTAAGCAATGAGTATGTGTTATATAGTGCAAACACTGGCTATTAATTTAACAACAAATAACCAAATAAACACACTGATGAGATAAGGGAAGAATCGGGAGCTAAGTACTTGTTTCCCACAAACAACAGCACTCAGTGTAAAACTAATAAATACCATCTATAAGGACATTTACTTCCAATTTATAAATAAGACCAGGAGACACTGCTAGAAGAATGTAAATGAGAACTTGGGGCACAGGAGTTATTTTCCATTATAAACTTTTAATATTAGTTTTTAAAATTATGTATGTTAATTTGAAAAATATAAACGTAAAAGTATGTTGAAGTTTCTACAGTATTTTGCAGCTTCTAACAATGAGAAATGAATGATCCTACTAAAGAAAAGGAAATACCTAAATTTATATCTGCAGTCCCAGATAAGTTTCAACTACTTCCAGGAAACCTTCCCTGATACCTCGTAGTCTCATACTTTCATCTTAGGCGGGTACCACGCAATCTAAAACGTATAGATTAGATTCAAAATAACATTTAGGAATCGAACTCTGTGCCAGGCATAGTGCTAAGCATTTTTCATTAATTACCTGCTTTTTTTGCCTTTTTTTTATTAAGGTATCATTGATACACACGCTTATGAAGGTTTCACAAGAAAAACAATGTGGTTATTACATTCACCCTTATTGAGTCCCCCCCATACCCCATTGCAGTCACTGTCCGTCCATCAGTGTAGTAAGATGCCACAGAGTCCCTATTTGTCTTCATTGAGCTACACTGTCTTCCCCGTGACACACACACCGTGTGCACCAATCATGATACCCCACAATCCCCTTCTCCCTCCCTCCCCACCCGCCGTCCCCCACCCCTTCCCTTTGGTAACCGCTAGTCCCTTCTTGGAGTCCGTAATGAGTCTGCTGTTGTTTTGTTCCTTCAGTTTTGCTTCGTTGTTACACTACACAAATGAGGGAAATCATTTGGTATTTGTCTTTCTCTCTGCCTGACTTATTTCACTGAGCATAATACCCTCCAGCTCCATCCAAGTTGTTGCAAATTATAGGATTTGTTTCTTTCTTACGGCTGAATAGTATTCCATTGTGTCTATGTATCACCTCTTCTTTACCCATTCATCTACTGATGGACACTTATAATTACCTGCTTTTTAACACAACCACCCCAACAGGTGGTAGCTATTTCATTTTATAGACGAAAAAGTGCCCAAGGGCACAGCTAAGCGGTAGAGCTGGGACTGGTACTTCGGTCCTTTAGCTAATGCCATTCATTCAACAAATATTTGCTATACAGCTATACAGACGTTAACAAGAAATCTCAAGAGCTTCCCATCAAATAAAACGAAGCACTCATCTCTCACTGCGGGGCAGGCTTCACGGTGTTTGCCCTGTCGGTCCCTTGAGGCTCAGACAGGGCCTCATTTGAGATCTGTATACACTAACTCCGTGCCCGGCCACACAGCAGGGATCCAGAAACCAATTCGGATCTGCGCCCGCTAAGAAGCCTTGCGCAGACACGGGGACCCGCTCCCGCCCGCAGCGCGAGGACGCGGAGCCCCTGGCCCGGGCGACAAGACGCTGACCAGAAGCTGCGCTGGGAAAAAACTACGCGAGGCTCTGGACGAGGAAGGCGGGCTCCCGGCGCCATCCTCCGCGCTCTTTTCTCACGTGCTCCACACGCCCACCACAGCCGCGCGGCTAACCTGCTTCACTTGCGCTTCTAAAGGAAGCGGGGGTTCCGACAGGAGACAACCCTGCGCAGCTCGAAGGGACGTGCGCTCGGCACTGGGCTCGCGGCGGGAGAGCCGAGCCACTCAGAGGCTGGGGACGATCTGAGGACCGGGCCTCGTACCTGGGAGCTCCGGCCTCGCGCTCGGGAGAAGTCTCGGCAGGAAGCCGCAGCCGCGAACTAACCTCCTCAGGCCCGAACCGCCAGCCTCCACCTCAGCGCTTCCCGGGCCTTTGCACGCAGCTTTCACCCTGGCCCCGCCCCCGTCTCCATGGCGACGCCGCTGGCGTGAGGGACGCCCCGCCCCGGACCCTGGGGTTCGCGCAGCCTCAGTCCGGTAAGTGACACGCCTTTCTTAGGCCGCCTGGGAACGCGCTCCCAGAGAATCGGCCCCGAGGTGCGGGGTTGAGCGCGCCGCCTGGGCAATCCCATGGAGGGCTCTATGCCCCATCTGCCAACTCGCTCTGAGCTCAACCTCCTACTGCTATTCTTAGAGGAGTGGGAGCTGTTTCGAAGCGGATCTCCTACTTTTGCTTGGTGCGGCAAGCATGAGACTTGAGGTTCCCCATCTGGAGGCGACGTGGACGAAGATCCTCCTCCCCTCACCTTCAGGTTCCCGCAGGAGCCTCTGTAACTCCCACGGAGTGCCAGTCGGCCAGGCTGCGCGCGTGCATGGGGCAGGGAAATTGTCACTCTGGGAAGGGCGCGCGTCGATCCGCGGTCCGGAATTAAAACTATTCCGGTCTGATTATCTTCTCTCAACCTTTCCTTTAAAAATGTAGTCAACAAGCACTATTTGTTAGTACGTAGCCGTTAACTTCCTAAATTTGAGTCCACTCTGATCTTTCGCAGGGATGGGGACAAGTTAGGGTATTTTTTTGTATGCTTTTCTCCTTGTAAAACATCATTTGAAAGCACGTGAGATTTCTGATGAGAGAGCAAAGGCTAGCATTACATATTTAAATACTTTAAAGAATCTACGGTAAAAATGAGGAAAAAGAACTGTCGTGTAGCCTAGGATTTGAATCACGTGATTTGCACTTTTGCTCTATGGCCTATATATTAATTTCTGTAATTTAAAAAAGTTTAAAAGAAGTTCTACGTTAATCTTTTAGGGACAACTTTATCGTAAGTTATGTAGCCAAGTTTTAAAATAATTTAGTGAGTTTCAAAGTCCGATTTAACACTAACTACTGTAAAATTAATGTTTCTTGTTCTTTGATATGAATTATGATAGATTCAGGATAATCATGATTTTCTGGATTTGCTGATGCTTTCGTCCTGTCGTGTCAGCTTTGACTAATTTAGGGATGAAAGGCATTCCCATTTGAGTTATAATGAAAATAATTAGTACTGTGTGTAAAGATTAGAACGTTAACAGTATAGAGTTGCAATTGCTAGTAAAGTAGAATTTACATGGTATCAGGCTGTTTTAAATACTTCCCATATATAAAATCAGAAAGGTAAAGTGCCAGAAGCAGGCTAGGCTCTGCAGATAATTTGCTATGTGGTCGTCTGGAAGTCCCTTAATTTCTCGACTGTCCTTAACCTGAGTATATGATGCCACAACAGTGAAAGTATTCGAATCCTATTTTCTTGGAACTAAGGCTTACTCTTGGAGCAAGAAAAACTGAGGACAAAGCCCATTTAGAGAGATGCAGGGTAGTTAAGGTGTAATCCCAGTTTTGAGATGAGGCTGCTTTCCAAATTTCTCGGTTTCTAATATTTTCATTTACCTCTCTAATGCTCTTGGACTGCTCATTTCCCCACCTGAATGAACCATTTATCCTTTTATGCCAAACTTTGAACAAATAATTTGAACCTAAGGCAAGGCCTTACAAATATTTAGTAAAGAACTAGAATCTTTTCTCTTACTCTCAAATGGATTTCTCATACTGATTATTTGAAAACCCATTAGTTGCTAAAAGTGTCTAAAATTACAAAGTTTCACTCCTGCCAAGAACGACATTCACAAGCTACAATGAAACCCAGATTTGCAAGCATCTAGCTTTTGTATAGTACAGGTGAAAGAAGTTTATATATGCCCACCCTGTGTAAATTATCTTTATTCCTAGATAATAACCGTCTTCTTTCACGAGGACAAAGTGTGACTCAGAGGTAAGAAGTGGGTTGAGATCAAGGTTTTACAAGACATTAAAGAGCCTGGTGGAAGACTATGGTGTACCTCAAACAGACCAGAGGGCCCAGAGCCTAAGCTCCAGGCCAGGTCCCTATCATAACTATAATGCCTTCAACAGATTTCACATGTAGCTTGTGGAAGTTTTTAAATATGCCCACAAATTCTTTGACATTTCTCCCATATAAAGGTGTAATCCTAAGTCCCCACCCCTTGAATACAAGACAGCTTTAGTGATTCCTACTTAAGGAACAAAATGTTGCATGTGGCAGAACAGACACTGAGCGACTTTGAAGATAGGTTTGAAAAGAATTCAGTAATTATCTGGCCCTCTTATTCTCTGTGGACACTCGCCCTCAGAATCCAACCACCACATCGTGAGGAAGATAGAGAGCCTATGCATAAGTGTTCCATACAGCAGCTTCAGGGGTCCCAGCTGACAGCCACCATCAAACACCAAACATGTAATTGAGCCATTAGATAATTCTAACCCCCACCCAGCACTCCAGCTGCCCCAGCTGATGCTGATGGAGCAAACCAGCTGTCCCAGCTAGAACTGACCCAAATTGTAGATTTGGGTACAAAAGCCACTGAGTTTTGGGGGTGCCTTGTTACACAGCAATAGATAACCAGAACAGTGTTTTTAATGTTACTTCTAATTCTCTCTACAAGCCTTGAAAGGAGGTACCGCGCTATCCCTTTTTGACAGTAAACAGGTCCAGAAAGGTGAAATGACTGGCTCAGTTTCACATTAAGTGGTAGAGCCAGGATAGGAGCTTCAAAGAATGGGACTTCTCTACTGTTTCATTATGACAAAGGAATCAGACCATTTCTCCAGCATTAGGAAGAACCTAGATTCCAAAAGCAGCTTGGTTTAAAATAAAAATGACCATTGTTTGATCATCTATAATGTGTCTCTCTATAGGCTTAAAACAAAGAAAAAAAAACCAGCAACTTTACGGTGGTTGTGTAAGACTTTTTACCCACCTTATCCTATTTAATCTTGACAACAGCCCTGTAAGTAGGTTATCATCTTTCCAATTTTACAGATGAGAAAACCATGGTTAGGGAAAACTAAATGGCCTAATTCTCCACAGCCTGTAGGGTGTGGTAAAGCTGGGATGCACACTCGGGCCTAACTTGCAAATGCTTCCCTCTGCCTCTTGCCTGTAGAGAAAAGACAGTTTGTAAAAAACACATTTTGTTCAATATTACAGACGAAATAAAAACATTTCGTAATTGTTTTCTCAATTGCCAAGACTCATAGGAAAGGATCCTAGTGATCAGTCACTGCCCAATCCCGATTTCACAAGAAAGTGAAACACAGAAAACAGGCCCTTTCAAATAAATGTAAACTTCGCTACCCTTTAGCCTGAAAAATTGCATTTCCCTCCACACCCATGTATCATTTTACACCAAGCCTGGGTGGTCCCTCGCAGAAGAAACGGGCTTGTGATATTCTTGCAGACGAGGTTCTTCACACGTTATCTCCCTCAAATCTTTCCTGACCGCTCCTCCCCAGTAGGGCAGTTAGTTACTCTTACGACAAAGAGCAGAGGGATATTTACATATCTATGCCCCCCCATCAGCCAGAGTCTAGGCAGTACACAATTAGCGCGTAACATTTGCCATCTCATTTTCACCCACTCACACTTCCCCTTCACATGCAGGCTAAAGATTCAGGTTATGGGCGGGAAATAACATTTCAATGACTTTGTCAGTTGCTCTTTGCTCAAACAAAAGCAATCGTGGCAACTTTGTTTATCAGAGCAGTGACATGAAATCTCGCTTATTATCATAAATTTATAGCGAAACTCAGAGTTAGTCACAGCTTTGCTCAGGTTTACCACTAATAAAAAAAAGGGCCGAGGTTGACCCCACGCCTGGAAGGCTCAAAACCCCCAGGTTCGCCTTGGCTTCCCACTGCCAACCCCTGGGGTTCTCCAACAATGCGAGCCGTGCAACAGCGGTAATCTGTGTACTCCCAGGCCGTGGACCAGGTCCACTACGCGGCTTCGGCCGCCTTCCCAGGAGAGCAGCCGGGCGGGGGTCGCGGGCTCCAAGTACCGCCCGCTCCGCCCCGCCCGGAAGCGCGCGTGGGAACGCGGCGTCCTCCCCGGGACTGCCCAAGACGACCGCCTGTGTGCACCTGGCAGGGCTGCCCGGCCTCGGCCTTCTCCCCGCCGCCGCCAACCCCTCCCCGCCTCCGCCTCCCTGCAGCCCGGCGCGCGCAGAGCCCGGAGTCTGGGAAGTCAGCCGCTTTGTTTCTCTTTTCGGCCCGGCACCGCCGCGGCCACCTCACATCCGGGAGCACGGTGGCGAAGGCGGCCCTGCGGCCCCGGTGCGTGGAGGGAGTTATTAGGGGGGAGGGGATCGGGAGGAGGGGCGGAGGGCTGGGCCGCGTTACGGCGGCTGAAGAGAGACAGCCCGAGCGGGCTGGTGGGGGGGCAAGAGCGAAGGCCGCGAGGAGCAGCCCTTGGGCCGACGCGGGCGGCGGGGAGGGAAGAGGAGGCCGGGGCGAAGGGCCGCCGAGCGGCGGAGGCACCGAGTAAGGGCCCGGCGGCAGGGTCCGGGCGTCGCGCGCCAGGTTCCGCAGGGAGAGAAGGGGCGCGGGCGCGCTGCCCCCTGGGTCGCGTGCGTGGACGCAAGCGCAGGGGCGCGCGCGAGGGGCGGGCAGGGGCGCCAGGCCAGCTGGGCAGCTGGCGGGCGGGCTGGCGGGCCCCGAGCTGCCGGGCCGGGGCGGACGGCGGTGGGCCTGCGCCGGCTCCACCTCGGAGCGCCCGGGCCAGGGGATTTGGCCTCCCCTCCGTGAGTACCGTCCCCGCCCTTCCTCCGAAGGAGGCCGCGGGGCCGGGACCTGCGCGAGAGACCCGGGGATTGGGGTCGCGGCCCGGGGAAGTCGAGTTTCGGAGCTGAGGCCGGCTCTCGCCCCTTCCTTGACATGGCCACAGGTGCGGTCGGCCGGACAAGGGCTTTCGGGCCCCGGGCTCCGTCCCCAGTCCTTGGTACCTGTATTACAAGAGCCAGCTGGCGCCGTCCATTGGCAAGTGACAGGCGCTTTACCACGGCCTGACTTCCTCGGTCTCCAGCCCGTCTTCTACCTACACCCACTCTGGGAAACTTTCCCGCTACTGCCTGAACTGTCGGTCTCCAGGGTGGCAAAGACTAATCTTTTTATATTGAGGCACTTTCCACTTCTTTCCTACCCTGTTGATGCTCAGAGCACTTTATTAGAAGAGATAACTAAATACAAGTGGTTCTGTTTCCAAGTGGGTTCTGGTTTATAGCATAATTGTTGGGTGGTGGTTTTTTTTTTTTTGAAGGTAGTCATTTTAAGAGAGAAAAATTTCAGATTCTTAAATAGTCAAGACTTCTAAAAATTTATTCTCAGTCATAGTTTGTGCTGCTATATCTTTTAGGTGCAAAGAATTGTAGACCAAGGAGCCATGGATAGGAGAAGTGTGGGTGAAACAGAAAATGGAGATGCTTTCCTTGACTTGAAGAAGCAACCGGTCTCCAAATGCCCCCATCGCTATACAAAAGTAAGCTTTGTTTTTGATGAAGTAGTGTTTCTTTATAGGTGGGGAAGTTAGTAACATTGTATAGGTATTTCATCAGTATTACTTAAAATGGTGGTCTCATTCTGACTCACTGTATGGACTAAATATTAACTAGATTTAGTAAAAGTATTGCTTTGAACTTTTTCAGGAAGTATGAATACAGAATTTAAACTAGAATTTGCTTCTAAGCAGCTTTCAAATGAAGGAAATAGTGGTTCAGATCCCATATGAATTGGTGGATCAGTATGTATTGGCACACGCAGTGGCTGTGTAACTGGTATGTTACTGACTGATTTGCTGCAGAGTTTAGAATTCTAGCACTGGGTTGCCTCACAAAATTCGTGTCCTCTGTAGTGATGTTAACTTGAGGGGTGAACTCCCTAAAGAAATGCTTTGGTGTGCTTGGCCAGAGTAACCAGATTTTTAAATTGTTTTTTATTTCCTGTAACAAATTGGATATGGACTCACAAAAGTTAAGACTTCAATCCTGTTTCCCCCAGCTAAACATTTGTGGTGATTTAAAATTGATCATCAAGATACCTGCTTTTGTGGGCAGGGATGGAAGGTGAGGGATCACTTCAAGGTCAAATATTTATTGAAGCTATTGCTTTGATACCGTGTTGGCTACTGAATGTTTCTGAAGAGGTTGACAGGACTCAGTGTGCTGTAAATTCATTTCTGGTTTCCTGAGATGTATTTTGGGCTAGTGTACATAAAATGGGACTGTTGATGGGAAGGGCTGTGTTGTAGTTGGGCATGTATTTATATTTCCTTTGTATAGACCTACCCAGGACCCTAATGTGGTTATTGTCCTTAGCTTCCCAAGACACTGGTTAATATTTTAAAGTCGGGCTTCGTTTGTTATGTACTGGTGCCACCTATGTGATAAAGTATTAAATGCTGTCAGAGTAATATTCATTTATAACATTTAAAAAAAAACCCTGAAAAATATGTGTAAACGGTTCTTGGTTAACTGCTGTTTTATCACAGTCTGTTTTGGTGTAACCAAATATTAGTTGATATAAAGCATTTTACTTCTTCATTCAGATTTGGTCTTCCCAAATGTAGTTTCTCTGAAGCCCAAGAGTGCTTGAGTGGTGTTTCACAACTTTAAGTTCATTACCTAAAATGTTGACAGGTGAATTCTGAATGGAGAAAAGCATGTTAATAGAAGGGAAACTGATTTGAATTGCTTTTATAAGCTTAGGTGATTTCAGCTCTCCTGGCACTTTCCGAATAAACATTCAGACTCTGGTACTCCCTGTACTTGTCAAGTCTAGCCAGAGACTTGAATCACTTTCACACACTGATAAGAGAATGGCATGAATATTTCATTTTTATGTATATCCATCTTTATGGTTATATCATTTTTAGGAAGATATATTGGTCTCAGGGTAGAACTTAGGTTTGTCTGCAGTAAAGATTAAGAAGCTTGATATTGCCCATTTTTGACAGGTCAACTTTAGAATTCTGCAATACTTAGATAAATAGTGCCTTAAAGAAATGGTTAAGAAAAGCATTTTTGAAGTTAGAGTGGAGCTTAGATTTAATGGTGTCCTCTATCTACTAAGTTTATTTGGATATAGGTATACTTTCCACTCCTTTCAAAAACGATTTAGTTAATGGCAGTTTAGAATGGTGTTTAGGCAGTGTTAAGGTAGTGCTTTCCTATATATGTTTCTCAAAGCTCTAGTAATTTTATGAGAGACTCGAGGCAAACTAAGCCTTTCTCCTTTTGAAGAAAGCTTGAAACAGTCATGTTTGAGCACTATAGTAAATAGTCTGTTAGTTCCTCAACTGGAATAATATTTGAGTCATCCTACTACCACATCCTACATCTAACAGTGAGATCAAACTATTGGATAAGTAAAGCATTTAGCAATGCTGTTGCCACTTCAAGCTCACGGGCTAGAAAGTTCAGAGGCAATAGAAGGCAAAACTGTCCACAGTGATCTTTTATAAATGATGTGTTTGTGAAAACTTTGGTAAATATAGGGTATTTACTGCAAGGTCAAAATGCACTGGCCATATGAGAGGGCTTCTTAACCTTTGAGACTCCTTCAGCATTCAGTTTTGTTCAGAATTGAAAGTTTTTTTCTCATGATGGTGGAGGAGTCCATGTGTTTGGCCAAGTGCTTTTCGGGGTAACATGACAGAGTTTCCTTGTGTGTTAGAACATCCTTTAGTCCAGCTTGCTTCTCAAACATTAATGTGTCTGGGATCACTTTCAAGCCTTGGTAAAGTATGAATTCTGATTGTTAAGTCAGGGGTGGGTTTTTTAACCAGCTCCCAGGTGGTGGCCATGCTCATGGTGCATTGACCACACTGATCTTGAGTAGCAAGGATTTGGTCTGCCTTGGAAAACTGGATATATGGTGTTGATGCAGTAAAGCAATTCAGATGCATGGTTACTCCTTAGGGTTCAGTTGGTGTCCATTGTGCTTCCATGAACTCAAGTTAGAGTCACAATGGTTACTTTTAAAGTCTACTTGTAAGCCTCAGTGATGATTAACTGGGATGGTTATAAGTGAATTTATCACATGCACCTGTTACCCTGAGGGTCTTGAGCCGTTAATTTATGAACCCACCCAGGGCCATTTTGTCAGGCCGGATTCCTAAGATCAAAAGCTATGTTTTGGAAGTATTTAATTGTGCATTTATAAAGTTATAGTATTATGTTGGAGGGACTTTTGGAGGTTGTAGAGTGGTGGGGGTCTTATCTCAAAGTCATGGATTTAAAGTGATTTTAGACAGTGGTTCTCAAAATATGGTCCCTGAACCAGCATTTAGCATCATCTGGTAACTTGTTAGAAATATAAAGTCTCAATCGTTATGTCAGAGGTGTTAAACTCTAGGGATAGGGCCCAGCCATCTGCATTTAACAAGTCTTTCAGGTACTTCTGACTAACTCAAGCTTGAGACCCATTGGTTTAGGAAACAGGGAGATGGTGGTGCCTTTTAGTGGAAAAACTTTGGGACCCATTCAGCTTTTTCTCACCTTCATCAGAGGTCTTTGCTTACCAGTTCTTGAGGTGCAGTACCTGCTATTCTGTTAGTAACACTGTCTTCCTGAAATACACAACAGAAATGCTTTGGACTGTCCCACCATTCAGACCCATATTTTTTATCTTAATGTGAACAAACTGATCTTAGATCACAAAAATATACAACTTTGCTGTTCCTTCCTTTGCTCCTGTATCTTGCCACTGACTCATTACTAAATGCTATCACCTGCCAGTTGGACAGGACATTAAAGTAGAGGACACTCAGAACATTGAGCTTAATACTGACCAGCATTAATCATGCATGTTAAGTCTACCAGCTGCAAAGTAGGTGTTGGATTATCTGAGCTTAATTTCATGTGTGCTCTTCATTGCCTTGACTAGTTATGATTTGGCACTGTTTCGGTCATCATTGTCTATAGGGATCCTTAAAGGAGGTCACCTTAATTTGTGGCTGATGGGCAGTTGGTCACAGGGGTACAGCCATGTTTATGTCTGCTTTAAAACCATTAAGAAAATAGACACTGAAATGGGCTGATTTGAGTAATCCTATCTTTGGAGAATCAGTTGTGAGACTTGAAGTCAAGCCTCTGAGAAAAGAGTAACTAATGTAAATCCTAGGTTGAAATCAGTGGTCAGATGGTCAGTTTTTCCTATACAAAGATCTCATTTGATAACTTCATAGGTATCTTTCATAAACTGAGTAGTAACCTCTAACAGGTGGCATTTCTATACACTCAGCTAGAACTTCTTAAGCTAGTTTAAAAATAGGGATGCCTACTACTTATATTGGGGAAGACAGAATTATGGCATGAAAAATCATTATACAATCTTAGTATTTCAACCGTCCAGAAAAAAATAACTGGAATTTTTTGGAGCTGGCAAGCAACACCACAGATACTGTCTTCTGATTGCTCTTTCCTATGTGTTCCAATTCTAAATGATCTGAGAGAAGTTAGGATTTGGGGCCCTTGCCCCATGAATATCCTTTCCTACGTGCTCATGGTGAGGACTTCTCATTAGATAAGGAGCCAGTCATTTCACAACTGGAACCTTTAACATAGAAATTTGTGGGCAAGGCCTTTGATTCAGGAAAGGGTGCTTTGAGAGGAGGCTGGCTTAGGAGAAGCCTGCCCAAGGAGGTGGTAGTTTGGCTCAGGGTTCCCAGTGGTCCAGCTGGACAGGGACAAACCCAACACTGAGTGACAGAGCTTCTGGGAAGGGTTGTGCACCTTCTCTTGTTCTCTCAAGAGAAGGATTGGAAAGGAGAGGATAAGGGGCATTGAGCCCCACTGCCTTGTTTAGGATCCTCCACTCTACCACTTACTTAACCTGTGTGGTTAAGTAAGTATACATATACTTCAGCTGTATACTTATCTGGAGCTTCTCCTTTTCCTCTAAAATGCAGATAAGTAGTATCTACCTCATAGGATTTTTATGGGAAATAAATCAAAATGCACGTCAAGTGCTTAGAAAAGTGGCTGGCATGCTACGAATGCTAAAAACTGTAATAGGGATAGGGGGGAGGTACCGAAGCATCTTTAAATATCGATTTTAGGATCAGTATGCTTATTTTCTAAATGTTATAGTAACCATCTCCATTTTAATATAAAACCAGAAAGCCCTATTGAAGATGTAATGTCACCACCCTAAAAATTATTTTCTTTAGTTTCCTTCTAGTATTTATCTGTCTGCTTACTTAACACTTTACGTTGCCTTTATCAGTTGTATGAACACATTTAAAAGCCAAAGTTTATTTTTATTGCATTGACCAGATCAGTAGAAAAAGCAGGCTTTCCTTTTTTTTTCCCCCATTCCCATTTTCTTAGTTTCAAATTCTTTAAGAAGAAGAAAGTCTTTGCACTAAAACAGCCACCATTAGATGCTTGGGTGAATCCAGGGCTAAGTCCTGCTTATCAGCTCTGCAGAATCCAGTTTGAATCCCGAGCTACCTGTAAGAACTGTATGGCACCCCTTCAGCAACAAACTTCGTGAATGGGGAATGGTGGAATGTATCCCATGAACCCTGGCTATCATCTGTGGATGCTGTTGCCCATTGTGATCTATTTTTAAAAGCTTTCTAAGCCTTTCAGAAAAGTCATGTGACTGGGTAAATGAAACACCGGGTCAGTCAGCAACCATCTGAGAGCCTCTTGAGCAAAGGCCAATTGCTAGTGGGCACGTGGAGGGTGGGAACTGGGAGAGGAGGTCAAAGGCAGACCCAAACAATGCTCCAGAGACATTTATCTTCCTTAAGGATGAACCAGGCACCCACACAGGCGAGGGTACTGGGTCACTTCTAGAGTGCTTTGGTCAAAATTTTTTTCTGTGTGTGAAAACCTTTTATTTCATGTCTTTTTTTATTATTAATATAATTTATTTTATTATCATTAATCTACAATTACATGTGCAATATTACGGTTATTAAACTACCCCTTCATCAGGTACCCCCCAACAACCCCATTACAGTCACTGTCCGTCAGCGTAGTGAGATGCTATAGAATCACTACTTGTCTTCTCTGAGTTGTACTGCCCTCCCCGTGCCCCCCAACATTATATCTGCTAATCGTAATGCCCCTTTTTCCCTCTTATCCCTCCCTTCCCTCCCATTTTCCCCACTCCCTTTCCCTTTGGTAACTATTAGTCCATTCTTGGGTTCTGTGAGTCTGCTGCTGTTTTGTTCCTTGAGTATTTTTTCTTTGTTCTTATACTCGACATATGAGTGAAATAATTTGATACCTGTCTTTTTCGGCTTGGCTTATTTCACTGAGCATAATACCCTCTAGCTCCATCCATGTTGTTGCAAATGGTAGGATTTGTTTTCTTCTTATGGCTGAATAATATTCCATTGTGTATATGTACCACCTTCTTCTTTATCCATTCATCTACTGATGGACACTTAGGTTGCTTCCATTTCTTGGCTATTGTAAATAGTGCTGCAATAAACACAGGGGTGCATCTGTCCTTTTCAAATTGGGCTGCTGCATTCTTAGGGTAAATTCCTAGGAGTGGGATTCTTGGGTCAAATGGTATTTCTATTTTGAGTTTTTTGAGGAACCTCCATACTGCTTTCCACAATGGTTGGTTGAACTAATTTGCATTCCCACCAGCAGTGTAGGAGGGTTCCCTTTTCTCCACATCCTCGCCAACATTTGTTGTTGTTTGTGTTTTGGATGTTGGCCATCCTCACTGCTGTGAGGTGATATCTCATTGTGGTTTTAATCTGCATTTCTCTGATGATTAGCGATGTGGAGCATCTTTTCATGTGCCTGTTGGCCATCTGAATTTCTTCTTTGGAGAAGTGTCTATTCATGTCCTCTGCCCATTTCTTAATTGGATTATTTGCTTTCTGTTTGTTAAGGTGCAAGAGTTCTTTATATATTTTGGATGTCAACCCTTTATCAGATACATTTTTTATGAATATATTCTCCCATACTGTAGGATGTCTTTTTGTTCTACTGATGGTGTCCTTTGCTGTACAGAAGCTTTTCAGCTTGATATAGTCCCACTTGTTCATTTTTGCTTTTGTTTCCCTTGCCCGGGGAGATATGTTCATGAAGAAGTTGCTCATGTTTATGTCCAAGAGGTTTTTGCCTATGTTTTTTTCTAAGAGTTTTATGGTTTCATGACTTACATTCAGGTCTTTGATCCACCGTGAGTTTACCTTTGTGTATGGGGCTAGACAGTAGTCCAGTTTCATTCTCTTACATGTAGCTGTCCAGTTTTTCCAACACCAGCTGCTGAAGAGGCTGTCATCTCCCCATTGTATATCCAAGGCACTTTTATCAAATAGTAATTGACTGTATATGTGTGGGTTAATGTTTGGATTTTCTATTCTTTTCCACTGGTCTGTGGGTCTGATTTTGTTCCAATACCAAATTGTCTTGATTACTGTGGCTTTGTAGTAGAGCTTGAAGTCGGGGAGTGTAATTCCCCCTGTTTTATTCCTCCTTCTCAGGATTGATTTGGCTATTCGGGGTCTTTTGTGGTTCCATATGAATTTTAGAATTATTTGGTCCAGTTCATTGAAGAAACCTGTTGGTACTCTGATAGGGATTGCATTGAATCTGTAGATTGCTTTAGGTAGTATAGCCATTTTGACCATATTTATTCTTCCTAGCCAAGAGCATGGGATGCATTTCCATTTCTTAGTGTCCTCTTTAATTTCTCTTAGGAGTGTCTTGTAGTTCTCAGAATACAGGTCTTTCACTTCCTTCGTTAGGTTTATTCCTAGGTATTTTATTCTTTTTGATGCAATTGTGAATGGAATTGTTTTTCTGATTTCTCTTTCTGTTAGTTCATCATTAGTGTATAGGAAAGCAACAGATTTCTGTGTGTTAATTTTGTATCCTGCAACTTTGCTGAATTCAGATATTAGTTCTAGTAGTTTTGGAGTGGAGTCTTTAGGGTTTTTTATGTACAATATCAGGTCATCTGCAAATAGTGACAATTTGACTTCTTTAAAAATCTGGATGCCTTGTAGGTCTTTGTTTTGTCTGATTGCCGTAGCTAGGACCTCCAGTACTATGTTGAATAACAGTGGAGAGAGTGGGCATCCCTGTCTTGTTCCCGATCTTAGATGAAAAGCTTTCAGCGTCTCGCCGTTAAGTATGATGTTAGCTGTGGGTTTGTCATATATGGCCTTTATGATGTTGAGGTACTTGCCCCCTATACCCATTTTATTGAGAGTTTTAATCAGGAATGGATGCTGAATTTTGTCAAATGCTTTTTCAGCATCTATGGAGATGATCATGTGGTTTTTGTTCTTCTTTTTGTTGATGTGGTGGATGATGTTGATGGATTTTCGAATGTTGTACCATCCTTGCATCCCTGGGATGAATCCCACTTGATCATGGTGTATGATCCTCTTGATGTATTTTTGAATTCGGTTTGCTAATATTTTGTTGAGTATTTTTGCATCTATGTTCATCAGGGATATTGGTCTGTAATTTTCTTTTTTGGTGAGGTCTTTGCCCGGTTTTGGTATTAGAGTGATGCTGGCTTCATAGAATGAGTTTGGTAGTGTTCCCTCCTCTTCTATTTTTTGGAAAACTTTAAGGAGAATGGGTGTTATTTCTTCTCTATATGTCTGGTAGAATTCAGAGGTAAATCCATCTGGTCTGGGGGTTTTGTTCTTGGGTAGTTTTTTGATTACCGCTTCGATTTCATCACTGGTGATTGGTCTGTTTAGTTTTTCTGTTTCTTGCTTGGTCAATCTTGGAAGGTTGTATTTTTCTAAGAAGTGGTCCATTTCTTCTATGTTTTCCAGCTTGTTAGCATATAGATTCTCATAATATTCTCTTATGATTCTTTGTATTTCTGTGGGGTCCGTCGTGATTTTTCCTTTCTCATTTCTGATTGTGTTTATGTGTATAGATTCTCTTTTTCTCTTAATGAGTCTGGCTAGGGCTTTATCTATTTTGTTTATTTTTTCAAAGAACCAGCTCTTGGTTTTATTGATTTTTTCTATTGTTTATTCTTCTCAATTTTATTTATTTCTTCTCTGATCTTTATTATTTATTATGTCCCTCCTTCTGGTGACTTTGGGCCTCATTTGTTCTTCTTTTTCCAATTTC
>JAVSCE010002311.1:0-41053 GCA_032199065.1 Smutsia gigantea | reverse complement strand
ATTCCAACCCTAAGGAACTTGACCTTAACTGGACACATTTTTCTTCTGAAATCCTTGAAAGAGTCTAGAGCCAACGAACTGTTGAACCAGTTTGCCATCTTTGTATCTCTCTCTCTTTTTTTTTTTGCAGGCATATCCATGAAAAAGAAAGGAATTTGAAGTGAATTGAAATTTGTGGGCTTAGACATATGCTAAGAGTACAGTTAACTTGAGTTACTTTTTCCATGCTGCTGAATTGGGTCCTGAATGAGGCAGTTTTGTGACTTAAACAGATTTCACTAATTTTCCTTCCTTGCACATTTAAAAACAAACCATACTCTCCCATATTGCTGTTTGGGTTTTAACGGAGCTAAGGCATGCACACCCAATTACTATAAGCACTTTAAGTAAAGCTTAAAGATATGCAGCATGTTCTTAACTGCAAATGATATGATAGGTAGTGTCTTTCCTCTCTAGTTCTTTGTCACATCCAAGAGATTAATCCTCTCATGAATCATCCATAATGACTAGAATAATTTGGGGAACTGAATGAAATTTTTCAAATTATTTATATCATGAACTCACAAGAATATGAATGGTGGGTTATGCAAATACAAACCATGCTTACAAAAGCTAAATACAAAAAAAAAAGGAGGGGTGAGAGTTAAGTTGGAACTTCTGAAACTGGACTTCTTTGAATTGACACACTGTGGCCTTGTTACTCCACTGTGAGTGATCCCTGTTACAGCTTATCAAACACATAAAGGAAGCTTATTGTTTCCAACATTTGAATGGAAAAATAATGATCTTTTGTATAGCTTACAACAAATGCACCAAATTCTCTAAGGATGTGAGATGCCCCTTATTATATGATGTTCATATTATTACTTTAAGCAAATACAACAATCCTTAAAAGTAGCCAGATTTTTTTTCCCTGTTTGAAACAAATAGACTGAGCATAAGTTTTATAATTCTTTCTAAACAAGATCTCACACAAAAGACAATACTCTATTTCCCATCAGATAAGAAATATGGTGTTATAGTACAGGAATCGTTGATGAAACATTTCCAAACTTCTATATCATTGGCCTAAAAATTCGTATAAAACTATACAATACATAAAACATTTATGGAGCTTTAAATTATACAGTACATTAAAGTTTTACTTGACTTATCTGAAAAGAGATTTTTGGTATGTAAATAAAAATGCAAGGAGAAGAACCTGTCAGAAAGTAAATAAAATATGTAAATTAAATAAAAGGTAAGGCCGCTACACTTTTTATATAAATAACTGTGTTAGCAGAGCTTTATGCATATTACAATATATTCAGATGCATAGCTTTTGCAAAAATAAATTCATGGCTCCTCTCCAAAGAATGGATTAAAACAATTTATTTTATAAAATTTGGATAGATAGGATAAGAAATGTAATAGCCATCCATGGAAAATAAATATAAAAATTATTCAAGCTCCATCTACTTTATGTTAGTAATGAGATGCACTTCATTCAAATTCCTTTCAATTGAAACAGTGCTGAGGAAGCAAAAACATGATTCTGTAGGAAATGATTTCTAATCTTCATGATAACATACCGATATAATACAATTATTTACAATTGACTAAGAGTTAATTTCAATAGTATAACATCTTTCTTGCAAAAATGTCAGCTTTTATTGATGAAACAAACTAAGAATAAAACATTTTTACTTGTAGAATTACAGTGCTGTTTTTCATTCTGTTAACCAAAACAACACAGTAATTCTGTAAACAAAAAAATAACATCAGACTGCTTGTGTTTGCATGATTTTATCAAGAGCCATAAGCAATGGAATAAAGTACATTAGCTGTAATTTGGGAAAGCACTCAATTCTTTTAGACTTCACTCATGCTATATTCAAAAGAGGAAGTGACCATTGGAATAATTGTGTTAATTACCTATTACATCAGGAGGGAATGTAAATTAAGAATTGAAAATGATCTCATATACTCAAGGTACAATAAAAGTAAATAATATGCAACAGATAAAACTATCTACCTACCTACACACACACATACACATACACACCAGTTAATATATATCAATTTTTCTCAAACTGAGCTTAAATTTCTCCAGATTTTTAGTTGTCCCAGCTTGAGAAGAAACACTGCTGGTACCCAGTGGGTAGAAGCCAGGGATGCTACTAAACAGCCTACAGAGCACCGGACAGCCTCCCACAACAATGAATTATCCCATCCAAAGTACCATTGTACCTAGAGATTCAGAAATCCTGATATATACTTAGTTTTCTGTTGTTATCATCTGCTCTCTTTTAATTGAGAATTTGTAAGCATCTACATAAACTAACCCACTTTAGATACCAGACTGGTTAAATTAGATCACTATCATCATAGGAGAATAGGATTCATACCTGAAACCTATGGATGGGTGCATTCTTGGTGCCAGGCCTTGTTGTGGGTATAGTTGTAGAACAAGTTGGCACTTGTCTACTCATGCTTCTTCACTTAAAGGTCGGTGAATAATGATCTTGGTACGTGAAGTGCTTTGCCTACACTTACTTGGCATAGCTGGGTTTGAACTTAGTTTTCTTGACTCAGAGGTTCCAGGAAAATCTTTTGTACACGAAAACCTCTGCTCTCAGCAGAGCCAACAGTTGGGAATGGTATCTGTATAATCTTGATTTGCATTATGTGTGTGTTTTACTCTATGTTGGCTAAAATTTTAACTTATTTTAACTGCTTGGAATAGGATATTTGCTGTTACATTTTAAGAAATAAAGGCAGAGCATGAAGGAAAAAGGTTGATTCCATAGAATATTTTTGTTAGAGCAAATCTTTCCTGAGTCATATTTTAATACTATTCTGTCATTTTCATTTTCTATTAGGGTTCTTAATAGAAATTAAAAAAATGAAAATTCTTTTGGTAATGGTCTAACATATATAAAGGTTGTATGAGAAAATATTTTAGAATTAAAGTCCAGAAAAAGCTTTTACTTCTTAAAAGATATTATTTTCTTTTTTGCCCTGGCTGCGAGGAAAGTCAGAGACAAATATGAGTTGTACTAGCAGCAAAAATACTAGTTCTTATGTTTCTTTATCCTATTCATTACCCTAATTTATTATCTTTTTTTTGAAGATGTGAGAAAGCATGAATAAGTAAGTTATTTAGTTAAGTAGATACTGTCTCTGTTTTTCTAGAAAGTCTACTTTAATAGTGTCATGGAATAATAATATAAAAATGTTTTTAAAACTGAATAATCAACACATACCTTCTTCTCCTGTGATTTGCTTGGTGACTTTGCAAATATTGCATTCCCTAGAATTTCATGAGAGGTTACCATTAATGCTCTTTCTATCATATTCTTACTTAAAACAGCCTAGCATTTTATGGTAGCATAAAGATTTGTAATTAGACTTACCATAGCTCTTCTATATGCTGGGAACCGTGTTGGGTATTTTTTGTGTGTGTTCTTGTTCTTGTCATTAACTCAATCCTGCAAACTGAATATGATCATCTTTATTCTACAGATGAAGAACTAGAAGCTGGGAGAGGGTCAGTAACTTGCTTAATATCATTCAGGGAGCTAAGCACACCCAGAGCCCCAATGCTGTCAGTCCACTTAATGCATGAAAGAAGTGGAAAACTTTTAATAGAGTATGAAATGAAATATTAAGATATAAGTTTAGTTATAGTTTAATTTAAATATAGTATGGCTATTTTTATTGAATCTATTGAATCATAATTCATTTCATTCCCATCCTGGTTCTTTCTCAACTCTCTCCCATCCCATCCCATAGACGTAACAGCATAATCACATCTTCTGCTATATCAAAATATTAAGAAAATCTTGCTCATGGTTCAAAGTGTCATATTAAAAGACAATAACTGATTAAGACTTTTCAACAATTTAAGAACATATACATAAATGCAGTGATGCATCATTTAATTGTAACTAATTATGTCATAAGAATTATATCATGGAAAACAAGAAAAGATTCATAATCATGTTATGTAGATCTGCCTGTTTTACCAACTGCCTGATCAAGACCACACCGTGCCCACTCTTTTCACCTCAAGTCAACAGAAGGTAAACTGGATAGACGCAAAACAAATTTGCTGTGTTACAAATTTGTCTTTAGACAAGAGACAAAGTTTTCTCTCTCTCTCTCTCTCTCCTTTCACACTAACACTATATCTTTAGTTACTTCTAGGCTGACTTCATTCTGTCTCCATTCAGTTTATAATATGAAACAGGAGATTCTGATCAGAATGTATTAACTGTCTATACTTCAATTGCAACTTGATTGTATTATATTGTTACCTCCACTGAGTCTTAGCATTTAAATATTATCCATAATTTGCCAAATGAAAGGCCATTTATTTAGCTGAAATCATTAGAGGTAGGGTGAGCAAAATCCTAATATGGTGCCCAAGATTCCAGCCCCCTGGTATGAATGCCCAGTATAGTCCCCTCTCTTAAGTGGCAGCAGGCCCTATGAAAATGATAGGATTGCACTCCCATGGTTAGGTTTTGTTATATGTTAAAGGCGAAGGGATTTTGCAGATGTAATTAAGGTCACAAATTAATTGACTTTGAATTAATCAAAAGGTTGATTACCTTGGGTGGCCTGACCTAGTCAAGTATACCCTTTAAAAGATGATCAGCCCTTCCTCGAAAGGAAAGACTGGAAGCAAGAAAGATATTCTCCCGCTGACCTTGAAGAAGCAAACAACTGCGTTATGAATTACTTAGGAACTCAGAGCCTCAGTCTACAACCGCAAAGTACCAAATTCTGCTAAGAACCCAAGAACCTCAGATGAGGCTGTAGCCCCATCAACACGGAGACAGATGCCACAATAACAGCCCTTAGCAGGGGTCTGACTAGACTGGTCCCAGAATCCTGATCCGTGGAAACCGTGAGATGAGAAATGCGTACTGTTTTAAGTCACCAAGTTTGTGGTAATTTGCTACCGAGCAGTGGACAACCAATATGAAGCATCAGCAGGTTGGTGGATATTGGTGAAAGAAGGTGGAGAGTGTTTTAGGAAAAAGTCTACCCACGGATTACTCCTACTCAGGATAATAAATTCCGGCTCCTCCTGAAAGTTGGCTGAATTAAGTGGAGGCCTGGGGTCAGGACCTAGAGTCCATCTTACCCAAGCACACTTCTGATTGTTTCCAGATCAGTCACACTTGTAAATACCCTCTCTAAATAATACTAATAGGGACTAATTTTTTTGTGTGTTTTCTAGGTGCCAGAGCTGTGTAGGACAATTTCACATAGTATCTATTTTGAGCCTCATAACCAACATGAAAGGTCCAATTAAGTATTTTATCAGCCCTATTTATGAGATGATATAATTGATGATACATATGGGTTAATATGCTCATCATCAAATAACTAGTAAGAGACAGAGCCAAGACTCAAATACAGAGCTAACCAACTCTAAACTACATGATCTGAACACTGCTGTGTTTTCTCTTCTCTGTACTGGTAGTTGACTATTATCTGAGCACTGTACTAACTACTCTTTTCTTCAATTTCTGCCCATAAATCTTAGAAAGATTTTTCTATGTCTTTTTCACATAAAGTAAGGCATCTCCTTACCTTAATGTAGCATTTTTATTGAATAAAAGTGGCATATCCTTTATAAGAAATTCACACTAAGCCCAATAATGTTATTGAGATTGTTCCAATAGTTTTTAATGCAGATATGGCAAACAGGATTTTGCAAAAAGAATATTTTCAAAGTTAAAAAAAAACCTTGGTTAAAAATTAAATCTAGGTATATTCCACAAACTGTTTTTATAAAGAAATAAATTATTTATAAGATACACAATACACTTATTTAAAAATATCTTAAAGAATATAGTATCACTAGGATTTATTTGATTGGCATACTCTTGGCACTGAATGATATTTATGTATTTTAAATTACCCTTAATTTGTTTTTAACAGTTGCTTAAATTCCATTTGTAAAGGACCATTTTTCCCTAAAGCACTGATATTCCACTACTTGCTTCACATTAAAGAATTGCTTTCTCCTAAGAGTCCATTGACAACTAAAATATTGTAAAAAGAAGATTGGTTTTGTCTCATGTTTGATATGTCTGAAGTATTTAGGTTTATAATTTCATCACTATTAATACTCAATTTTGATTTATAAATATCATGTTTTTTAAAGAAGTAGATGGACGAACACTTTAACCATCTTTGACTTGCAAAAATAGCAACCTCATATGGTTCTAACAAGCCTCAAATAATGATTGTAAAGTGTCCATAAAACTCAATGAGCATTGCCTTAAGAGGGATAATACTTGTAGCCCAGTCTATTTTAAAAAGTTAAATGGTGAAACTAGAAATAAGAAGGTGATTCTAGCATCCTGTGAATGTGCATATTTACCTTGTAATTTTATTCTTATTTACAAAAGAGCAGTTTTATAATATTTATCCTCAAGGATATAAGCCATTATGTTTATCTTCACCAATTATGAAGTAAGGGTTAGATTATAAAACCACAAGAGTTTATTTGTGGCCAAGCTTATGATTTATTCAGTTGAGTATTTTCTTTGATAAAAGGGTCACTTTTATGAAAGGGCAGAACTATTCTTCCTGAGTTCAAATGAAAGGAATAGATATGCATATATAATATGTTAGTTCAACTATCAACTGGGAAATGGTTGATATTTCACTATGTGGAAAAATTTAGAGTCATCTGCAAACTGGAGAATGCCTGATTGCCTTCTACTTCAAAGCAATTTTTGTCATAAAATCATAAAATAGAATTCCTTCCCACCTTCCATATTATCTGTGCCACTAAGTTAAATAAGTATTTTCACCAGAAATGCAGATTTTCAGCCCAGAATTTCACACCACATTGGACTGAAATTTTCAAAAAGAATATAAAGTGTCATAATTATTTTTAGTCAGAGCAAGAAGTATTATTTATACCTTGCTATAGTTTTTTTTTAAGTGAAAGTTTAACAAAAATTTTTAACTTGGTTGAGAAAGTAAAATCTGAATGTCAGAGACATTGAAGGTCCTCTTTTGCAATGTCTTGTGGGGGCAAGGGAGGTGGTGCTGATTGTGGGGGTGGTGGTATTTTAGATGCAGAATCACGCCAAAGGAATGAGGAAAAGACTGATAAATATAGAAAACCAAGAATGCACTCTACAGGCATTATCTTAGGTGATCATGTCAACATGCCTATGTAGAGAGGTCATTAGGTCTATTTGGCAGGTGAAAAAACTAAGGTTAGCAACATTTAAATCTACTTAAGGTCATGCTTATAAATAATAACAGAGGCTAGAACTAAACACAATAGTATTTTGGAATCACCTTAGTCAACACTTGATTGGATTAATCACATGGGCTCATATTCATCATTTAAAATAGTCAAAGAGCTTTCTATCTCTTTCATCTATTGTGTGTGTGTGTGTGTGTGTGTGTGTGTGTATCCTTATGTGTAAAAATAACTCATAGGTTCACTGTAACATTTTAACTCTTTGTAAACACCAAATGGTGCTGAATTTGCACTAAGCAATTTTCATTTGTTAAAAGTTTTCCCTTTAAAAATATTCTACGACATAAACTCTAAGAATGAAGGTATTTTTAAGACATAATGGTGGCATGTTTGTAGATGATATGGTATTGTACATAAAAAACCCTAAAGAATCTACTCCAAAACTACTAGATCTAATATCTGAATTCAGCAAAGTTGCAGGATACAAAATTAATACACAGAAATCTGTTCCATTCCTATACACTAATGATGAACTAGCAGAAAGAGAAATCAGGAAAACAACTCCATTCACAACTGCACCAAAAAAGAATAAAGTACCTAGGAATAAATCTAACCAAGGAAGTGAAAGAACTATACCCTGAAAGCTACAAGCACTCTTAAGAGAAATTAAGGAGGACACTAATAAGTGGAAATTCATCCCATGTTCTTGGGTAGGAAGAATTAATATTGTCAAAATGGCCATCCTGCCTAAAGCAATCTGCAGATTCAATGCAATTCCTATCAAAATAACGACAGCATTCTTCAAAAACTGGAACAAATAGTTCTAAAATTCATATGGAACCACAAAAGATCCTGAATAGCCAAAGCAAACCTGAGAAGGAAGGATAAAGTAGGGGGCTTCTCACTTCCCAATTTCAAGCTCCTCTACAAAGCCACAGTAATCAAGACAATTTGGTACTGGCACAAGAACAGATCCATAGATCAATGCAATAGAATAGAGTCCAGATATAAACCCACACATATATGGCCAATTAATACATGATAAAGGAGGCATGGACATACAGTGAGTAAATGACAGCCTGTTCAACAGCTGGTGTTGTCAAAACTGGACAGCTACACAAAAGCAAAAATAAAACAAGTGGGACTGTATCAAACTAAAAAGCTTCTGTACAGCAAAGGACACCATCAGTAGAACAAAAGGCATCCTACAGTATAGGAGGATATATTCATAAATGACATATCCAATAGGGGGTTGACATCCAAAATATATAAAGAGCTCAAGCACCTCAAAAATCAAAAAGCAAATAATCCAATTAAAAAATGGGCAGAGGATTTGAGCAGATACTTCTTCAAAGAAGAAATTCAGATGGCCAACAGGCACATGAAAAGATGGTCCACATTGCTAATTATCAGAGAAATGCAAATTAAAACCACAATGAGATATCACCTCACACCAGTTAGGATGGCCAACATTCAAAAGACAAACAATAACAAATGATGGCGAGGATGTGGAGAAAAGGGAACCCTACTACACTGCTGGTGGGAATGTAAATTAGTTCAACCATTGTGGAAAGCAGTATGGAGGTTCCTCAAAAAACTCAAAATAGAAATACCATTTGACCCAGGAATCCCACTCCTAGGAATTTACCCTAAGAATGCAGCAGCCCAGTTTCAAAAAGACAGATGCACCCCTATGTTTATCACAGCACTATTTACAATTACCAGAAATGGAAGCAACCTGAGTGTCCATCAGTAGATGAATGGATAAAGAAGATGTGGTACATATACACAATGGAATATTATTCAGACATAAGAAAACAAATCCTACCATTTGCAACAACATGGATAGAGCTAGAGGGTATTATGCTCAGTGAAATAAGCCAGGCAGAGAAAGACAAGTACCAAATCGTTTCACTCATCTGTGGAGTATAGGAACGAAGCAAAAAATGAAGGAACAAAACAGCTGCAGACTCACAGAACCCAAGAATGGACTAACAGTTACTAAAAGGAAAGGGACTGGGGAGGGTGGGTAGGAAATGAGGGAGAAGGGGAGTAAGGGGCATTATGATTAGTACACATAACATAGTGGGGGGCACAGGGAAGGAAGTATAGCACAGAGAAGACAAGTAGTGACTCTATAGCATCTTACTACACTGATGGACAGTGACTCTAATGGGATATGTGGTGGGCACTTGATAATGGGGGGAATCTAGTAAGCTCAATGTTGTTCATGTGATTGTATATTAATGATACCAAAATAAAAAAAAGAGAGAGATAATGGTGGCGATATGTGTATCTTACCCATATATCAAGTGATCATAGTTGATTTTCATACACATACCTAAGGTTTATAACATACTGACTTGCTCCCTTTATTAGTGCCTTTTCACCTTTAATAAAATGATAAATTGACAAAGCTGATAAATGGATTGTTTTATTATCTGCAGAACATGTCATTGTAAAGGTATTTAACAGCTCTCCTTTGATGATATCTAAGAACTAATAAATAAATAGCGAGAAGGAATGCAAACACAAAGTTTCTGCTCACAGACATATATATTCTTCGTGTTTGGTTATTAGACATGGCACTTCAAGGACTCCTCATCAACATTTACCTCTTATAAATTTACCCATTTAGAATTTAGCCAAAAAGTAGTCATTGGGGAAAAGCAGAAATGACAGTTAAAATTGTCTTAAGAGTTTATGTTGAAGGTTTGACTCATTGACAAAAGTATCGCCAGACTTTACACTTGACACCTTTTAAGGTGTTTATCAATGTAGGTACTTTGTCAATACAGTGGTGCACTTGCTACACTCATTGGTTTGGCAATTCTGTTCAATAGAGGTGCTCTAATTATTTCATAGGTAACACAGTTGAGAACGCTGTGTTATCTTTTCCTACCTTCTACACAACTGGATTCCATCTTCCAGCTTCCCATGCACTTGGAGTGCTCATGTGTGGGTTCTAGTCATTGGACTGCAAGGGGATGAGACGTGTCCTGTTTTGGGGATGAGGCTTTTAAGTAGCTATTTTTACCCCCCACACTCTCTCCTTGTGGACAGCAATGATAAAGTTCAGGAGCAAGGAAAGTGACAAGATGCAAGAGGCCAGGGTCCCCAAATCACTGCTTATCCAAGGGAGGATAGAGCAGGAACTTCTTGTTTAAGAACCTCCATTTCTGAATGTTTGTAATTATGTTCTAGCTCAAGATCAAATTGTCTGGGTTGAATTATTACATATTTTGGATCTATTTGTTATACCAGTTAGGGATACATTAACTCACAGATTGAAGATATTATACAGATAAAATGAATACTTAGAGATAACTTGGACCCATTTATAAAATGAGGTATGCAATTTGCTAAGTGTTAATATGTGTGAAAAATATATGATTACATAAGATAGAGTATTACCTACTCATTTTCTCCGTGTTCTGCTTCATTTTAATCTTTCAATGTACTAAATCTATTGACCAACTGAATAGTGGGTTTTCTTGCACCATGCTGGTACAAGCAGCCCTGGCTTCTTCCATATAAGTGTCAGGCTATTAATACTTCCATATTTTTGACTCCAAGGTGTTCAATGTCTGTCCATTTAGGAATAAGCTTTCTTATTTGTCTACACAGAGTGCAATCATTTTCCCTTTCTAATCCAAGATATTTAACTTACAAAATACTATTAAATTGTGCAAGTTAGGAAGTACTTTACTGCTGCCATTTACAAGAATTTTATAGACTTTTGTTCTACAGGAGGGAGAAAAATGAAGATTTCCTAGGTCAAATCCTGACTAAAAGGTTAACAACTTTTCTTCCTTTCCCTTCCATGACTCATGTCCTTTCCAAAATGATTGTTTTCCAAACCTTCCATAAATATTCCCCAGGCAAATAAATCACTTCGTCACTGCAAAACAACTTACTCTTTTTTTTTTAATTTCACCCCCTGAGTTCCCTGTTCCTAGGAAACACTTTGTATTTTACCTACATACTCTGCAGATCCTCATTCAAGGACTATAGATATTTATTTTAGACAAAATTTTAAGAAAAGAGTTTTCTCAACTCAGAACAAAATAGAAAGAGGAGAAGAAATGTCACAGAATGAAAGACCAACAGTAGAAAGAAGTACCAGATAAGGATGAGAGTAAGGGGTGAAAATAAATCTGGAAAAAATTCAACGTAGGATTCAAAGATCTCCCACATTTCAATAGCATCAAGAGCCACTCTGCAGTAATATGTAACAAGTAATATTTATTTATACTAAGAGGCCATCAGGAAAGCATTATGTTAAATTATGGACATACAAGGCATGGGAAAGTGTGATAAATATTTAGAGCATTTCCACCCAAAATGTTGGATACCATCTCTTGACATCTAAAGAGAAAGATCCCAGTCACTGGGAAAATATAACTACCCCAGTGTTTTGGGTTGGTGAGATATTAATCTTCTGTCTGTTTCTCTCTGGATGTACATATAGCACTCTGCATGCTGATTTTAATTATTGCAGTATATATTTGTCCAGGTAGTCCTAATAATGGGGAAGTTGAGGAAATAAAATTCAATTATTCTTAAATGATTTTTTTAGATCCTAAACTGGAACTTAAGAAAACTCAGTACTTAGTTCCCATTCTATCAGAGTCACCCACAGCCTCTCTTCCCTGATCTTGTGATAAAGAAGAATGGAAGGAGGGCCTAGTGCTAGAAATGTGAGTTAACACAGCAGTGAAGTGAGTTAAAAGAATAAGGATTTTAGACCCTGTGAGAAATGTGCCCACAGAGGTTCTTGCCACACACTAATTGCATGACTCCAGCAAGTCATTTAGCACTTTTGTCATTTAATTACTACATCAATTACCACATCTGTAAAATGGGGACAAAAATTCTCATGGAGAGGCCATGCATGTTAACTAAAATAATGAATGCAAACAATCAGACAGTATCTGGCATACTATTTACTTTTGAAATTATACTGATCATTCAACTTATAAAATTATTTTGAGACTTACTTCCCAAGTACTGAGATCCATATACACTATTGCCATGTGCGTGAAGAGACTAAGGTCATGCATGTGGATTTTACTCATACATTTTTCTGATTAAATCTTTACCTAAAAGGAGTATGAGACAGACTATTCATAAGAACACTCGGTGTGGATTTGCTGGAAGAGATTCAAATCATTTTAATTAGTTTAAGCTTGAAAAGTATCAATATGTCTTACAAAATAATTATTAGAAATTTTCTTTATGGCACTAATTTTCCATATTCACATGAATGAGGCTTAGTGAAGCTGTCATCATCATCTTGTAATGATACAAGCGGAAATTCTCAGAGACAATGTTATAATGATAAGGTAAAACAAAGGGTTGTCAATACCACGGTGTGCTAAGAGGATAATGAAGAGTTTCAGTATTTTAAGATGTTAATGAGGGATTACAACCCTTTGAGTTAGAATCCTAACATTACCTTTTTACTAATTCTTCCACAAGGAAATTCATAGTTGAGATCGAAGTACAAAATCTGTATAGTAATACACATGTGGGTGAGATAACTGAGGACAGGATGTCATCTAGAACCAAGAGAGATAGAGAAAAAATCAACTTTACTGATCTGGTTCTTTTTTTAGTATTTGATAACCGCATGAGTGCCAGGGAATACAAGACACCACCACTGGAGAGAATGATATCTATGCACCCAGTGAAGTATAATTTCAGAGTGAAAATGGTAAATCTACAAAACCAGTGTAAGAATGTAGAGGAATGGCTGGAGCAAAAGGTAGAAAAAAGATGCATTATATGTCAGACAATGCAAAGAGAAATCTATTTAAAATGCAGGCTCCTGGGGGAAGAACAGAGATTCCAGTGTCATTATTAGTTGGGTCACTTTGGATAATTACTTTTCAATGCCTCAGTTTTTTCATTAAAGGGGAGATCACAATTGTGCATAGTGAGTTGTCACTAGAATCAAATGAAATACTGTATGTATGCAAAACATATGGCCTAGTAATTGGAACCTAACATAGCCTTCAATATTATTGTGTGTTGTGGATCTTTTATGTATTTGTTGTTTTTATTTAACTACAAATACATGAAATGTATTTCAAGATCTAGGTAGACTACTTGACCTAGCCAGGAATGTATACTTTATTGCAATAAATGCAGTTTTTCTTAGTTGCCGTGGTTTAGGAGACATGTAAACAGTTACAAGGAAAATTTTCTCTTTCTCTTTTCTATAGTCTTGTAAGTAAGGCTGATGATGGCTTTTCTCACCATGCTTCTTGCACTCTCATAACAAGCCTGAAATAGAACAAAGTAGTGGTAAGAGAGACAGTCAACAGTGGTGTGTGAAAATGCTCCGAGTCGCTGCTAGGGACTAAAATGCTCTTTCACACATAGAGGGTAAAGGAGAACAGTGAAGAAATCATGGTCCGACAACTGCAGAGAGCTCAGGATGATGGTGTATAAAATCTACCAAGCAGAGTTATCGGGAAGCCATCCCACAGTGTGGGCCGCTACAGAAAGGTGAAGGTTTAGGAAGAGTCAGCCATGTTTAACTACTGAATACCACAGGCTCAGGACGACTGCTCAGGTTCAATGTGCTGTCGATGGCATGAGAAGCTGTGACCACTAACACGGTATGATCAATCACTTCCTAATTTTGTACTCTGTCCATTTAGTGTGAAAACTACCCCAGTTATCAATATAACTGAGTTTATGTGGGTTTAAGTCTCCTCCTTTGTTACTGCTTACCTGTCAGACTTGCTGTTATTGTTACAATAACACAAAAATACACAGATGTACATAGATTTGTCTGCTTACTCTTAGGAGAAACTCTTCAAGAAGAATGTGATTTTCTTTCTTTTTTATTTTGGACACTAGCTTTTCTAGCCATAATATAATTACCCAAATGGAAGAAACACAAACAAACATATAGGCTAAAGCAAAAGGCATATTCTATTAAAAATCACAGCAAGTGAGTGAGGTCTCCAGCTCACAGACCAAGAGGTTCTGAGGTTTTAGGTGGGATGTTCACGGGAGCCTAACTCCAGATCCTGAAACTTCTAGGAAACTACCTGACCTGATTGCTTCTACTTAGGAAGGTGCTCTTAGAGTGCAAGTACTGAAAAGCAGTTCAGATTCTTTTGTGCTATTGCATCTAAAACCTACTTCTAAACACTCACTTACCTTCTCCATCACCCAGCAATATGCTTATGAAAGCTCTTTTCTTTCTTGGAACCACAGGTATCAGATGCATCAGAAATGCACAAGTGCCCTTTCTGTCCCTCTCGGTGCCATTCCCTGTCAATTTCACGCTGCCTACAGCACCGGCACCATACTGAGAACAGCAATGATGTCACTGGAAGGGCTCTATGATTGACAGAAGGGGAACAGTAAGGGTCAGAGGTAGCTCCTCAAAGAATTCAGAACTCACTCTGTTGTCTTTCAGGGTCTCATCCTTTGATTGGAAGAGAGATGAGGTGTTCTCTGCAGGATAAAGTGGAGCTGAGAAGTGATATAGGCCCATAAAGATGGGCAGGCACTCTAAAGAGACTTAGAAGCCAGACAGGATGAATTCCAAAGCAGGTCTTGGTCAGGTTCTCTGTGCAAGCCCTGGTGCCCAGAAAAGCAATGGCAATAAAGTACATTCCTTAACTCTCACACTTGTTGAAATGAGTAGAAGGTGGCATTTGTTTGGAAATCCCTCCTCAGTCTTTGTTCCCAGAACCCAGTATTCCTTTTCCTGTGCCTACATACGTAGCTCCTGAGATAAACACTACTACGCAACAAATCATCGAGTGCCAAGCCTTACCAGATGGTTACATTGAATTAAAAATATATGCAAAAATAAGTTCTAAAGTAAAAATGGATAAAGATATAACTCTCGCTAATTCCCAAAATTGCTTTCTATTACAGCCGTGCTGTTACAAATACTGTCTTTACCCAACTGAATTTTTGTTCCCTTCGAAATCCTTCCTTCTTTGAAATCCTCTGTCCTTTATTCATGAAATCCCGTCCATTTATTAAGGTCCAGCTAAAATCTCGCTTCCTTCTTGAACTCTTGCTTGACGATTGACATGCAGTTGACCCACCCTTCCCAGAGATCCTTTCACCTGCTCTTTATTTGTCCTTTAATCACGACTGTCCTTTTCTATCATTTTTAGAAACTCTTTTCTCCTCACCAGAATCTAAATTCCTTGAGATTAGAGGCCATTTTTGAAATTCTGCCCTCTGCTGAACCCACATGACATGAACAAGGTAGAGAACACTCTGTAGAACAAAGGACAGGAGTCCACAGGCTGGGAGCGAATTGCACAAAATTATAAACTGTGTACCTTAGCCAAGTCTAATTAGAGGAAGTTTCTTTGAGCAAGAAACTGTTCCTCCCAACTTTCCCTTTTCTTTTCAGATAATGTTTTTCTTTCTTTCATAAGATGAAAGATAGTCTAATGGAATTAGACTGCTTAGATTTAAATCTGTTTCCAAATAATGTTTACCACATGGCTTTGGGGAGTTTACTCCCCTGTCTCAGTTTTCCCCAACTCTGAAATGGGTTGCCTTCAGTATTGTCTGAGTATTAATTAAACTGTAATAAAAATAGTAGTAATAAATAAATAAATAAAACAGTGTAATAAAAATAGTTGCCTTATTGCCTGAGTATTAGTTAAACTGCATATATTAAGTGCTTAGAACACTTCCTGAAACATCGTAAGTGCTAAATAAAGGATGGTTATTATTTTGTTATGATTAAATTTCTTCTCATTAGGTTAGTGTTCAGTTTAATTTCCCTCGTTTCTCTCTGAGTAGAGGTCCCTGTTTGAAGGACTCTGGCTGAGAACCAGTGATCCAGTACTCAGAACCTGAGACCAGACGCTAGGGAGCTAACCCCTCAGTCAGTGGTCAGCGTGCTAGCCCAGGGCTCTGTGGAGTAATCACTGATATTTCTGGACTGTCTTTGGTAGATGATCACACCAAATACGTGTGGTCTCCCTTCCAAGGTACACATTTACTGCTGAGAAGTGGCTATCCCCCAGAGACTATGCTACTGTACTTTCCAGACCTCTCCCCTTGATTTTAAATGGCAAGTCACATTCTTGCTAATACAACATAAGCAGAAGTGATGTGCGTTAACTTCCAGTCCAGTGTAACCTTCTCTTCTTTGTTCTCCTTTCCTTGGCTTGATATGATTGTCTGCAGTAACCTCGGAAGCCACATGCTAAATACACTGCATCCCTCTCAGGGGAAGTGTCAGGTAGAAAGAGACTTGAGTAAGCAGAGAAGGGGAAGATAAGTAAGGTTCAAGGGGAAAAACGCCCAGCTAGGAGGCCCCACTTGAACAAAGGCTTTGCAGGGAGCTAATAACTTCCTTGCCTAAAGGGACCAGGCCAAACCGGTCGCAAACAGATTGCAAGGCAGGCGTGATCAAACAAAACTAGGAACAGCCCAAACCACCCCTAATCATAATCTCAAAATTGCAGTTTTGCCCCCCCCCCCACCCTTTTCTGTGTGGATTTTGGGGAAAATGCGCATCAAGAGTACAGGGTGTATAATTAGAAATGCCAATCAAATGACCTCACCCTGTCAACAAAGAGGCACCTCCCTAGAACATGATACATAGACGTTCCCGAAAATTTCAGTGCTTTGTCCACCTTGACTCTGGTTCACGCCTCCCTTGGGGCGTATTCAAATGAAACATTCTTCTTCACTACTGTGTCTCTGCCTTTCAATTCTTTGTTTTGGGGGGAATAAGGACCTAGGAGAACAAACTTGACCAGCAACAGAAGCGTCTAAGGCTGCCTGCTTCGCTGCATTCAGGAAAACAGCCTGCTAGCAATGCCCAGGCTGGACTTCACAAGAGTGAGAAATAAAATATTATTCTATTCGATCCATTATGTGGTTTCAGGTTTATTTGGTACAGCAGCTATTGTTATCCCAACTGATATGTGGCCCATCTATAAACTGGAGAGAAGCCCATTTTACCAAAAGTTAATTATTAACCCATAAAATATCAAAGTTTCAGAAGCACCAAGTAAACACATGTGGCAATATTTTGCTTAATTAATGTTCATATTCTGAGAAACTTGTATTAAACTTGCAGAATAGTTTGCCAGGGCTTTTCAACTCGACCATAAATCTAAATGCTCTGGGTTCCAAAGTAACGATACTTATAGCAAATACTGTCTAAGGATCTCTCTGAAAATGCTTAAGATTTGGGTATGGGGGAAGTGAAGGCTTGGGTGAGGTGATCATTTATCATCATGACAAACACCAAAGGAGTTTTAAGCAAAGAGTGGAGCAAGATGGGTTTATAATTGAGTTAGGTTCCCAGAGCTAATTCATTTTCATCAAATGCACTTAAATAGTTTTAGAAAGTAATTCAAATAAATATATCTGATTTTGCTGTTGTCTCTGCTTTAAATTTTAAAACAAATAGGCAGAAAAGAGAAAGATACTGTTTTTATGTACGTGTGTGTGTTGAGTATGTCACCTAAACTCAGATTTTAATATGAATACTCATTGCATTAACTTTTTAAAACTTAATGAATGCAACACATATATTACTTTCAGTTCCCCACCAGAACACCCACCCTTAAGACCCATATCTGAGACACTTCTAGTCCCTGCCTTTGTCAGGTGCTTGTAGAACTACACACCATTAACAAAGCCTAACATCTTTGATACACTGAGGTGGTTGAAAACTCTGAAATCAGTATTAATCTAACCTCTGCCAGAATGAATACAAATCCACTCTGTTGGTACAGAATAGGTTTGTTAGAACAGCCTTCATCAAACACCCACCCCCCATAACACAACATCTATGGGGCTTCCAGAAAAGAGTATAAATGGAGATATAATATGGCACAAGTGTAAATATTTAACAATTGCAAATTCAACTAACAAAGTTCATAAAATCATTTCCCAAGCCATTTTGTTGGTTGTGAGGACTACTAAATATGTTAATACCTGTTAAGAGTTTGGAACCATACCTGGTACATAATGAGGACCCAATAAATGTTAGTTTCTATTCTTGCTTTTGTTGCTGTGTTGATGATGATGACTTCTTCTTAAGAACATTACCTGATGAATAAACTGATGGATTATTGGGCCACTAGGTTTCTTGGGACCCTGAGGTACCCTCTTGATTAATGAAATAATGTCCAAGAAAGTGGCATTAATACCACCAGACCTAAAATGCATACCAAAGTGACTATAACAAACAAAAGACATTAGGTACTTTCACAGGCATTCATTTTGTAATAACTTTAAAAATGAGAAGTTCAAGATAATTTATTTAAATTTTACATTTATATTTATGTATGATAAGTGAAATTTAAATGCTAAAGGAAGGGTTTGAATAAAAACACTGATTAAAATCAGTAATTCTCGTACTATTGGATTAATACTTTGGTTTAGTAATGTTATCACTTAAAACTAATGGGGTCAATATCTATTTCTAGAAACAATCAACAATAGCTCCTAAATTATAGTTGTGTTTCCTAGCACAGCTAAAATTAATGGTCTTGTAAAATTCCTATTATAAGAATATATATTTCAAATACTGAAAACTCTGCCATAAATTATTTTACATAAATAATTATTTTTAAAAATCAATAAGACCATTTAAAAGTTTTAGAACTAAAAAAAGATTTTTTTTAAAGTTGCTTTGAGAGTAATTTATGAAAAAAATTACCCTTCTTTCTATTATAATAATTTTTAAAAGGACTGTCTTTTCTATTAAAAATTTTAATTCAATTTTACAGGCTGTTACTCTATAAATAGTACGATCCATTTTAAATGGACAAGGTGAAGTATATAAATGACATTATTAGTGTTGCTACTAACAAGTTTTGAACTATGCATATTTACACATAAATAAAACCAAACCAAAGAGGATACCAATCTAAGAATAAATGAATATAGAGATGGAATACATATTATTTCCTTAGTTTAAGGTGTAAATGGATCAAAATAATTGAGTAGTATTGTAATCTGCCCACATTACATTGGAAAGTGCATCAAGTAATTAATTTAACCTAAAAAACCCCAGCAACAATACTTACATAAAAACTATTCGTTCTCTTAACTTTATCTTTTTACAATATTCTAACTTATGGGTTGGAAGCTAATGGTACCCCAAATGTCTGATAAAATTTGTAAATCATTGCAAAGCCCCAGCAACTGTATTTCAAAATATGAATAGAATGTGCTTACAGGACAGAAAAGCCAAATACTATTTACACTCATTTTTATTAATTTGGGTCACTTGGCTACAGCTGTCAACTAGCACCACTGAGAAATGGACATTCCTTTGAGAAATGGTTATAGCTTTTCAATGGTGTTCTGAACGTTCTAGTTTCTAAAATATTTTTATTCTAAATTTTTAAAACATGCCATATTGTAGGGAAGATGGAAGTTCTGTGGCCAGGATCCTTACCTGGTACCCATTGTGCAATGAGGTAATATTTAGCCCACTGTGCAGGCGCAGGCTTGCTTACCCATTGGCAGTAAGCCATTACTGCCGGTATTGCTATAAGAGAGTTCCGCCTGGTGCTAAGGGAGAGGCAAACACGAGCAGATCCTAGAGAAGAGCTCCTAGAAAAGAGAGCAGGAGAAGGAAAAGCAGGGCCAGAGGCAGAGGCTGAGCTGGGCGCAGAGACAGAGGTAGATGAGATTCTAGCACTGGACCTACTGCCTTGAGGACAGAGCTTTTACCCCCAACGTTCTGTTGAAGTTACTTGGTCTCACCGAACCCATAGTGAACTTGTCTGCTGCTGAAACCCTCAGGCGAGACACATATCTACATAAATGAATTTCAAATTAATTTTGTACAATATCTAAGTACAATTTTTAAATATCTTGGAATCCTTTACCAAGAGTTCACTTTTTAGTGATAGTCTCAGCTCCAGCCTTGAAGGAGAGAAGAGAGGTGGGTTTTGGTTCCCTAGCCAAGCAAGGCAATGATTTACCATCAAAAAATCAATTTACATTCAGCTCAATCCACCATAATTAAAACTTTTAACCTATTGCATATTTGCTAAATTCTAACCTGAGCCAGGTCTTAACAGAAGAGGCAAGAAAGGAAGAAACGGAAGGCAGTCTAGATTGACATCTTCCAGAGCACTCCCTCTTGGCTTGCTATTGGGATTCTCTTAAAGAGAACCCACCAGATAACAATGCCTTGTTTGTCTTTAGAACTCAGGAAAACACAATTACACGGTATGATGGTTAATTTCATGTCAACTTGACTGGCCACGGGAGAGCTCAGATTAAATATTATTTCCGGGGGTGTCAGGGAGGGTGTTTCCAGATGAGATTAGCATTTGAGTTGGTATACTTGGTAGATTGTCCTCCCAGAGAGAATGGGAATCCTCTAATCTGTTCATGGCATGGATACATGGATAGAACAAAAGACAGAGGAAGGAGACATTGGTTGCTTTCCTTCCTGCCTCCCTGATTGAGCTGGGATTGGGATTCACAGTGTCAGCTCTGGGTTCTCAGGCCTTGGGGTTTGGACTGAATCATACCACTGGTTTTCCTGGGTCTCCCTCTTACAGATGGCAGATCTTGGGACTTCCCTGCTGGCAGATCTTGGGACTTCCCTGTCTCCATAATCAAGTGAGCCAATTCCTCATAATAAATATATGTTTATATTAAATCTATAAATCACGTGAGCCAATTCCTCATAATAAATCTGTATTATACTTGTCCCTGGAGAACACTCATATATGCATATGAAAATGATCATTCAAACAATCTTTTGAAAATAGTCCTTTGATTTTGAACTACCATACAAAAATGCTTTGCCTTTCTGCCATAGCACTTAACATTAACAAAACAAAAAGAAAAAAGCACGTAGGGGCGTGTGTGTGTGCTTGCATGTGCGTATCTACCACTGTCCACACACATGTAAACACCTTGAGGACAGAGTGTCCTACACATCATATTCATGGTTGTCCTCTGTACCCCCAAGCATTTAATCAAACACCTTGGAAACCGTAAGTCTTCAGCATGCTTTTGTGAATGAATTGAATTTTATATATTTTTGAAAGAAACGATCAAACTAAGTTAAAATCACTTGGGCTTTCATGGTTGCTCTTGTTAATACTTCCCTACATTTTTGCTCGGATTTTGGGCATTCCCTTGTAATCTGCTCAATGCCACTTTCAAGCCACTGAACAGTACTGGTTTTCCCGTCATGGATGATCTCACTGGGAAGTTTATAACACCCTGTGTGCTTCCTTCCCTCTGTCATTCAAGGTCTCTCAGACAAACCTTTCATATTCCTTAATGATGTCAATGCCTAGCTGATGCTCTTCTCTACCTTGTTACCTGCTACCATCCCAGCCACTTTAATTCTGTCTCCAATAACCTCTGTGTTTCCCTGACTTTAAATGCTTCTTATTTCTTCTGTCCTACACGTTCCAGCCATCTACTGATAAAACTATCTGAACCTTGTTAAGTTCCAGAATAGTTCACCCTCCATATTCTTGCATATCCATAATTCAAGCTGACTCTTTATGCCAATAAAGAGGTCACAAACTGAAAGTACATAAGCTAAAACAAAAATCTCAGGTGTGTCTTATTGGAGCCACATAATGTGTAAAATTTATCAAATGATTTGCTATTATTTAAAATCAAGAGAGTTCACATAAAAATTCAGATTTCTGGCTTCTCTCAAAAAAACAGACCTCGCGATTTGGTTCCATATTCCTGCCTGCATCAATAATTGATAGCTGACAAGCAGCTGCTTTTTTCTTTTTTTTCAGATGGGACAAGCCAAGTCCAGTTTGTAATTGTCCTGTTTTCCTTCGCACTTCAACCACACCATTTTATTTCTTTGTATTACCATCCATAAGCATTTCCATCTGTGGTTCCTACTAGAGTGTTCTCTGAACCTACTTCTTATCAGTTAGCTCTCATCCTCAGTCTCTACATCTTCTATTTTACTCACCTTTAACCAACATGCACTTCCACCAACCACTGCTTCTACACCTTCTCCCTGACGTGGAAGTTGACAGGAGAGCCTTGGAGGTGTGTTGTGGAGCCCACTGGATGGTTGGTTGGCTGATGCTTTGAGCTTGGCTGCCGCTTGGGACTTACTACATACATTCCACTCTGACACTTTCATGAATCATTAAAATTTGTTGTAAACTCTTTGAAAATGGGACCCAAATCATGTATGCCTCTGTAGCTCAAGTACCTGAAGTTATCTGAGTATCTAATAAAGGGCATTCACTAAATTACTCAAAGCTTACTGTGGGTGACTGTTTGAAAGAATCAGATTGTCTGGTTAGTTGGTGTCCTGAGGTATAGGAAGACTAGCCAAATTTAGCAGCTGGGAAATAATTCTTCTTCCTCCTGCTCTTCCTTTTATTATGTTCTTGCCCTCACCTAAGGGTGTGTCAAAGCCACTACATAAGAATTAAAAGGACAAGCAATAAGAACCAACCACCCCATTTTTGTTGAGAGGGTCCTGGATTTATATTGTCCTTACTTGTCCTTTTTTCTAAACATCTCAGAACAAATGAGAAGTGGCACATTGTAATTCCTGGACACATCTGGGTGGGATACTAGGGAAGAAACTGAATCTCTGAAGCAGTCTGTGTCCTTCTTGTCAACCAGGGTTTTCAGCCTTGTAAACTGCTGTCATGTGACTGCCTTCCACAAAGATTTAAATTCATCAAACAGACAAAGTGTATATTTAATACTCACATGAGGGAATACAGAATGCCTTTCAATACATCAAACTCCTAAACCTTTTACATCCTTCATTTTTAAGCTACATGGATTTTGATTTGTACAATTTTAAAAATATTCTGAAGTCTAGTCAATCTAATGGTAAAAAGCACTGTTGCACAGTAAGAAATCAAGAAATACAATTCAACAAACCTGGTATAGTTGGTCCCCAGGGAAGCCTTTTTCCAATTCGGTTTGTCATAGCCCGGATCCATCATGTCATGCTAGCCTAACTTACTACTACTGTCTCTCATTTTTCCCCCCTTTTTTGGCACACTCCAACTATTTTCTGTTAAACTAGTGCTGTCACAAGAAAACATACAAAAATGCTCTTTTGCAAACACTCTGCTTGGTTCTCTCCTGAACTCTCTAGAACTATGGATTTCTCTCACTGTCTTCATCAGGGGTGAATGTTGACAGATCAGTGAACCTTACTGGTGGTAGTGACAGGCTGGGGGCTGTTTTGTGCAAGGTGGAGAAAAAAAAACAATAATAAAAAAAGAAAAGGTTTCTGTTGCTTGCATCTAGAAGGTCCCTTATACAACAACAAAGGCTTATGTTCAAAGATGATTAGCTTAAAGACATTTCTGAGATTTCTGACTGTAACAGCAGTTGGGTGTCTTGCTACTGGGTGAAATATGTATTCCCCTGTGAACAAAGGCAGCAGCAATCCTATTCTGCTGAGATGGTGCCTTTAATAATTCCAAGTATTTGTCAGTATTTGTGTCAAGATCTTAGAGATTTTGCCCTTCAGGAGAGGCTAAGAGTAGATGGAGTGGATAGCGTCTTAAACAGTTCTCTAAGGTATCTACAGAGAAATAAAAAAGTCCCAGGGTATCTAGGAGAATAAGAAAATATTCCTGCAGATGAAAATGTACACAGCACAGAAAACTACCTCCAAGGTTTCTAGAGGAAAGAGTGAATACTGTTTACAACATTCATAAAGCCCAAAATAAGCTATTGTTTAAAAAAATTGTGCAGCACTTTTTTTTTCAAGTTGGAATCAAGTAAATCTGAAGAAATGTATCTTTTTAAAAAGTTAACATTGAAAAATAGGTAAACTTATATTTCCAAATATAATCAACAAGCTCTGTATGTGCTGTTGCCATGGATTTCTCCTGCATAACCATTTTGCATATTGTGTACGTGACTCCCAAGGAAAAATGGTCGGTCTGCAGTTAGGAGGTGCAGGATGCTCACAAGACTTAACTGAGTGTGCATGCTTATGACTGGCACTCTCCCCGTGGCCTGTGGCCTAGCACAGCAACCCTGTCACCATCCAAGACAGATTCATGTACTACCAAATCACGTGGCACTTTCTCCGATGTGGGCTTACACTGGGAGTGGTTCTTCATACTTCTCGTCAGTGCAAAGAGCATTCACACAACGTGTGCAAGGGTGTATGAATTCTAGAACCATCAGAGGATGTGAGGAACTTGAAATAATCTTTCAAACAATGATTTTGATAGGGGCTCCCAAAGTTTGAGAGATGTGAAAGTCAGTTTGCAGAAACGGAACACTAAGCATATCCTTACCCTGGCCAAAGAGGTGGCCTCCAAAGGTGAGCTAAGTCTGGAGGGACACACAGAGCAAAAGTCGCAGACAACTCTTCCAAATGGGTCAGATGCCCAGGAAAGCCCAACCTATTTTCCTCTTTGTTATGGAAGCAAACTTTAGTGACACATGTGGCATATCGGTTGTTTTCAGGGTGACAAGCTGATGCACTAAAGTGCGAATTCAAGTCTGCAGTGAAATCAAGCAGGCACATTTTCCACTGACGTCAAAAGTAAAAGGAATTCAAGTAAAAAGTAGATCAAATGAAGTCAAAATCAGAAGGGAATCCTAATGACTTATATAATTTAGACTGTTACTAGACAAATTTTATATTGACATTACATAAAAATAAGCTATGTAAACTGTATGGCCAGGCAATTACAGTAACATGGAGTATGTTTGTGCTGGTTTAGGTAACAGAATTATACATTTGTTTAGTTTATTCCAGTCTCAAAAATTCTAGCCAAGCCATTCTACTTCTAGAACTTCAGACTCCTAAGAATTATGCATTTACAGTTCAGAAGGGGTTCTACCCACTTGACTACATATTAAAGAGAATAACAAAGTAATGTCTTCCTGCCTATTTCCATTTTACTATAACCTTTGATTCATACATAGCTATTGAGGCTCGCCCTTTTGCCCCATTCTCCTCTCAGAACCATAGCGATCTTTCTGTCAGAGAAAATGAAAGGCAGCAGTTAATTTACTTCTATAGGAATCATTACATAGAGACATATGCATGTGTGTGCTGATATGCACACACACAAATATGAACACGGTTTCACATTCCAGTTAAGCTACGCTCAGACAAAGCTGGGAATACAACAAGAGTCCAATTAAGAAGGGAAATTCAAAAATTTTATATTGTCACATTTACAATACCCACACATATTATATGTGTGTAAAATGGATGGAGCAAAATAGAGCTCTGATCAGATGTTGGCAGAGCAGATCATTATCAATTAGAAAAAAAGCTGTAGGTTGGGATTCAAAAAACCAGGGCTTCAGGCTTCAGTCCTGCTGTTTTTTCCAGATGTGTGATGACGAAGATTGTCATTCACCATTATGAGACTCTTATTTCACCATTCAAAGTATAATAACAGCACTTTTCACAAAGGCCACTGTGAGGGTTAAACGTTGTTTTATATGTGAAAACACTTTGCAAGCTCAAATATACTCGGCAAATGTAAATGAGAAAGATTAAATCACAACATTGAGATTTTGTTCAAAAAAGTTATGGAATATTTGGAGAAGACATTTTTTCCTTTCATAATTTTGTGCATCATGAATTTTCATTTCAAATTTCAGGGAATTTTTAAGTTTTGCTAAAGTCAACATTTAAAAATATTGTATGGCTGCAAAATTATTTTATCTACATTTAAAGGGTATATAATGGTTTGATGTTTCAGTTTTCATGTACAACTTGCGTCTTTTTCAAACATACTAAGGATAGAGTTTTATTAGGCCTGGCAAAGATGATACCAACATATATTCATGGCATTATTCCATCTGTATGGAATATGTAGATCTTGATCTAAATACAGTCTTTGAGTGTTCTGAAATGCTTGTGCTTTGAAATTCTGAAGTACAATAAGTTGATACTATATTAACTTGGGAAGTTGGTTTTTCAAATTAAAAAAATATGCATCTTCTCACAAAACATTAGATGTTTTCTAATTTCCAAAGTGAATGTGTGCAGATCCATGACAATTCTGAAAAACATTTGAAAGCCCCTATGCCATATTATTTCATATAGTTTCCTTTTCGTCGATATGATACTTCTAATCAAACCAACCTGCCACCTGATCTGTCAACTTCTAAGCGAAGAAGTTATTGAAGATAAAAGACTATTTCTTAAGCACAAACACACAGAATAAAAGGTTGGTATTACTTATTCAGTCACTCAGCTAATTTATTAGTTAACATGGATTTTACACTGGTAGTTTTAGGGCTTAACTGTATAATCTTAACCAGGTTTTAGTATACTTATACTTTTTACTCCTTTTACATTTGAAAAATACCCTTTATGATATATTGAAAAAATATTGCATTAATTAAGTGTTCACAGTTATTAAATTTGCTCAGTAAGTATTGGATTTACAAATAAAAACCCCAAGTGTAGAAGTATTGAATCAAATTTTTAATTTTCTGTAAGGAATCTTTGGGTGGATTTATATGGGCTTCATTTAATCTGCATATATCTTTTTGATGTCTTAGATCTTGTCACAGGATTGCTTTATGTCATCGGTATAGTATACATCTTTGAATCAATCTTCAAAAGTCTAATTTGAGAAATCTACAATATTTATTTCCAAAAGTTTATTACAATAATTTTGTTATGTTAAACACAAATGTACATTCTTTGTAAAAATTAAAAGAACAAAGAATTAGAGACATGTGGACTGCATATTCACTGAAATCTACCAGTCTTAGGCTGGAAATTTGTTTTCCATGCCTAGAAGGAAAGAAATATAATCTGTGGCTTATTTTTGAAGAATCAGGATCACCTTTTGTAGTTCCTGGATACTTGTATCATTTGCTCACTGATTTAGAATGTGATTTTTAATATCATGTTTATGGATTTTTGCTCAGTGTCAGTTATCTCGCTGATTAAATTATCTTAGCCCATTTTTCTAGAATGCTATGCTAAGTGGCCTAAGGTCATAACTATATACCAGTTACCTTCACTTATTTATATTTTTTCCAATTGATTTTTAGCTCAGTACCTGTTTAATGGTCACAGATTGGCAGTCCTTGGGATAAGCATGCTCATAATCAAACTCCCTGTTGCTTCCACAAGGTTAAATTTATTTACGAATTGACAGAATTTAAACATATTTGATAGATTTCACTACAAAGTCAAGATTTATGTTTTCTTTTTGAAAAACAGAATCTAGAAAAACTGGGTCTGCTATTTTACATGGTGACCAATAGGTGGCACTGAGTAACAAGGGGCAAAGGCCCCCAGTTCAATCTGCTGTGCCTGGTTTACTATAATCTTGTATTAAGTCCTGGCTTTGGTCCACATTCAGGTCATTGCCATCCTTGTGCCCTGGTCCGAGGTTTCAGTCACGATGACTGAAAACGTGAAATCTTTGAAAACAAGAAGGAAAATCAGAAGAAGGAGATGGTGTGAGGATGAAATGGAGCATGCCACATATTTATTTGGAGGAAGGGGCAAATCATCAAATAGAAATGGTCTGTGAGCAGTTGGAAATAAATGGCTAGTGCTTACATGAGAGGAAAGGATTGGCAATAGAGATCTTGGAGTCATTCAAGTAAAGGCAGAGCTGAAGCCATGAAAATGGATGAGTTCTCTGAAGGAGAAATTAGAGCAGGAAGAATGGAACCAGTAGCTGAGCATGGGGAAATACTCACAGGTGTAATGCAGGCAGAGAAAAGGGATCTAGATAGGAAGAGAGAAAACTTGAAGAGAATGGAATTTTGAAGAAAGATAAAACAAGTTTGAAGATAAATTTGCCTTATTACTGGCTCAAATATATTTGTATTTTTTTAATATGGAAAAAAAGAGATAGGAATGCATAAAATTAATGGTGAACAATGAAAGGTTTAGGATTATTACAGGTAGGAACAAAATGTCTTGGTGTCTTGGCACAACAACAGTGCAAAACCCATCTGGACACTTTGCCTAAATCCTGATTTGCAACAAAGGTTGATAGTGTTGGAGGCAATAGAAAGAAAACTAAAAATATTTTTAAGTATGTGAATATATACAATAAAATATGACACTACTAGAAACATGTATTTTCCCTCTTTTTTTTGGTAACATTTTTAAAAATCTGACTTTTTTATTGCCTTTCTTTAAATGTCTGACTACAGACTGATTATCTTTATTTTCAACATAGGACTTATATTTATAAAATATGGGGAGTTAGTTCCTTACTTGTCCCTTAAATTTTTGTTTTCTCATCTTGGCAGTTTCAAACTAAATCCTGTACATTTAGGAAAGTGGTAGGAACAGAACAGTGTGAAATTATTGATCTCTTGCCTTGTGAAGTTTCACAAGTCCTTGCAAAAATTTACAAGTTTGCTGCAGGGCAAAATTTGATCATTTTAGACAGGGACTGAATATTTTGCCTTGAAAAATGTTAGCAAAAAAATGTCCTGGGGTGAAATCACAAATTGTCAAATCATTTGGGCATGGAAAGTCATCAACTTGATGTGGAGAGTGGCAATTTATACTCTATGCTTAGCTTTCATGGAAAACAATGACAAATTTAGAATCAATACTCCTAAATGATCTGCTCCCAACAAGAACAGATTGTTTTCACTGGATTTTACTGAAGGGCTGACTGCAGTGTAATACCAAGGGGGATCAGCAGGAGGCAGCACTGAATGACCTGTCAAGTACAGGAGAAGGCGGAATCAGGAAAGGACCGTAAGCTGTGAGCCAGTGTAGAAAAAGATTTGAAGACCGACATATAGGTCCAAATTTTGTTTTTGCCATTTATTAGCTAGGTGAAATCTAGAAGGTTATTTAACCTCTCTGAATCCTGGTTTTGTCATATTTAAAATTATAGAATGAATATTTACCTGATAATGATGTTGAATGACAGGTAGATGCATGCACTGTAAGTGGTATTTCTATTGTTATTTTGTCACTATTAAAGTCATTATTATTAAAGCAATAGAGGTTCTTCTATAGAAGGAGAGACTGAAAGTCTACAGACATTACAGAAATCAAAATTTACATGTATTGTTAATAATATGATTCATGAATTTAAAAATTTACTTATAAAAGAACTGGAAATAAATTTTTAAGAAGTAACTCTAAGAAAACTTGCTAAAACTACAAACGACTAAAAGAAAGAAGTCTTTTACGTAGCAGACGTTAACCTTATTGGATTCCATCTATCATAATTTCATTTAGTCTGAGAATGAAGGAGTTACATATGCTTATGAATACTGGATTCATAGACGAATTTAAAAATATTTTTGGCTAGGTAACACTTTCACATAGTTCAGCTATAAAAAAGCATTTAAAAAGGAATAAAGTAAGAAGTTTTTTTCTTTATCTCAATAGTAGGATTTTTAAAAATAGAAATGAGAACATTTGGAGTCCATCACTAACTGCTATTGAAAGTTGTGGTGCTTGAAAGGTATATATTAAGAAAGTACATTAGTGCATAGGTGATTTTGGGGCATTTAATTATGATGAAGCACCATCACTAATAGTGGGTCACTGTGAATCTGCAGCTTTATTACAGTGTTCCAGAAGTTGGGTTCCCAGGCCAATTTCCTGTGGCCCCACATTTTCTATGGCAGTCATGATTTGTAGGACTCTCTCTTCTTTGGGTTCCATTCAGCTATTGTTCCCTACATGAACAGTCTCAGGGCCTCATGAAACATGTCTCTATTTTTAAGCAAATATTCTTAATTGCAATGAAATCCTAACAATAAATTAAATCCTGTCTATTAATATTATATTCTAATATTCTTGATCTTGACTCACTGCTTAGAACTTCCCATAAGAGACTTTATCTCAGCACTAACTCTTCTTATATTAACACAGCCTAATGATATTTTGTGATGTTACTTTTCCTATGTGTATATCTTACATATTTTGAATATCTGACATTAGAACTTAATATCTTCTACATTTCAAATTTTCCTGTGTGTATAGCAGAGAGGAATAGCTCTAAGCCTGGATTCTATGACGTACTAATTATATGACCATGAGCAACTGACCTGAACTCTCTGAGCTTTGCTTTTCTTCACCTGTAAGATGGGTATAATAATTGTTTCAGGGATTTTCTAAGGGTTAAATTGGTAAACATAAGAAAAGTCCTTAGAGCCTAGTGCATAGTAAGTATAATACAAGTCAACTCTAATATTTTTATGGCAAATACATCTACTAACACCTAGCAAAAAATGAGGGTGCTCCTTTTACACTGGCCATCTCCTTATATCAAAAACTAAAGTGTGGATACCTCCTTATAAATTGTCCAATATTCATCTTTTGATGTGGCAGGATGGTGTGGTTAAGAATATATTTGCATTTCCAAACCATGATTCTCCTTTGTCAAAGCAGCTCAGCAAATCCTTGCTCAATCCTTATAACTTAGCTTTTTAGGTTAGTCTTGGTGCCCCTCTTGGCTGGTGGTGGTTCAGAAGAGGGCACTGTAGACACACACACTTTTGCAGTGAATGAAGCAGCCATTTCTTGGGCCAGTCATGTTAGCTCTAATAGGAAGGACATTTTTATTCTCCTCCTATGAATCTGTATTCAGCTCCATCTCCACTAACTCTCATTTCTAACTTCACCAAGGGTGGGGGAGTTTAAGATCAGAAGAGTGACAGCCCAAAGCATGCTCAGGTCAGTGGAAAGCATCACTGAGTCTTAAAAGCACTCCCCCCTCTCTTTCCCCTCTCTTGTTCTGTTTTCTCTTGTTCCCTCTATTGTTTCTCTATGTGATACATGGACCCTTGGTTTTGTTTCCCATACTATGCTTCTTGAAAGGTAAGAGAACCTTTCCCCTTGCTGATAGGTCAGTCCCCACAGCCTCTCTTGCTTCTTTTCCTGCTGAGCTGCCCAGTTCATGGAGGCTGGCTGCCAGAGCAAGTTTGGAATTAGTTGCTGAGTAAAACCCAATGCCCATTTTTCTCCTTTTCCTTTAAACTAGGAGTATGAGGAAAATAAGAAATGCTGGCCTCTTTTTATAAGCCTATAAATATGAAAAACAGATTCAGATAAAACTCAGTCGTTACCCTTTTGCTTTGAAGTGAGTCATTTGTCTTTATTTGTAAAGAATTGTAGGTTGAATTTATTTCTGGGAGGACTGAATGATTCCAGGTTGTCAAAAGCTGATCTAAAGTGTTTGTGCGAAACACGTATCTGCATATCTGACAAGAGACTTGTTCCAGAATAAATAAAGAACTGTCAAAACTCAATAAAGGAAAATAAACAACCCAGTAAAGAACGGGCAAAAGATTTGAATGGATACTTCACCAAAGAAGATATATGGATGGCAAATAAGCACATGAAAAGATGACCACATCATTAATAATTAAGGAAATGCAAATTAAGCCTATAATGAGATACTACTATAGCTATTAGAAATAAATAAATAGATAAAATAAAGTATATGGGGGGAAACCAATGCTGAAATCCCCAGCAGCAGTCACTTCCCAAGCTCTGTAGTAGACCTGGTGACTCACTTGCTTCACAACCTGCGGTGGGAAAATAGCCCAGACTCTATGATCAGCCTCTGCCCTGGACAGGTTTGTTAACAGCAAGCCACAGGTGCATTCAGTAAAACACATGAGGACTTGCTAACTGAATTCTAAACTAGAAACCATCAATGTAAGAGTTAATAAAAGTTTTCCATGTCCAATAACACAACAAAAACCTCTATAAAATGAAGTAGAGGTGAAAAAATAGTGGAGAAATTTTAAGTGTATAACTAAAGCTGAGAATTCTAGAAGAAAATGAGAGATAGGGCTCTGTGACCTAAATAGGAAAACTTATTGCTTAAAAAAGATATTTAAATGTAAAATATTTCACAAGGTTTCTATGAGAATGAATAAAGATTATGCTCTCGATTTGTCTTCTTTCTATGTCCAAAATGATTTGACTTGGCCCATTTCTGTTGTGAAGGGGTGTAAGAGATTTCTTTCTTCCTACACAAAACTGAACAACCTCTGAACAATTTGGTGTATTCAAAACAGGTCTCAGATGTTTGAACTCAGATGGCCAGTGTTTGGTAACCAGCTCTAAACTGCGGTGTGAAGGCTCCTCCGGCCACGTACGCTCCCAGGGAAGGAAGTTCAGTGGGGACTGCTGTCATTAACAAACGTTTCATGGAAGAAATCAGAACGGAGTGTGACCTCAGGAACTGGCCTAGGTCACAGCCCTCAGTGCAGTCATGGCTTGCTGTCACAAATGCCACCAGATCCCAGTGTAGGTACCATTTGACAAGACAACACTGAAATAGTCCAGGAAACTCAAGAATCATCAGCAGTTCCCATCACTGAAGGCACTACTTGAAAATCTTTTCCTTAAATGCAACTACTTGAGAACAAGAAGGGTCTCCCATGATAAATTAAAATCCACCAAATTGGCACTTCAGCTGCATGGATAAAGAGGAAAAAATTCTAGAAGTATGGATTGTAAATAAAAGAAACACTGCTTCATTCTTCCCTAGAAATAACATCTTTTACGTATACCACTTCTCTCTGAGGAGCTTTAAATACTTTATCTAATTAATCTTCCCAGCTTTCCAGAGAGGTAGATAGGGGGTAGGTATTATTATCTGAATTTAGCAGTTGTGGAAATTAAAGTGTCCTGATTAAGTGACTTAGGTAGGAGGCAGCATTTGCACTGAAATAAGTGGGCTCTAAATTCTCTGCTATTTGAGTAAAAAGAGAACCTACAATGTATACTAAATCTGCCATCTTTTAATCCATTCTACATATAGTCAGGCCAAAAAAGTCTTCAGCATTGTTAGGTACAAAGAACAAACTATCTATCTCAAAATGCGACTGTGAATTTAGAAGTGGCTTCTGGGCCAAAAGGTTAGAGGTTATTTTTATTAAACTATAAATAAGAAGATTTCTTGTATTTTTAATTCCTAGTTTAGTATTATTTAAACAGCTGAATGTCTATTGTGAGTATCAGAATAGAAATATCTGAAGGGCTATGGAACTTTACATTAGGAAATGGAGGAAATCTGCATTTGGCCCAGATAATTAGACATTTGGGGTAGGAAGCATGAAGCACAATGTCCAGTGTCCAAGGACAGAGTCTGAAAGAGGGGACTTATCTAACAGGCACCTGCTGAAAGCCATTTTCTTCTTTGCTGGTGAAGCCCCAGTCTGGGGGGCTGTCAATCTCCCTTTACAATCATAGTACCACCATTTCTACTTTGTGTCACAGTGCATGGGTGGGCGTGTGGCCAGTTCTCTTCTGTGACACACCAGGGGGGCTGCTGTAGACTATCTAGGAAAGACATCTTTGGTTTTCAAGAGGCACAAGAAGGAGTCCCTTAATCTGCTTAACTTTGTCAGGTCTTCATGAGATATCCAGATCGACGATAACAAATATGTGGCTGTATGCATGACAAGTAGACGAGTAGCTGGCAGGACAAGAAGAAAAAATGACTGTGTTCTTGATAATGTAATTGAGCTACTGAATTAACCAGCCCTGGAACTGTTTTATCTTGGCACTTTCTTTCTACATGAATTAAAATTCCTCTATCATTTAGTGTAGACATGTGGGGTTTTCTGTACAGATGGACTGTCACTAATACAACCTGGAAGGCATTATTTTCAGTTATTTCTACACCATTATTTCTGATGACATCTCAGACCTGCTACTATCCACCAGTATAAAAATACTGAGATAATGAGTAAAAGCTTGGAGAGACACCAGAGATGCATAGACTGCACCCATAAAGTTCCTCACCAAGTAAAATAGTGTTCTCTATACATCTTCTTAAATAAACCACACAGAACAAACTGGGCAGGAAGAGGCCCCTACAGAGGTTGATGAGAATGAAATGAAAAGTCTGGGGTGCAGGGGCAGAGAGCTTGAAGAATCATGGCCCACATGACCCTGGTCATAGAGAATAATCCAAAAATCATCTAGGTGATGAAAATGAATGCTGTGTCCACAATACACCACGTAGGTTTATATGCCCATGTCAAGTTTTTTCTATGAATAAATGAACTTAATAAAAAAAAAACAGGAAAGTATTGTCTATGGGTTTGCCTCCTCTTGCTACTTAAAGGTTCTCTGAGAAATATGCCCAAAGATGGCTAATAGCTTAAGATTTGAAGTTCTATCTGTCCAAAGACCCAGGCAGACAGTCCACCCTGGTGGCAAGAGCATACAAAATTCTAAGGCATGGGAGGTTCATTCTGAATCCTGGTGTGAATTCCTGGATCTATCCATCTCACAGTCATTTTTCAAAAAGTAAACAAGTCATGTCTGCCAGTTACACTAAACAACTAAGCAACAAATGATACATAATGAGATTGCTCATTTTTTCTTACTGAGGAGTGCACAGCAAATGCAAGATAAACTACTTCATTTCTTGTTATTTGAATGGCTAAGAATGAATTCATTTCCACCCTCAGGTTCTCTGGGTACATGAGAGGGGAAAAAGCAAAGAAAGTTCAGAAGGGTCCAAGGCAGCATTTCAGTAAATCCCAGGCTCAAAACAAAAGCCACAATAGCAACAAAAACAGCACTAATAAACAAACGTACTACAAAGAACACTGAGAAATAGGACGCATCTGAGTAGAATGATAAGACAGCTAGCTAAGCCTTTGGTGGTGGAATATCTAACCACTCTGCACGTTTTTGCTGGTTTCTCACATGTGCCTAATGCTAAGCCAATGTTTCAGTCAGATACAAAAATTATACCAAAGAACAAGCACAATTATGAATATCGCCACACAAAGCACTATGTCGGGCCCTGAAAAAAATTAAAAAAGAAAAGAACTTGTAGATGTGGCACCCTTTTGAAAAAAAAAGTTGTGGCTTTCAGAGGTGTAAAATATACTTACAGAGAAAATGCGTAGGCATATGAAAAGATGCATAAAAATGCCTGTTGGTAAGCAATAGATGCTCATGAAACAGGATTAGTAAACAACTAATAATGCACAAAGGCAGTGAAACTGTCATCTGGAAGCAGGACTAAATAAGTATCAGCAGTATAGGTACAAGAGGCAACCTGCCAGTGGGTTTAGACCTCGGCTTTGCCATAGAGCTGCACAAAATAGGCAAGTTATCAAACCCTTCTGTATGTCCTTTTTTCATTTTTAACTAGAAAGCAGACCAAACTGTAGACTTGGTGGAATGACTGTGAGGAGTAGAAATGATAACATGTGAAGTCCCCAGCAGGATGTTGACCCCTCACTAGAGTGCTTGGCAAAGGGTGATGCTAAGAGCAGTCACAGTGGGCTGGGTAAATGGTCTTCATAAGCATGGCTAACGCTTACAGAATGCTTTTGGTGTGGGAGCCATTCTGCTAAGTTATCTCATTTAAGCTCCACATCAATCCCTGTAAGGTCATATGTACTACAAAAGATTACAGGTGGGGAAAGCCCATTCTAACTATGAGACTCAGAGAAGAATTCATGGAAGGATTTGTCGTAAAGTATGTTATGAGTTGAACTGGAAGAGAGGTAATGTGATGAGCTGCCAGGAAGGAAGATGGTTCACCATCAAGGAATCAAACAAATAAACGCATCAGCAGTGGTGTTAAAGGGCTATCAATCGTTTTAAAGAAGTCATACATTATCACCAAGAGTATGGGCACAGCAAACTGATAGTTTAGAGGATACTGAGTTCAAGGACTGTGTAGACCCGGAAGATGCATTACATAAAAGGAATCGGGGATCTGACTGGTCATCTCTAGGGTTACACCAGAATGCTAGGAGCTTAGGGAAAATTTGCTCACTGGATCTTCTGAAGTAGGTAAGCAAATAAATAAATGGGCTTGTGTTCACATATACAAACTTAATCAAGCAGAGAAATGAATTCCGCTCATGAAGTAATTATTTTGTTAATATGTTGATTTGAACAGTTTCTAAATTACTGTTTTCAAATTAATTGTCTAACTACATCTCATCATTGCCAAGATCGGCAATATGTGTTCTAGACATCAACATAACATGTGGTTTCATTTCTTTGCTGATTTTATCATCAACAGTTCAGTGATGGTGCAGTCAGTCTGGGGGCCCCTGGCATCCCCTCCCTTCTCTCTAGCAGTTCAAGTCAGTAGCTACTCTCTTCCCAAGGTTTGACAGTAGCTGCCTGAAGAACTTTGATATTTCTCCTAAGTATTTTCCCCTCCTAGAGATTCAGCCTCTTAGCGTGTGGGTGGTTTCTGCTTTTGTTTGTGGGTTGTTGTTTCATTGTGCAGAAGGGTTTCTTCTGTTTTCTTCTTGATTCAGGAATTTTACTAAGAGTGGTGGCTAGCTTCATTGTGACATCTTTCAGTTATACATTGTTAGGTTCCCAAAGCCAGTTAGGCAAGGTGTCCTGGGGAAATCGAAATTTATTATTGTCATTATGAAATTCTAAAATTAAGACCACCTTGCAAAACAACTGAATTATAAATGTGGTATGTCGTCTTGTTACTCAGTCAATTGGCCAGTAACATGAGACAGTTATTAGACTGTGCTGTGTGAATATAACTTCCTCCTCTAATGTGATGGAATTAATTCATATGACCTGATAACAAGGCTATTACAATGCGAACAATGGTTTAAAAGTGGCTTGCATGGAACAGCCAGGCACCATTGAACATTTCAGATCAAAGGTCTATTGAACAGAAAGAACAAATAGAATCAATTTCTTGAGCTGTTTCTCCATTTCCAAACTTGCAACATTATACCACAGAATGTGACTTAATGAAGTACAGATGGGTAGACCAGAGAAAAGCTAGTTCTAATGCGACAGTGAAAATTAATGTAGTACTTTGGATTTTTTTCTCTCTGGAAACAAACTAGTTATTAAAGACAGCTTTGTATGCCTAAAATTCTGGACTTTGAAGACAGTGAAGACTTTAACTCAGTTACAGATAGCAAGGAGTAAAGAGATACATTGTCACTTTTTCATATAGGCTGCAAAATTGTGTGTTAGAGAATTTTTTAATTTTTAAACAGCAGAGTATTTAACGAGGTAACGTGTTCATCTAACTGACATAGGTAACAAAAGATGCATAGAACATTTCCCTTAAAATCTGAAATTAAAGATGAAATAATGGCCATAATAAAATGGTTGGTGACTGAATTGCAAAAATGGCTTTTCTGGGGAGCTCATTTGCATTAAGGATTCTCAGTCACAATGTAATATAAGAGTTTTTGGAATTCTAGAAAACAGTACAAAATATTTTCATTCATTAAAAAAATTCTGAACCCTTGTAATGAGCCAGACTTTGTTCTAGGTTCTTTGGAATTACCAGGAAGAAAAATAAGCAGTAAATAGAGAGGAAGTTACTAACTTGATGAAATTTCATAGGAATAAAATATGGAAATGAAATGTTTGGAAATGACTAACAATTTAAAATAAACCATTTAAAAATTAACTTGAAAAGTAACTAAGATGAGTAGATCTATAAAACCTAAAAATAATAACCTACATTTTGTAATATTTAATCTTTTGAAAATTGTCATATAGTATCCTCCTTAAGGATTATGCATCATAATTTTTTATTTGTAATTTATTTCATCTAATTAGTTTGTGTTTCTTTTATAGGTTCATTATTATGAACTGGAGTTACAGCAAACATTTAATACTATCAAATAAAACAGTTATTAGTAATTACTACCAAGTAACATCATCAAATTATTCAGAAATATGTATTAATTTCTACTGCCTTATTTTCATCTATTTTATCATTTATCTTATTGAGCAAAAGTATTCCAAACTATTTTCATTTATGGATGTCAATAACTTAAAGACAGTTATCAATGTAGCAATATTTTAAGTAGACATATTTCAAAATGATGCAAAGCCTACAAATAGAAATAGAGCATTTATGTAGACACACAGTATAATTTCTTTAACCCACTTTTAACTTCATAGAATCCACTCAAAAGACATACAAGAAAAAAGAAGTGATGCATAGCTAAAAATCCTGACTAGTACTTGAACACACAAAATAAAAACCCACGTTGACGTCCTTATCTTTCTATTGTCAACCTTTAAAATCACAATGCCAAACACAAGAAAAACATCCATGGAAATCGCTGAATTTAAAAATCTAAAAACACACCCTAATTAAAACAAGAATCTGGACTGATCAAGTTGTTAAACACATATTTGATTAATGCTTTCAACTGAAACACTCATCAAAATATAGAAGAGATCAAGTCCTAGTAGTAGAAATTGAGTGTATCACTTAGAGATCTCTCGGAGATTAGTAATGATTATCCTCAACTACTTTATCTATCACCTGGATTGAGATTAGCAATGAATGAATGATTGGCTTGCACTGCTCATCAAAAAGTCCTGTGATCCTCAGCCTCATGTCTGCTGAAAGGAAACTTTTCTATGGCCACTAGTACCATTCACATCTTTCCCCACCCCATTTCCTCCTCAGCCATCATCAGTGTTTAACGAAGCAAGAGGTTCAGCACAAGAAGAGAGATTTTACTTGTTAAATAAAATTAACAATGACTGCAGATTAAAAAGAACCCAAATGGTTCATTCTTCTGGAGAATTCTAGATTCACATCCATGCACTAGTTAAAAAAAAACAACAACACAAAACTAAAAACTATTTTGAAATTCTCATAAATAAATCCATCTCCTTGTACTTAGCAGAACATATAGAAAGGATATTTAACACACCAATCTTCCCTTAATGTTAAGTTAGGAGAGTGAGTTTGCCAGCACTCAAGTAGAATTGTAGGTGTAAAGAAATTAAAGAAAAGTATATAAAAACCTGGTTCCTAGAAAAGTGTATGCCAACTAGAAGAAGAGAGCCGTGTTTAATTGACATAAAGAAAAATAACTGTGGGGGAAAAACATTGTTTCTAAGAACTAGAATCTGTAGGAATGTACCTGTGTTACCCTCTTAATAGAAGAAAACTTGGAATTTATATGGCCATAAATGGAAGATTTGATTCTTCAAGAGTTTATATAGAGTGAACATGGCTGGAAAAGGTAAGAAAACAAGGTAGGAAGATTCTATGCAGGATACCAGAATTAAAATCTTTATTAGAGGCAGAATTTACACTGCAAAAATCCTATCAAAAATAGAGAAGGAAAACTCTCAGAGGAATGAGACAGAGAGAAATTTTTAGATAAAAATGATACATAGGGAGAGGCAAATTTATAGAAATTTAGATGTATTCAAGATGAAAAAATAGAAATTGAAGTGATCACCAATGACATGAAATTAATAAAAAAATAAAATATAACCTTTTGGATATGCATTAAAATATTTTAAATGTGGTTAGTAAATTAGTGAAAAAATAAATAAGATTCTTAAAAATTCTAGAATAAAGATAGGTGGTAAAGTAGGTTATTTACAAAGAACAAAATAGGATTGTTTTCATACTATACTAATAGCCTGAAGATAATAATAGCACAGTATTAAGATAACTTGGGAAAAGAAAAGCTGACCAGGAGATTTGATCTTCCAGTAATTATAATAAATTATATGCTTACAATAGTGAAAACTGTAATATTGGGTGCAATGTCAACAAAATTTAATTAATATCTGAAATACACTTATTAAAAAGGGAGGATAATATATAATTTTAAAAATAAGCATCATAAAACCATGGAGAATGATGTGTTAGTCACAAAATGGTATTGAATGTTCGACTACTAGAGTCCCTTCACACTATACACCAAAATAAATTATGAACAAATTAGTATCACCAATGGATCAAATAGCTAAATGTTAAAAAATATTGAAATCCTTTCAAAGATAGGCAATAGAGGTGAAGAGTTACTGATCTCTGGTGGGTAAGGATTTTATTTTATAGCACAAATATAAAGGAAATGATAACCAAGCAAAACAAATGTCTATACAAGGTTGATAACTTCTGAACAGAAACATCTCAAGCAAAGTGAAAATCAAATGTTTTGTAGTTGGTAAAGAATATGTAACAGAAATGCTTATAATTTACTAAGAAAGATCATTTGCACCTCAATGTGGAAATTTTAAAAAAATGGTATTGATACTTGTACATAACGGGACTTGAACACCTACCAATAATATAAGAGGCAGATCTGCAGGATCACTGGCATTTTACTCTAACACACTCCCAGCCACCGTATCATTCACTGAGAATAATTTTGTTCTGAATAATTTTCCTCTTGATTTTCCTAGTGTGATTAATGAAGTACCAAAAATGATAAATATTTTAAAAATTGCTTTACTTTTAAAAAAACCTTTTAACCAAATTTATAATTTATAGGAAGTGACTTAACAGGCTGTTGTTTTTGATTCCTGGGTTATTTATTAATCTTTATGGAAAATGGTCAAAATCTGATTGGGTGAATGGGACTTCATTCTTCACCTCATTAATCAAGAAGAACTCATTGAGCAGATATTCATTCAAAGCTCAAGAGTCTCAACCTTGAGTGACAAAGGAACACAGTTAAAAATTGGAACAAAATTACTGCGATAGTGAAATTTAAGAACTGGATGAGCAAGTCGGTTGTAAGAATCATGACTTGAGTAAGGCTCACTTCTTTTATTATGTAATGAAAATTACAGTTTGGTGGCAGAAGTTCAGCTTCATGTGCTAAATACATCACAACCCTGAATATCCCTAAATCTACAACTTTATCTATGACCCGTCCCCAATTTTCAGAGATTTTATTGTCTATTTAGGGATTCATTAATGGAAAAGTTTGAGAAGCATTATTTAATGAGCTTGTAATTTCTTTTTTTTTAATGATAAGACTGTGTTTCTTGACTATATGGATGTTACATATCTACTAAGTATTGATCCTCTCAAAGTAGTCATGATTCATTTTTTTTGGATGTACAAAAAGTTGTAGGTATTTAATATGTACAATTTGATGTGTTTGGAGATAAATATACAACCATGAAACCAT